>OU015499.1:3800442-3890442 GCA_907164885.2 Dolomedes plantarius | reverse complement strand
ACGGGGAAAGGGGAGCGGTGCAAATTTTCAAAAGAAAAATCTAATGTCATCTTATCTAGCAAATCAAGGTGAAAATTGATAATTTAGACGAAGAGAAATTAAGTAGAACGCTTAAAATTACTGTTTTCATTTAAACCATCAACTATATTGCATGGTCTTGGGACATATGTATATATATATATATATATATATATATATATATATATATATATATATAATAAATACGACAATCAATGTATACAATTGATATACAATTGATTAAAATATATATATATATATACAGTCGAACCTCCATATATCGAACTTCCCTATATCGAAATTTTCTATATATCGAACTCTTAGCAAATCTCCATGTTCATTACATAGAAAAACTGTTTCTATATATCGAAAAAATCTCTATATATCGAAATTTTTTTTCACGACATATTGGGAGATTTTATTCCACTTTAGAAAAAAATCTCCTAATGTTTGGCGTTTGAAACAATACGTCGTGGACTTCAATTCACGGAAAATGTCCCTGATGAAATTTTCAATGGACTGAATAAATGCGAGCATTTCTTTGATGAACTTTCCGCAAAACTGGCTATTCAGCAAGATATTCGTAGCTTTTTTTTTTAAAGAATGTAACTGTGATCGCTGTAACCACTGTCTGGATTGTTTTTTTAAAGGTATATAGTACTCAATAAATATTTCATATTAATTAATTTTTTAGTTATTAACTTTCATTTAATGTGATTTGCATATAAATTAGAAATGGAGTTTCGTATACGAAAATTAGCTTAAATTTTAATGTTTTAGGAGAATTATGATAAAATTAAGATCTATTCTATATATCGAAATTTCTATATATCGAATTTTTTTCCGGCATTTTGCTACTTCGATATATGGAGGTTCGACTGTATATATATATATATATATATATATATATTTATAAAAAAAATCTTAAGGGATATTTTTATATACAAAATAATGTAGAAGAAAATATTCAAATTAAATCTAATAGGACATACTAAAGAATATAGTACAGTTAATACTGTACAGTTTGAGGAACATAATATCTTTTATTGTATTTTAATAATTTTTTGGATACTGTCCAATCGTCTGCCACATTAGCAAGAAAAAAAAATTATTTTGTCTATTTAGTTGCTATGCACGTGACGATAAATTTATTTAAAGTACTAGAAAAAGAAATCACGTGATCAGCATTTAAAAAATTTAGTTCTAAAAATTAATCTTTAAAACTTCACCAAAAATCAGAAAAGGAAGCTAAAGATTCGAAATAGATCTCATTTTAAAGGAATTTTTATGATCTTTCTCGTGCTATAAATTTTATAACACTAAATTTATTATTTTAAATGCAAACTTAAAAAAAGTTACTCAAACAGCTTAAAAATTTAATTTTAAAAAATCTAGGAAGAATTTTCCAAAAATCTTTCTTAGTGCACCCCTACACTAAAAGAAGAATCGCCATGCAAAATTTCAGCCCTTTAGATCCAGCGGTTTGGTCAGTGCGTTGTATGTCAGTGAGTCAGTTACGGAACTGTTGTATATATATATATATGTGTGTGTGTGTGTGTGTGTGTGTGTGCGTGCGTGCGTGCGTGTATGTGTGTGTGTATATGGTATGGCTGCTTATATATATGTATTTATGTACGTATATATATATATATTTTTCCTGTGAAGCATTTCTTGGACTTTGGGGAGGAATTTTCAAAATTACTCGAGTTTTGGCATTATCTTTACTTTTAATGTTAAAATTAGCTTAAAGTACTTACCTTATAGAAAAAAAGAAAAAGGAATTCATAAAAAAAAATTCACAGAAAAATAAAAATTGAAACACAGAATGAAATTTTGAGCAAAAAATGGAATATTTCTTTAATAGTTTTTCAATATCATTTGCTCAGGTCATACCAATAACCAAAAAAGAATCCATAGAAAAAATTCATAGAAAATTGAAAAGAAGCAAGAAAAACTAGGACTAACTCAAAACGCCATATCTCGGAAAAGAAACAAACGTATCAAAATATTTTCTCAATTAGGAAATTCGGCTTTCTTAATGTGATTTGTAATACAAACTAATTTATTGATGATAATAATCTTGCTTTTGTGAAAAATTTTGCAGTTTTGAATAAGAACATGCAGAAAGAAGGAGCTTCGAAATTCGTTTATGAATTGTAATTTACACCGATGTCAGTAAAAAGTAATTTCTGCGAAACTGAGCATAAGAAATAAATATGTTAACAGACTCTCATGAGCAAAATATGGAAATCTATTAACGTATTTCTTTAGCAGTAAAACCAATAGCGAAAACAATTGATCTGAAACGAAAAAAAGAAGGAAATTCTGAGAAGAAATATAATAAAAAGTAAACACAAATTTACATTATTTCTTTATCAGTGAATGCAGGTAATACCAATAACCAACCAAAAAAAATGATCTAAAACGCAACACAGAATGAAATTTTGAGCAAAAAATGGAATATTTCGTTAATAGTTTTTCATTATCATTGGCTCAAGTGGTACCAATAACCAGAAAAGAATTGATCTTAAAAGAGACAGAGAATGAAATTATGAGGAAAATTGGGAAATTCTATTAAGATTTTTTTCATTATCAGTGTAATGCAGGTAATACCAATAACAAACCAAAAAGATGATCTGAAACGAAACACAGAATGAAATTTTGAGCAAAAAATAGAATATTTCGTTAATAGTTTTTCATTGTCATTGGCTCAGGTGGTACCAATAACCAGAAAAAAATGGATCTTAAAAGAGACAGAGAATGGAATTAAGAGGAAAATTGGGAAATTCTATTAAGATTTTTTTCATTATCAGTGTAATGCAGGTAATTTCAATAACCAACCAAAAAGATGATCTGAAACGAAACACAGAATGAAATTTTGAGCAGAAAATGGAATATTTCGTTAACAGTTTTTCATTATCATTGGCTCAAGTGGTACCAATAACCAGAAAAGAATGGATCTTAAAAGAGACAGAGAATGAAATTATGAGGAAAATTGGGAAATTCTATTAAGATTTTTTTCATTATCAGTGGCTCAGGTAATGCCAATAACCTAGAAAAATTGTCTCTAACGGAACATAGAGTGAAATGATGAGCAAAATATGTAAGCGACTGTTAACACATCATCTTTATCAGTACAACCAAACCTGTTTTCGTGCGGTCTTTTTGTATGCGATTATTTTTTGTGCGATTTATGCAGGAATCCAGCTTTGCATCATATTGGAAAAGCATTTTTTCAAAATAGATAACAATTCTGAAAGAAGTTTGAATTTCCAAAAAAGAGATTCGATCGTGTATATCTAACTATCACGACGTTTACAAGCAGCTGATCAAACGACCGTTGTCGCAAAAACTTATCACCGACTTCATAGTAACAAAAAATACAGGTAGCCCTCCTACAGCACGGCATCTTACAACACGGTTTCGCTCTAACAAGATAAAAAATTTGCGAAAACCATTGTGCAACACTGTACTTCTATAGCACTAGATAACATGATTTTTATTTAACACATTTAAAAACTAAATAACCTTAAAATAATGACGGGAAGGAATAATAAACTATAGTGGCTTTACATGAAAATGTATAAACAAATTATAATTTATTCATTTGTAACTCTATAAAATTACAAGAAAGCCTAAGCTTAGCCGAAAATCTTGAATCATTTTTCCTGAATTCAGACCCTTTCGCTGAAAGAAGCCGAAAATTCAAAAGGGAGCTGCAAAATTGTCTATCTCCATACCGTGAATCTACAATGACCTTGTAAGAACCAGCAAACAAACCAAAATTGCAGATTTTTTAAAGAGGACAGAAGGTGCAAAAATTCAAAATGAAGAAAAAGGTTCTGAAAGTGAAGGTGATATTGTTCAATCGAATAAACGTTCTAGTTTGATTATACTGAGCAGTGATGAGGAAGAAATTTATTAAATTAAGGTCGCATTAAATGAAAATAATATTTTTTGTTTCCTTTCGTTTTGTGTTATACATACAGTTATATTTTTAATAAAAATTAAGTTGCTTATATGGAATTTAAAAAAAAATGTTTTTAATAAGTTTTCAGAACGTAATCCCCCTTTTCTGAACTGTCTCTGGGTCTGGTATAACACGGTTTCCCACAACACGGCATTTTCTAGGAACCTATCTACCGTGTTATCAACTCTACCTGTAAATCAACTCTAATATCTTCAAGTGACGAAAGCGATTGCGAACCAGTTCATCACAAGAATATGCGCGTTTTGGACTATGACGGGTAGTATCGAATTATCTACATTTCGAAAATTTCTCCATGTTTAAACTCAGAAATTAAAGTTTTAAAAAATGTTTCCATGTGTAATTTAATTATTTATTTTGTTTGGAAAGCACTTTCTCGCTATTTCGTAAAGCTATGACATATTTTCTAAGTGAGCCTTTTTTTTGTGCGGTCACTCTCCACCGCATAAATTTTTTTTAAAATATGTTGTGAAAAATTATTCGTTATAGCTATTTATGAAGTTTCTGAATTTTTTTTTGTGTGTGCGGTCCCTATGTACCGCACAAAAACAGGTTTGACTGTTGTATAACTCAGATAATACCAATAACCATGAAACATAAAATAAAATTATGAGCAAAAAAAGGAAAATTCGATTAAGATTTTTTGTTATCAGTGGCTCAGGTAATACCAATAACGAAGAAAAAATTATCTTTAGCGAAACATGGAGTGAAATTATAAGCATAAAATTGAAACGTCTGTTAACATATCTTCTTAATCAGTATAGTTCAGGTTATACCAATAATCAAAAAAGGAATTGATGTGAAAAGAAACAGAGAATGAAATTATGAGCTAAAACTCTATTATAATTTTTCCATTATCATTGGGTCAGGTGATATCAATAACTGAGAAAAAGTAATCTCTTACGAAACATGGAGTGAAATTAAGAGAAAAAGGTGGAAATATCTATTAGCATATCTTCTATATTAGTAATAGCTCATTTAATACCAATAACAAAGCAAGAATTGATCTCAAATGAAACAGAGAATGAAATTATGAAAAAAAATTCGATTAAGGTATTCTCCTTATCAGTGGCTCAGATAATACCAATAACCGAGATAAAATGATCTAATGAAACATAGAGCGAAGTTATGATCAAATAATGTAAACGTACGTTAACATATCTTCTTTATCATTATAGCTCAGGTACTACCGATAACCATGAAATAATGGATCTCAAATGAAACAGAGAAGGAAAAACAGAAAAACTCTGTTTTTCTCATTATCAGTGGCTCAGGTAATACCAATAACCAAGAAAAAAATTATCTTTAATGAAACACAGAGTAAAATTATAAGCATAAAATTGAAACTCTGTTAACATATCTTCTTCATCGGTATAGCTCAGGCTATACCAATAACCAAGAAAAAATTTATCCTAAAAGAAACAGAGAATGGAATTATGGGGGAAAAAATGGAAGAGTCTATTTACAATTTCTTCTTTTACCATTTCCGCAAATAATAGCAGTAAGGAAAAGGGAGAATCTATAATTAGTTGTTTGCATGGCAATCCATACCGACGTAAACAAAAAATAACAAATCTAAAACTGAACATTGAATGAATAAGCGGAAAAATGGAAAAGTCTGTAAACATATTTTCTCTATCAGTATCGTAAGTAGTATACCAATAACCTTAAAAGAATTAACCTGGAATTGAACTTTTGATGAAATTAAGTGTAAAAAAAAAAAGGGAAAATTGTACTAAACTCTTTTCTAAAAGGTTTTTCTTTATCAGTAGAGCAGATACCATCAATAACAAAAAAGAATTGGTCTGAAACTGACCATGGAATGACACAATGAACAAAAACGGAAAAGGCTATTAACTTTTTCTTTATCAGTAGCGTGGGTGATACCAATAAACTTTAAAAAAAGGCCTTTAATTTGGTTGTTAATTGCAGTATTTATCGACCTAAGCAAAAAGCAGTTATTATTAAACTGAGCATTAAAGGAGGTTAAGCGTAATAAATTGAAAAGTTCACAT
This sequence comes from Dolomedes plantarius, assembly GCA_907164885.2. Taxonomy (NCBI): domain Eukaryota; kingdom Metazoa; phylum Arthropoda; class Arachnida; order Araneae; family Dolomedidae; genus Dolomedes; species Dolomedes plantarius. The sequence goes on along the minus strand of OU015499.1, from coordinate 3,884,421 downwards.
TATTTTTTCATATGAGCTGTGGAGATATTACCAACAATCGAGGAAGAATTGATTCAGAACATAAAATTAAACTATGAGAAAACATAGGAAAAAAAGCTATGAACATTTGGATAACAAATGAACATTATGAACTTTTCATCTTCATCATCATCGTTAGCACGACGGTGCAATATGAGGCAGGGCTGCAATATACTTATATATATAAATATATATATGTGTGTGTGTGTGTGTGTGTGTGTGTGTGTGTGTGTGTGTGTGTGTAATATCCCGAATGGACATCACCTGAACATACTGCAATCGAGGCCGTAACAAAAGGATTCCAAATCATAACGAACAATTCAAATTTATTTCCGAATAAAGTAGCACATCTTATTCACTTCGAGTCAGTCTAGCGTCTCTCTCGTAAAGCGCGAAAATAGAATTAGGCCAGAGAGGTTGCCAGAATTGGCGGAGGAAGTTAGTATGTGGAAAGGCGAAGCATCTCGCCAAGGCGTCGGAAAGATGTTACCAGATGAGAGAGAAAGTTCAGAAAGGGCGATTATAGGTTGTTAATAATATTATCATATATATATATATATATATATATATATATATATATATATATATATATATATATATATATATTCAGTTATTTATTTATATATATATATATACATATTTCATTTCAGCACGCATCTTTACATCATTATAATTAAGGTTGTGTTGCGTTTCAAAAGCCTTTAAATATATATACCAACACTGAAATCCAGGCGGAGCTGCGTCTAGAGCTTTTCGGGCCCTGAGCATATTATTGAAAGTCGGGCCCTTGTCATATAAGCAAGAACTGGGGAGACATTTATTTTTAAAACGTCACTTTTTTTAAGTTTTGATAATTTATATTATTAGTTTGAGTTTAGAAAAAAAAATATATAATTTCTTTTTAAACACAGTATTAAATTATTTTTAAAAAATTTAAACTTTCTGTTTTCTAATTTTGACATCTGTAAACTTTTTAATAATCTCCTCAAAATAAAGACATTTATAACATCCCTTTCCATGTATAGTATTGCCAGTGCGTGAAGCTTTTGATCCCAAAGAGTACTGCATTAATAATTTTTATGCCGCTTTCAGTGCTGAAAATGAACACTCTCCTTTGCATTGCTCATAGGTAATGCTAAATACAATTTTAAAATTATTCTGACCATATGAAAAGGGGAGGTAATTTTGTTTCAGATAACAAAACTCTTTCTGTTAGGCAGTGACTCCATTCTCAGCCTTAGTTAAGTTTGCTGTGTATTAACCCTATTGGATTCCTTCACCTCAATGTTAACCTATAGCGAAACTGTGTCTACTATTGACAGCTACATAAATGCTGATAATCCAATAAAAATGGTATTTTCAGTTAGCTTCACCCTTTCTGCACTTTGAAACATGACTCATTTTATAAATAAACTAGCGGCCCGTCCCGACTTTGTCCGGGTTGAACAAAATATTATACCAATAAATTTCCAGTTGATAGCCAATAAATTGTAAATCTTTTTTTACCTTAATAATAACCTAAATAATACCTTAAATTAATTTTATGTTAGTTAACAATTAAAATAAATTTTTAAAAGAAAAAAGGCGTGCCGGAGAACGGCTAGGTTCGAACCGCTAGCTTCAGAACAGAAGCCCACCGCGATAGCACCACGATAAGGATCGTTGAAATCTTCGGAACAAAAAGCGGTAGAAGATAGTAGCGGAAACAATGGAGATTGTTAGGATTAAGCCCCTAACTTTATTTCTACTGATCAGATATACATAATATATAGCCTATGTCCATCTGGAATGATGTACCTTTCAAACAGTGAAAGAATTTGTCAAATAGATGCAGTGGTTCTGGAGATTACCCTCCACGTACAAAATCGCTGTCTCTTTATATATAAGTATAGATTTCGTCCACCAAAGGAATTGATGAGCGTTTCAAACACACTTTAGCTCTCTCTCTCTTTATATATATATATATATATATATATATATATATATATACACCAGATTTTTTCCTTGAAAAATTTAAATTTTAAAATGTTATTTTAATTTTTTTAAACAAAAAATACCCCAAGGTGTAAAATTTCTTTCTCTATTACTGAGTACAATTTTTTTAAAAACTAGGGTCTTCGCCCCTAGGCTCGTTATGCTCGCTTCTCTGTTATGGCTAATAGCGAGATACATAGGGGTGATTCTCGGGCAATGTAACAGCTTCCGTCCATTTACTGTTGCCACCCTTAATGCGAAGGGCGCTTCATCACTGCTGAATTATCAGCTTTAAAATTCAATTAAAAATCGAAAATTTAAGATATAGACTTGAAATGGGATTTATATGAATAAGAAAGCTTTCAGCTTCCAGATGATGTAAATATTTTCTTTGTAAGAAAAAATCTCGAGGAGCATCGCTATTACTACATCCACATAGGGGACGGTATTTCTTGAAAAACTGTGTTTCATTTTTTGATGAAAATATTAGTCTGTTTTAAAATATTTTTAAACAAATGAGGTCTAGTTTGAAAGAGAAATGTCTGTAGTCTTAGATTGTAAAACGATCAAAATTCTACGATTATTTTTTGGCGAATTATCGTAATCTGAAGATGAAAAAGTCAATATTTCTTGAAAAACTGTGTTTCATTTTTTGATGAAAATATTAGTCTGCTTTAAAATATTTTTAAACAAATGAGGTCTAGTTTGAAAGAGAAATGTCTGTAGTCTTAGATTGTAAAACGATCAAAATTCTACGATTATTTTTTGGCGAGTTATCGTAATCTGAAGATGAAAAAGTCAATATTTCTTGAAAAACTGTGTTTCATTTTTTGATGAAAATATTAGTCTGTTTTAAAATATTTTTAAACAAATGAGGTCTAGTTTGAAAGAGAAATGTCTGTAGTCTTAGATTGCAAAAAGATCAAAATTCTACGATCATTTTTTGGCGTGTTATCGTAATCTGAAGATGAAAAAGGTCAATATTTTCCCACAAAACATAAAATATAAAAAAACTTAAAGTCCGACGAAGATGAGACATGTCTTACTTTGTTCCCCACATTTTTCTGCGTCTATTGGTATCGGTCTCGATCCCATACCCCCAGCGGTTTCGGAGGAGATAGCGTGACAAGCTTTTGACAGCAGCGGCAGCGGGAGTTATTTTTTTTTTTTAGAATAGACAGATCTTTAGAAGTTTGACAATGCAGGATTGCTTCTTCGCTATACTCACATATGAATTTAAATTTATTGTTTATGTCATCAAATACATCACCTCTTCAACGGTAACCGGTAACTATTTCACTATTCTATCACAAACGGTTAAAAATATGTTCAGTTTATAAGCTTCACATGTTTCTAATCGTACTTTGTTCTCAGTGTTATCATCGAAAAACTCTTTTTTTTCTTTTCAATTTACTGATAGCGGTTCGATTGCAAGTGTGTGCGTCGGGCTATGTGTAGACACACTCCCCCCTTCCTGCGTCCACACACGCCGTACTAGAGGTTCGAGAAAAACAATGAATACTTATTTACTGCTCACAGCAGAGAGAAAAGTTTTGTCTACACATAGCCTGACGCATACAGTTGCAGTCGAAACGCTATCGGTAAATTAGAAAACAAAAAAATTTATCGATGATAACACTGAGAACAACAAACGATTTGAAGGAGGTGCAGCTTTTTGAGTAGGTGTTTTTAACTTTTAACGTTCGAGGGCCACGCCAATAAATTCGTGAATTTTCGCGGGCCCCACACCTGTGAAATAAGAAACATAGGCAAAGGAAAAAATTTATTAATTTGCAAGCGAGCTTCTGCCTTTGAGATGATTGCTTGATTTGCTTTTTATAGCATGACTAGCTGAAAACCCTCGCTTCGCTACGGAGTACGTTCAAATTAATTACAACGGTCAATTTATGCAATTAATGCCAATATATATATATATATATATATATATATACAGGGTGTCCATAATTAAAGCCCCACTTTCAAAAGGCTGCAAAAAAAGAACCACTGGTCAGAATGACTTCAAATTTGAACTGAATATACTGGAAGAAGGGGGAAACGATTTGGAATAATAAAAAAAAGTTCCAACCACTTACAGCGCCATCTATTGATACATTTTGGAACTTTTTTTTATGCCAAATCGTTTCCCCCTTCTTCCAGTATATTCAATTCAAATTTATCATTCTGACCAGTGGTTCTTTTTTTTGCAGCCTTTTGAAAGTGGGACTTTAATTATGGACACTCTGAATATATATATATATATATATATATATATATATATATATATATATATATATATATATATATATATATATATATATATATATATATATATTTATTTATTTATATTTATTTATTTATTTATTTATGTATTTATTTATTTATTTGTTTATTTATAAAAAAATCGTAACGGATATTCTTATAGACAAAATAATGTAGCAGAAAATATTGAAATTAAATCTAATAGAACATACTGAAGAATATAGTAAAGTTTGAGGAACATTTCTTTTACTGTATTTTAATATTTTTTTGGATAGTGTCCAAATGTCTGCCGCATTAGAAAGACATATATACACAGTCGATTCCGGTTAATTGGACCACCGGTTAATTCGACTAGCAGCTTATTCGCGGACTGAATCCCGTCTTGTAACATAAGGCATGTTTATTTAATGAGACCAGCCAGTTATTAGGACCAAAATGCTCACGTCCTGGTGTGGTTCGATTAACTGGAATCGACTGTATATATATATATATATATGTGTGTGTGTGTGTGTGTGTGTGTGTGTGTACTTCAATAAATTTTATATCTCATCTATTAAAGTCGTACAATATACTATAGATCAACGTAATGAAATCTTTTACGATGAGAACTACACAATGCTTTAAGTAATACTTGAAGGCTTAGCTTGACCGAATTCACACTATTAAGTTAGGCAAACACTGAAAGTTAGTGAATCGGATGGTCCTCAAAACAAAATTAGACTAGCTACATGAATTTTCTGGTCGACAAACTGTTGCGCTCCTAATTTTTTTTTTTTTTTTTTGGGGGGGGGGAAATTTTCTCACGAAATAACAGTCTGTAATGGTAAAAATCCAGACCCTCATGGTTTAACACCATTAGTGGACCCCATTAAGGGAGTTAATCATCACACCATTACTGGAGTTAATCATCGTGAAAATGAAGGTCTAGTTTAAAAGAAAAATGCTGAGTTAAGGCATATGGGACATAGCTGCAAGCACTAACATGAAACCGAAAGTTGCAAGCCTTTAAGTTTCATCTATGGAAAGACAGCTTTCTCACTGGGAATGTAATAAAATAGGAAATTCATGAATAAATAAATGAACAATAAGAGGAAAAGGCTAAATTAAAAACTGGGGCGTTAAAGAAGAGATATTACAACAGAGCCATTTGGTATTATATATCATATATTGTGAGAGACTGGGGTATATAAAGAAACTGAAAAATGTGTTTTTCGAAGAAAAGGATTGTATATCGAAATGAATTGATAAAAGGGAATAATATAAGGTAAAAACTAAACCTTTTTTACAGGTATGAGGGACTATTTTTTATTCTTAATTGTTTAGGAATAGCTATTATAGTCGTACCCCGTTATAACGAACTTCAAGGGACCAAAGGTTTTGTTCGTTTTATCCGGTGGTTCGCTATATCCGAACCATTAAGAAAAATGCTGGAGCACACAAAATGTATAACTCATTAATTGCCATGTGTATTCAATAATGATGTATTAAAAAAGTGATAAAATCTATTAAAAATTATCATTAATGAATTAAATCGACTAAAATCGATTACATAAATCTGACACAATCTCTCTATATAAAATGCGTAGGTATGCGGCACAAAAATCGACGATATTTCTACACCCCGAATGGCAACGGCTGCAACTACCCGATGTAAACAATAGCGGCCGTCCGCAATTTGCAACCACATGTGTGTAGTAGATCGACGATAGCACGTAATTTGGTACAATTTAATTGCTGTATTTTACTTGTGAATAATTTTAATTTATTCATTTGATATGATTAAGTGGAAATATCTGAATTGCGAACAATAGCACATACAGAGAGTGAGGTAATCTACACTCTATTTTAGTACTTGCTGAATTTTTACTCCATTTTATAAGTGAAGAAATTTTCCCAACAATTTATTATTTGATACAATTAAGTGGAGATATCTAAATTGTGAACAATAGTACATATGGAGAGTGATGTAATCCACACTATATTTTAGTACTTGCTGAATTTGTACTCCATTTTTTAAGTGAAATTTTCCCCAACGATTTCTTATTTGATGTAATGATAAAGGGTAGATATCTTAATTTTGAAAAATAGGACATAGAGAGAGGGACGTAATTTATAAAATCATTGGTGTTGGGTTTCTCAGTCTTATCTTTAACTCTGTTCTGAAGTAATGGAAATTCACATTTTTATAATCACGATGTTTTAGAATTAGCCTTATAATGAATTTAGCAATGATTATAAATTTTTTGGCTGAGCTCCCACTACCCCTTAACAACGTATATTTATGATGACAGGTATTGGTAACATTCCTTATATAATATTCTTTCAGTTGAGTTGTTTTGCAAAAGAAAATATACTAACTAAAGCGATAACTAACTAAATATATAATTTTGCAAAAGAAAATATACTAACTAAAGCGATAAATATACTAACTAAAAGCGATTATTATTAGATAGTAAATAAATGCACTAATACACAAATTATACTCAACACATCATTGCTAAATGTTGAAAACCATAATAATGCGCAGAAACAAATCAACGTTTAAGCGGCCTCGTGCTTAGTGAGTATCTAAAGCCAGATTTAAAAATGTCACTGAGCATGCGCAGAAAGCAAATTTTTAATTGTAAATTATCGCTAATTAAACAGCGCGAAATAAACAATTTCCATCAGGTTTAATCTTATATTTCACAAACATAATTATCATAAAAGTAAAAATGGCAGAGAGAGATCTAGAGAGACACCTTCGGCTCTTTTCTTTTTTTTTTAACTGCAATTTTAACCCCGTATAACACGGGAGTTATGTTCCAAAAAATTGCCGTGTTATGCGAATCCGTGTTATATGAAACATAGAACTAGTACGAAAAGGGGGGTTAGTTTCCAAAAATTAAAAAACATGCTATTATATTTTCATAATTCAGATAAATATCTTTATTGAAATTTTCTTATGAAGTAATACATATTAATATGAATTAAACAAAGTTTTCTTCTTCATCACGAGACACTATTAACCGAGGGCGTTTTCTTTTTGGCTACATATTCTTATCCTCTGAGCATTTTTCTGCATTATCTTCGTATCAATACTCAACCTTTTGCAAAAATTCTGTTATTTTAGACTGCTTGTGTTTAGTTAAAAGATCCTTAGAAATTTCCCTTTATGGTGCTAAGCACTTATGAAGTACTTTTGAACTTTGTGCTCCTTTCGTTTGAAGGATCTTCATTTAAGAAATGTGACTTTAACCAGGGCCGTTCCAGCCCAGGGGTGCGGGGCACACGGGCGGCAAGTCAAGAAGGGAGCGGCAAGTCAGCCGCTCGGTTAAAAAAAAATTTAAAACTAATTTATTAGTAAAATAATCAATATAAACATATTATCATTATGCAATGTAACTAGAGTTAAAAAATGCATTTTACAAATATAACTGGAAATAAACAAAACCACATCTATATATTTAAGTTGCTAAGGCGACTTTTTGGGCAGTCCGTGAGAGAAAACTACTGCATCCATTTACTTCATTTTGGTCTGAAACGAAAGATTGTAATCTGTAGATTTGCCAAATTTGGTTTTTTTAACTGCAATTTTTATTAATGAGCTATAATTTTTCAAGTAAAATTTGATTTCTGCGCATGATCAGTGGCATGTTTCAATCTGGCTTTAGAAACTCACTGTTTCTGCGCATGCTCAGTAACATGTTTCAATGCCGAGGAGTCTCTCTAGATCTCTCTCTGCCATTTTTATTTTTATGATAATTATGTTTATGAAATACTAGTGGCCCGTCCCGACTTTGTCCGGGTTGAACAAAATATTATACCAATAAATTTCCAGTTGATAACCAATAAATTGTAAATCTTTTTTTACCTTAATAATAACCTAAATAATACCTTAAATTAATTTTATGTTAGTTAATAATTAAAATAAATTTTTTAAAAGAAAAAGGCGTGCCGGAGAACGGCTAGGTTCGAACCGCTAGCGTCAGAACAGAAGCCCACCGCGATAGCACCACGATAAGGATCGTTGAAATCTTCGGCACAAAAAGCGGTAGAAGACAGTAGCGGAAACAATGGAGATTGTTAGGATTAAGCCCCTAACTTTATTTCTACTGATCAGATATACATAATATATAGCCTATGTCCATCTGGAATAATGTACCTTTCAAACAGTGAAAGAATTTTTCAAATAGGTGCAGTGGTTCTGGAGATTACCCTCCACGTACAAAATCGCTCTCTCTTTATATATAAGTATAGATAATATTAAACCTGATGGAAATTGTTTATTTCGCGCTGTTTAATGAGCGATAATTTACAATTAAAAATTTGCTTTCTGCGCATGCTCAGTGACATTTTTAAATCTGGCTTTAGATACTCACTGAGCACGAGGCCGCTTAAACATTAATTTGTTTCTGCGCATTATTATGGTTTTCAACATTTGGCAATGATGTGTTGAGTATAATTTGTGTATTAGTACATTTATTTACTTTCTAGCCGTCATGTTTTGACGGGTACCAACTAGTTAGTTTTAAAAACGCTACTCCACGTCGCAACCAGTTGGGAAATAACATTGTTCGTTTTAGTTTTAACACGTTTTAACCCATCATCCCATCAAATCGCGTCGGTGTGGGCGGTTTTTGTCAGGTTGCAGGAAAATACTCGTTTATGCCCTGAGTCTATAAATTCACGGACCGGGATAATTTGCACTATATTAATTTTGAACGTGTCCATCTCAACAACTTAAAAACAAACCTTTTTGTCTCTAATTTTTGCGCTCGATTTTGGGATTGCTGAACAATAAAATTATTTCACAGGTAAGTAAACTTGATGATCTTTTTTCTTTTGCGCGGTTAGCGGTTAGAAATTGAAATAATACATTTATGGTTTGATATTTGTTTTGCAAAAAAAAAAAAAAAAAAAAAAGCTACGATTCATTACTTAAATCTATTTCATATGTTTTTTTTTTATTTTGCAAATGTTAAACATATACTACAGAAACAAGTATAAACTTGGATTTTTGAACTGCATCAAATTATTTTTTTAACAGGTGGGTGAAAATGGCAATTTTTTTCAGAAATCGGGAAAATACGATTTTTTTTTTATTAAAGTAAACGTAGTGGGAATTGTATTTAAAATATGAACAAAATTAAAATAAAATCGATTTGAAACGTTTCTTTGCAAAAGTCAATCTTTATCGAGAAACAACTTAATTTACATTGCGCCTTTTTTATAAGTTCTTTACGAAAAGAACCCCATTTTTTTACAGATGTCTGATAATCGAAAAAAGCTTTCTGGGGCCCAATACAGATAAAGAAAACTTGAAAAAGAGGAATTAGTAAAGAAGGCTTGTGGTTCACTAAAACATAAAATTGAAGTAATTGCAAAGTTTAATGATACTATATCAGACCACCTCACTATAGAATTAGCAGAAATCCATCAAATATGCCTCATTATTTAGGTGTTCATATTCAAAATGAACTTATTTCCCTTTTGGGACAAAAAATAAGACATGAAATAATATCGCTCTTAAAAGTTAGTAAATTCCAATTCATCCATAAGGTATGGGGGGGGGGGGGCAAAATTATTCTCGCACACAGGCGGCTGCTACCCTAGAAACGGCCCTGACTCTAACTGTACGGGAGTATCCCTACTTTCAAATTAGATAAAGTTCGCTTTCAATAGTTTTTATTACATTTCACGTTGTACGAGGGTTTTACCCAATTCTCGAATCTTGTTAGAGTGAATCCGTGCTATAAAAGCACCGTGTTATACAGCGATGTACCAATTCTCGAACCGTGTTAGAGTGAATCCGTGCTATTCAAGTGCCGCCTTATACGGGAATGTTCCCAATTCTCGAACCTTGTGAGAGTAAATCCGTGCTATAGAAGTGCCGCGTTATACGGGGGTATTACCTGTACATTGTTGTTGTTGTTGTTGTTGTTTCAAATGCTCCCTGGCAAGATGTATTCCAGATTAGGTCCATATTTGGTCTGAGGGGTGCGGCCAATGGTGGAATTTAGCCCGTTCGCACCGGTTCTATAGAACCGATACCTAATGTAGTTATCGGTTCCGTGAACCGTTTGCTAATGAGCGCCAGCTGCATCGTTCAAGGGACAAACATTTTCGGGCGGCTGGTCCCAGTCTAATCGGAAAAGAATGGAATTCTACTCATACAGTGCAAAGATTGTTAAGAATAAATCCCGTAGCCTATGAAAAAAAGCAAAGAAAATTGCAGGTCAGGACGCCAATCAAACAGCAATGTGGAAATATCTTCAACTAGCCGAAAACCCGCGCTTCGCTACGGAGTACATTCAAATTAAATACAACGGTCAATGTATGCAGTTAATGCCAAAAAAATAAATATATATATTTATAATAAATGCGACGATCAATGTATACAACTGATGTAATTAATATATATATATATATATATATATATATATATATATATATATATATATATTTATTTATTTATAAAAAAATCGTAAGGGATATTTATTTTTTTGGAATAATATCCAATCGTCTGATACATTAGAAAGAAAAAAAAATTATTTTGTCTATTTAGTTGTTATGCACGTTACGAAAAATTTATTTAAAGTACCAGAAAAAGAAATCACGTGATCAGCATTTAATAAATTAAATTCGAAAAATTAATCTTTAAAAATTCACCAAAAATCAGAAAATCGAGGTAAAGGTTCGAAAAAGATTTCATTTTAAAGGAATTTTTAGGATCTTTCTCGTGATATAAATTTTATAACCCTCAAATTATTATTTTAAATGCAAACTTAAAACAAGTTACAAAAACAGCTTAAAAATTTAATTTTTAAAAATCTAAGAAGAATTTTTCAAAAATATTTCTTAATGCACCCCTACACCATAAGAAGAATCGCCATGCAAAATTTCAGCCCTTTAGGTCCAGCGATTTGGCCTGTGCGTTGTATTTCAGTGAGTCAGTCAGTTACGGAATTGTTTTATATATATATATAGATAATAGTTTGTCAGGCATATAATATTTTAACCCTTCAGCGGGCCCGGCATTTTTTGGAATACCAAAGACGCGCGTGGCACAAAGTGCAACGTCTCTTTCAGCCTTAATTATTCCTTTAGTAATAAACTTTTTCCTTTGAAATTGAAAATAATGATTCTGAGTTATATGAGAAGATATAAATTGTTGATAATATTGAGATATATTTATAATTAATGCAGATACAATCGCCTTATTTCAAAACTGTTCGATTTGTTGGATCTCAGGACAACTTTCGAATTGAGTCCTATTATGTCCAAAATCCCAAAAAACAATGAGATTATCCATCTTCGTGATATGCGGGATACCGTGTAATAACTGCACATTGGATCGACTATATCAACTCCTGCTTTTTTCGTATTGTAATCGAGTATAATCGCTGGTTTACCACGGTTAAATCGCGACTAACAAATGAATGGAAAGGAATACACGGGTCAGAAAATCAGATCTGCATTAGAAAGGGTGCAGCTATAAATAGAAACGGCTTAGAACATTCAAACCTTATATATAAAAACAAACCATTCAAAATTACTAAAAGGTTTCACTTTATACACTGGCGCGCCCGCTGAAGGGTTAAAACTATTTCTTAAAACATAAACTAGTTTTGTGTACCAATTTTATTGTTCTTATTTGTGTATTCAATGCATGAATTGTTAAACTACCATTCGGTATATCTTTCGGTATACAGGTAACCCTCCTATAACACGGTAGATAGGTTCCTAGAAAATGCCGTGCTGTGCGAAACCGTGTTATAGGAGACCCAGAAACAGTACAAAAAAGGGGGGATTACGTTCTGAAAACTTATTAAAAACAAACATTTTTTTAAATTCCCTATAAGCAAGTTAATTTTTATTAAAAATATAAATGTACGTATAACACAAAACGAAAAGAAACAGAAAAATATTATTTTCATTTAGTGCGACCTTAATTTAATAAATTTCTTCCTCATCACTGCTCAGTACAATCAAACGAGAACGTTTTTTTCGATTGAACGTTATCACCTTCACTTTCAGAACCTTTTTCTTCATTTTGATTTTTTGCACCTTCTGTCCTCTTTAAAAAATCTGTAATTTTAGTTTGTTTGCTGGTTCTTACAAGGTCATTGTAGACTCACGGTATGGAGATAGACAATTTTGTAGCTCCCTTTAGAATTTTCGGCTTCTTTCAGCGGAAGGGTCTGCATTCAGGAAGAATGATTCAAGATTTTCAGCTAAGCTTAGGCCTTCTTGTAATTATATATATAATACCCGTTGTCTCTGTATAACACTTCCGGGCTGTACTCATCTTTCAATTGAAGCCCTCAGTAAACAAACAGCCGGTTAGGCTTAATTTCAATTTCAGATGTGGATGAGAATTTTTTCTTACCTAAAAACTAATAGCTTCTCTATCAAATCACGTTTGTTCAGCCTATTTATCTATAAAACATTCAGAACTAACAAAAATTGGATGCTTTTAGCTGTATATTTAACAGTTTTTAAAAATCTGTTTACTTTTGCGATGAATTCTGAAAGTAAACAAACTTGAATGTGAATGAATCAAGTAGCTCAAGTATTCATATCGCGTAGTGATCTGTAAAAAACTGGATGGCAGTCTACTACTCCAATCGCATGAAAAACTAAATAAATAAAAAATAATGAAAGGGTTTGCTGTGACAAGGTGTGGATTAAAAGCAATATTGTTAGATAATTCGGGATATTTTTTAACTTTCATATAATTTTTCCATTATGACGTCATTATTAGCATTATGACGTCAAAATGACGGGTTACCTTCTAGTTTTATAGAGTTATAGATGAATAAATTATAATTTGCTCATACATTTTCATGTAAAGCCACTAATAGTTTATTATTCCTTCCCGTCATTATTTTAAGGTAATTTAGTTTTTAAATGTGTTAAACAAAAATCATGTTATCTAGTGCTATAGAAGTACAATGTTGTACAAAGGTCTTCGCAATTTTTTTTATCGTGTTAGAGCGAAACCGTGTTGTAAGATGCCGTGCTGTAGGAGGGCTATACCTGTACTTAAAATGGTTATTAGGACATAGAACCGGTTGAATCGCGCCACTGGGTGCGGCTCTGGTTTACAATGGCACCACAAGGATCGGTGTCCGATTTAGCCAATTTCCTCCTCCATTTCGACCGTGCACCCCCAGGGGCGACATCTGGGGGGATCGTACCCTCTCCTGCCCTCTCTTACCTCATAGAGGTACTTTCCAGTCAACGGGTTGAACGTGCCCAATGTGGCCTAGACACGGAAGTATTCAATGACGCTTGCGGGATTCTACCACGGTCCCAGTACATTGTCTATATATATAAAACAGTTCCGTAACTGACTCATTCATTCACTGACTGACTGACTGACATACAACGCACAGACCAAACCGCTGGACCTAAAGGGCTGAAATTTTGCATGGCGATTCTTCTAATAGTGTAGGGGTGCATTAAGAAAGATTTTTCAAAAATTCTTCTTTGATTTTTTAAAATTAAATTTATAAGCTGTTTTAGTAACTTTTTTAAAGTTTGCATTTAAAATAATAATTTGGGGGTTATAAAATTTATATCACGAGAAAGATCATAAAAATTCCTTCAAAATGAAATCATTTTCGAACCATTACCTCAATTTCCTGATTTTAGGTGAATTTTTAAAGATTAATTTTTAGAATTTAATTTATTAAATGCTGATCACGTGATTTCTTTTTCTGGTACTTTCAATAAATATATCGTCACGTGCGTAACAACTAAATAGACTAAAAAAATATTTTTTTCTCTTTCTAATGCAGCAGACGATTGGATATTATCCCCAAAAAATGCATATCCCTTACGATTTTTTTATAAATATATATATATATAGATATATATTTTACATCAATTGTATACATTGATCATCGCATTTATTATAAATATATATATTTATTTTTTGGCATAAATTGCATACGTTGACCGTTGTATTTAATTTGAATGTACTCCGTAGCGAAGCGCGGGGTTTTGAGCTAGTCATGACTAAAAGTACAATTTTAAAACGTATAAGCATTTTATTTTTAATGTAGGAATTTTTATCTATATAATTGAAAAATTTAGAAAATCCATAATGTCACATCTTATGTATATTTTGGATTGCTTTTTAAGTATTTAAATTAGCCATAAAAAAAGACACGCAATCTACCAAACTAGCCGCTGCGCGACCAGCATGATCGCTTTGAGTTTTATATTTTCTTTTGCAAAACAACTCAATTGAAAGTAACATATGTAAGGAATGCTACCATTACCTGTCATCATAAATGTACGTTGTTAAGGGGTAGTCTCTATAAGGCGGATTCTAAAACATCGTGATTAAAAAATGTGAATTTCCATTACTTCAGAACAGAGTTAAAGATAAGACTGAGAAACCCAGCACCAATGATTTTAGAAATTGAATCCCTCTCTGTATGTGCTATTTTTCAAAATTAAGATATCTACACTTTATAATTACATCAAATAAGAAATTGTTGGGGAAAATTTTTCACTTAATTGGAGTAAAAATTCAGAAAGTATCAAAATATAGCGTGGATTACATCACTCTCTGTACGTACTATTGTTCACAATTCAGATATCTACACTAAATCATATCAAATGATAAATTGTTGGGAAAATTTCTTCGCTTATAAAATGGAGTAAAAATTCAGCAAGTACTGAAAAAAGTGTAGAAAATTAACTATTACCGGCTGTCGGTTGCTATGCCGGCGACGGTTAAGCCTAACCTCACGATCATTTATGCTCTCTCTTTCACACCTCTCTCTTAATGAATTATTTCTTCTTTGCTTTCTTTCTTGAGACTGTTCCCAATTATCACTTTATCGTTAAACCAATGTCGACACGCGTCTGCAAATTGCGGACGACCGCTAATGTTTACATCTGGTAGTTGCAGCCGTTGCCATTCGGTGTGTAGAATTATCGTCGATTTTTGTGCCGCATACCTACGCGTTTTATATATAGAGATTGTGTCAGTTTAATGTAATCGATTTTAGTCAATTTAATTCATTGATGATCATTTTTAATAGATTTTAACATTTTTTTAATACATCATTACTGAATACACATTGCAACTAATGAGTTATACATTTTGTAAACCCTATCATTTTTCTTAACGGTTCGAATATAGCGAACCACCGGATAAAGCGAACAAAATCTTTGGTCCCTTGAAGTTCGTTATAACGGGGTTCGACTGTATATATCAATTTCCTTTGTACTATATACTAACGTGACACTTACCTGTGTTCTGAAGTAAAAGGTTTACAATATTTCCAAAAATCCCTGAAGTAGACCAAAACAAGTGAAAAAAAAAACACTCATTTAAAAAAACAAAAATTATCTTTATATAAATACAGGTACAGTCAAACCCCGTTATAACAAACTTCAATGGACCAAAGGTTTTGTTCGTTTTATCCGGTGGTTCGCTATATCCGAACTGTTAAGAAAAATGCTAGAGTTTACAAAATGTATAACTCATTAGTTGCATTGTGTATTCAATGATGATGTATTAAAAAATGATAAAATCTATTAAAAATGATCATCAATGAATTAAATCGACTAAAATCGATAACATCAAACTGATACAATCATAGGCGTAGCGTGGGGGGCTAACTTAACTTGAAATATATTTAAACGTTGATAGAAGTTCAGTTAAAATCGGAAAATTGTAAAAAACTTTTAAGAAAGTTTTGTTTTTTCTGCTTTTTCAAACTGTGAAACTGAAGATTCCAATCATATCTTTAGCCTTCACATAGTTTTTACCATGTTTTTATTATTTTCTTGTTTGTTTGTATGTGTGTGTGTGTTTGTCCGGTACAAATGCTGCAATCGATTTTTAACTAACTTCCCGACTAGCTAGACATTTGAAACTTTTAGAATACCTCAGAACACGATGACAAAGCATTCTTTTAATACTTTTAGCAATCTTTAAGCAGATTTGAATTCATTTTCAGTTAATTTTGTTTTGTAGACTGGTGAAGCCGTCTATCGGCCGGGACAGGAACGAAAAGTTAGACGCAAGTTAACTTCCAATTAACTTCCTTTTCTTTCAAATTGATGGGGTAATTCCTCAAAAGAATTTTTAAAAAGTATTTATTAATACATAGAATTGTCAAGTTTATATGATTAAACAGAAAATTTAAAAACATGGTATATGAAAAGTTCTTTTTATCTTGTAATTATTAACAATGATATGATCCATAACAAAAATTCGATGCTATATTTTTTCCCAATTTATTTATATTATTATTTATTTTTCTCATTGTTTAACTTTTGAATACTACTCAAACATCAATTCTATTCTTATTCAATTTTTAAAAAATCCTATTTCATATTTTATGGACCGTCCGGCAGTCAATGCACTGAGGAGGGTCCTAACTGAATTCAATTCATGCCCCCCCCCCCAAAAAAAAAAAAAGCATGCTGCGCATATGGACACAATTTAATTAAATTACGTATAATAGGAAAACGGCGGGGCCAAAGTTTTCGTTCGTTATATCCGTGAGTTCGTTATGTACTGGGTTCTTTATAACGGGGTTCGACAGTACCTGTGGAATTATTCAATGAACACAAGTAGCTTAGCTTTTATTTCAAAACATAGTGAGTAATATGTAAAAGACTATTGTAAAATTTTTTTGAAATAAATCGGAAAAATTTTTAGTTTTTAGCTTTCACGTTTACAAAAGTGACTGCAAAATGAGTTTTCTAGCATCTTTAAAATGCATTTAAAGATGCTACTTCCGGACTTTTAATATTGCTTTCGGTTTATTCAATTGTCCATAAGTTCTCGTCCAATGATCGTACGACTAAAGTAAAGCAGTTTTAGAATTCTAAAAGATTGGTTTTTGGAATTGAGCAATAAAAAAGAAAAAAATATTTCTTTTATAAAGTGCTATAGATTAAAATGCTGGAATTCCCTTTTAAACACTGTACAGACATTTATTTTTAAGCACACGGGGTATTAAACGATTTGGACGATGCATTGCGATTTAATAATATATTCATTAAGAGAATTTTTATAAGTTGATGAAATAGTGCAAAATAAAGTTTATTTAAGCTTAAATTAATATTTCTGTTAGATATCGCGAGCAAAACAAAGTTTATTTTAGATTAAATTGATATTTCTGTTAGATATTGCAGTAAAAATAAAGTTTATTTAAGCTTAAATTAATATTTTGTTAAATATCACAGAAAAAACAAATTTCCTTTCAGCTTAAATTAATATTTATGTTAGATATCGTGGTAAACACAAAGTTTATTTAAGCTTAAATTAATATTTATGTTAGATATCGCGAGGAAAACAAAGTTTATTTAAGATTAAATTGATATTTCTGTTAGATATTGCAGTAAAAATAAAGTTTGTTTAAGCTTAAATTAATATTTTGTTAAATATCGCAGAAAAAACAAATTTCCTTTCAGCTTAAATTAATATTTATGTTAGATATCGTGGTAAACACAAAGTTCATTTAAGCTTAAATTTATGTTTATCTTATCGCGTTAAAAACAAAATTTATTTAAGCTTAAATTAGTATTTCTGTTAGATATCGCGGTAAAAACACTGTTTAAACGGGATAAAGTTAAGCTCGTTATCCAGCATATATTATTATATTCCGGATATTATTCACTATATATCCAATATTTATCCGGTAATTTTACATGATAATAGTCACTCTAACATCATGCGCGTAATACAAGATTTTGACTCGTACAACACGATTTCCCGTAACGCGATTTTCTGGAACGCGGTTTTCTGTAACATATTAATCGCGTTATAAGGGAGTCTACTGAATTCTAAAACTGAAAACATCTTATTTATTTATTTTTTTTTCTTCAGCAAGAAATCGACCGTCATCATCCAACTTCATGCGGCCGCAAATCTTACGACAGCACGTGGCTGTTCGAAGTTATTTTCTCCTGCGAGCACCGACCGTTGTGCAATCGCAGATTGGTCTAGTCGAGAAATTTGACCTTGACCGTATTCGCAGTTTTGAAAACAGTATCCGAGGCGGGTTTTTTCGCCCTGCCACAAGAAGACGCCGTCAGAACTTTAAGTAGCGAAAAGGCACAACATCTTCGTATTCAGGCGAGAAGTAAGTAATCGCCCGTTTCCAAGAAATGTTCAATTTGTTTGAAGGGTCTTTTAAGACAACGGCATTTGCGAATAATTGGTGCCGCATTAAAGAGGATTTCAGGTGTATCGAAACTTATCTTCAGACATGAGAATGTAATTCCGGACGATGATTTATCGTAGACTACTGGGAAAATTTAGAAATACTAGATTTTTTTTTTCAAATATAGCTAAACATTTAAGTAATCTTTTTCCCTTTTTAATGTCATGAAATGGTAGTCATTGTTTCAGAAAGTTAATTTAATGTCTGCACACGTGCGCAAACACGTAAATACGTTTAAGATGATAAAACAAGTCTCGGATGTAAAATATCTCTCTTACACACATATCTATGCATACATACATACATACATACATACATACATACATACATATATATATATATATATATATATATATATATATATATATATATATATATATATATATATATATATATATATATATATATATATATATATATTTTTTTTTTTTTTTGCCATATGTTTAAAAAAACAGCTAGAAAATAGTGATCTTTTTCAGCCATTAAAAGAAACTACTAGTATTATTATTAAGAAAATAATAGATAAATATAAACTACTAGGTATTTCATCTAACAATTATCTTTTTCCTTATATTACTTTAGTTTCTAAATTTCATAAAACACCTATTGCTTTTAAAGCAGTAACCTGTGGTCACAACACTTATGCTACTAAAGCAAGTAAATTATTATTAAAGTACCTTAAATTAATCTATAAAAATATAACATCTGGTGTTTGTGATATAATTGACAATAGCTATAGTCTAATTAGAAAACTACAAGCATTAGATAACTGTAAATATGTAGTAACTTATGATTTTAAAGATCTATTTAATAATATCGATATAATTGATTTAAATAGAATAATCATAATGTTAGTACAAAATAATATTCAATACTTAAGCAACGAAATTAAACTAACTCGTTTCAATAGGCTCCTAGAATTAGTAACTAAACATAATTACATAGTTCATAATAATAGTATATACTTACAGTCCAAAGGTGTACCACAAGGTGGTAATGCTTCAAGTATGCTAGCTAATTCATACTTATATTATTTTGAAATTAATAATATAGAAAATAGCAATTACAATATATTTAGATATATAGATGATATAATAGTAATTAATAAAAATAATAACCCTATAGACTTAAATTTTTACCCTCCTAATCTGGAACTAATTAAAAGTAGCCATGATAATATTAATGTAAACTTTTTAGATATTAATGTTAAATTAAATACTCACAGTAAATTTACTTTTGACTTATACGACAAAAGATCTGACTATAATTTTAATATTGTTAAATTTCAAAATTATCTAACCTGTTTACATAAATCTGTTTTTAATAACATTATTGTAAATCAGTTAGTTCGTATAAATAGGCTATGTTCTAAAGACAATAGGATTAAGCATATTATAGAATTGAAAGCTGTGCTAACTCGGAATAATTACCCAGTAAGTCTATCAAAAAACATAATTGGTTGTTTTTGTTTTAATGAATAGTTAGTTCTGTTGCATTAATATGATAAACATAACAATAGGTTAAAATAGAAAAAATAACTACTAAAAATAAAAATAAAAATCATAAGTAAAAATAAAAATAATAATAAAATTAACTCTTAGTAGTAAAAATAATAAAAAACTAAATAATTAAGGGAATAATAGTCCTAAAATAAGGTAACCTAAGTAAGTTTGTAACTGAGAATCCACTACCTCAATGGTTGAAAGTTTTGTAACGTCAGTCATCTTGCGGTTACAAGTTCTTAACTTCCACTCTGACTAGCGCCAGGCTTGGTGTTCTTTGGTTAAGTACTTTTATTCAAACTTAATTCAATTATTAATCAATTCTACTGTTAATAATGGATTGTACGGTGTCTGAGTGTGTTTATTTTATAGATCATACTCATCGGAAACAATCCATTGGTTTTTAGACAGTATTGACACCGCTGATGAAGAAATGCTGTCAAAAACCTTATTCATACTTTTCTTTTCATGTTGTTTGTTCCTGGCTGCAAGTAGCTTTAGAGCTATTACTGGTTTTCTCTTTCATCTTATTCTTATATATATATATATATATATATAGTTACAAAAGAGCTAGAAAGAAATAAGATAAATGATAATAGAACATGTTGACACCAATAAGCGCTATGCCGCTCCAAAGCGTCAAACAATAATATATATTAAAGTTTGATATTTAAAAACATAAAAAGAAAAAGTCAAAAACCGTACAGCAGCAGTATGAACAATTGAAAAAATCCCACAGAAAGAATACTAATATGGAGATGTACCTAAGTGACCGGGGGGAGTTGTGACCACCCCTCTCCGATTAAACATGTTTATGTGCCATGGCAACACTCTCGGTGGTCTGGTACATCCCCTAATTATAAAGCAGTGCCTTTAGCCAAACTAACAGCAAGAAAATAAGAAGTTGAACAATCTAACTAAAATGTATAACACAATAATGACAACAAAAAGACACTATAAATGAAAAAGAATACTTATAAAGAATATAGCCCAGAATTAACTATTGAGTTGATAACCAACTACAACAAATAAAATAGACAAAAGGAATGAAATAGAAAGCAGTTCAATCTATCACTATGTAAATTTAAACATTCAAGCCTTATAACCAACACATATTAAAGTGATCACAAAAAGAAAATGATTACACCAAGTCAGAATCTATACCTATACACTAGATCAATACAAAATACAAAACTAAATATCTCAGGATAAATCCAAGTAACAATATATAAAAATAGATGTTTAGAAGGAAAATGCACTCACCTGTACACGCAAATATCACCCTCCATCACCTGAAGAACTTTTTTATATGTCTTAAGATTTTATTTCAATTTTTATTTAATTTTGTTAAAATAATCGATTAATGCAATCTTTCCTGGGTATTTTCAAAAAATTGCTAGTGATATTGATTAGAAAATTTTTTTGGAATTCTTTTAGTTTAGCTAATTTTATAAGGCTTAAATGTTAGTTATAAGGCTTAAATGTTTAAATTTACATAGTGATAGATTAAACTGCTTTCTATTTCATTCCTTTTGTCTATTTTATTTGTTGTAGTTGGTTATCAACTCAATAGTTAATTCTGGGCTATATTCTTTATAAGTATTCTTTTTCATTTATAGTGTCTTTTTTGTTGTCATTATTGTGTTGTACATTTTAGTTAGATTGTTCAACTTCTTATTTTCTTGCTGTTAGTTTGGCTAAAGGCACTGCTTTATAATTAGGGGATGTACCAGACCACCGAGAGTGTTGCCATGGCACATAAACATGTTTAATCGGAGAGGGGTGGTCACAACTCCCCCCGGTCACTAAGGTACATCTCCATATTAGTATTCTTTCTGTGGGATTTTTTCAATTATTCATACTGCTGCTGTACGGTTTTTGACTTTTTCTTCTTATGTTTTTAAATACCAAACTTTAATTAATATATATATATATATATATATATATATATATATATATATATATATATATATATATATATATATATATATATACATTATATATATATATATATGAATATATATATATACATACATATATATATATATATATATGCATATATATATATATATATATATATATATATATATATATATATATATATATATACATATATACATATATATATATATATACATATATATATACATACATATATATATATATATATATGTAGGTATGTATGTATGTATGTAGTGTGCGTATGTGTACACTAGCAATTGCTACATTTTCTTTGTTCTTTCAAGAAGGGGTAAGACAAAGAAAATTTTACTCGTATTATTAAAAGAGGGTTAAAATATAATCTTTTATTTGTTGGAAGACTAACAGAAAATTGTCCTTTATTGGAAATAATTTTAATAAGTTCAAGATGATAGTTCTATGATAATTTCCATCTAATTAAACTGTCATTAACAATTTTATGGGTATTTAAATTAATTTTTTGGATTAAACAAATAGTAAGTAGATAACTTTATTTTTCTTTCAAGAGACATCTCTTTATTTTTCTTTCAAGAGACATCACTTCATCTAATATTTTCAAGTACTATACCGTGTAAAAATTCTTTGACAATGCGAAATAAAGGCAATTTAGGTGCCAAGTTCTATGTTCCTCGATTTTTAAGCATTTTAAATTTAGTAATGTACATTTCACACAAACTCAGCAAAAGTAACAAAACAAAATTTCACTAACCAAACTTAAAAACAAAAAAAAAATAATTATAAATTTAAATGTTTGATATGGAAAATAAAACTTTACATTTAGTTTCTTTCACATACATGTAAACTACAATTTATGCATTTATGCAGGGGTATCCAACCATTTTCCCACATCGATCCCTTTTAAAACAATGATTTTCTTCATGGACTCCCCTCACATTTTTCTCTATAATATACAGCCTACAACATAATTATAATACTAATAATTGCATATAAAACACTTAAAGATAACAATTAGAATGAAAATAGGAACAAAAAATTAGAAAAAGTGAATCATTAGATTTATGTTTTAATATTTTTGTACTATTTTCATTTTTAATTTCACAAATATAAACGAAATTTCAGAAACACAGATTGGTGGTTGTGCTTGATGCATCGATACAACTTTTTTAATGTTTGGCCTGAATTTTTTATCATCGTATAGTCACAATAACTAACATAACGAATATCAATATATATAAAACAGTTCCGTAACTGACTCATTCGCTGACTGACATACAACGCACAGACCAAACCACTGGACCTAAAGGGCTGAAATTTTGCATGGCGATTCTTCTTATAGTGTAGGGGTGCACTAAGAAAGTTTTTTCAAAAATTCTTCTTAGATTTTTTTAAATTAAATTTTTAAGCTGTTTTTTTAACCTTTTTTACGTTTGCATTTAAAATAATACATTGAGGATTATGAAATTTATATCACGAGAAAAATCATAGAAATTGCTTCAAAATGAAATTTTTTTCGAATTTTTACCTCCATTTCCTGATTTTTGGTGAATTTTTAAAGATTAATTTTTAGAATTTAATTTATTAAATGCTTATCACGTGATTTCTTTTTCTGGTACTTTAAATAAATTTATCGTCAAGTCCATAACAACTAAATAAACAAAAAATAATTTTTTTCCTTGCTAATGCGACAGACGATTGGACATTATCCAAAAAAAAAATATTAAAATAGAGTAAAAGAAATGTTCTACAAACTGTACTATACTATATTCTTCAGTATTCTTTATATTAGATTTAATTTGAATATTTTCTTCTACATTTTTTTATCTATAAAATTATCCTTTACGATTTTCTTATAAATATATATATATATATATATATATATATATATATATATATATTACATCAATTGTATACATTGATCGTCGCATTTATCATGTAATATATATATATATATATATATATATATATATATATATTTGGCATGAATTGCATACATTGACAGTTGTATTTAATTTGAATGTACTCCGTAGCGAAGTACGAGTTTTCAGCTAGTCTATATATATAAAACAGTTCCGTAACTGAATGACTCACTGACTGACTGACTCACTGACATACAACGCACAGACCAAACCGCTGGACCTAAAGGGCTGAAATTTTGCATGGCGATTCTTCTTATGGTGTAGGGGTACACTAAGAAAGATTTTTGAAAAATTCTTCTTAGATTTTTTTTAATTAAATTTTTAAGCAGTTTTAGTAACTTTTTTAAAGTTTACATTTAAAATAATAACTTGAGGGTTATGAAATTTATATCACGAGAAAGATCAGGAAAAGGCCTTTAAAAAGAAATCTTTTTCGAATCTTTACCTCCATTTTCTGATTTTTGGTAAATTTTAGAATTTAATTTATTAAATGCTGAACACGTGATTTCTTTTTCTGGTACTTTAAATAAATATATCGTCACGTCCATAACAATGAAATAGACAAAAAAATATTTTTCCCTTGCTAATGCGGCAGACGATTGGACATTATCCAAAAAAATATTAAAATCCAGCAAAAGATATGTTCCTCAAACTCTGCTATATTAACTGTAGAGTTGCATATATTCTTTAGTAAGTCCTATTAGATTTAATTTGAATATTTTTTCTACATTATTTTGTCTATAAAAATATCTCTTACGATTTTTTTTATAAATATATTTTTTTGATTTTTTTACATCAATTGTATACATTGATCGTCGTATTTATTATACATTATATATATATTTATTTATTTTGGCATTAATTGCATACATTGACCGTTGTATTTTATTTGAATGTACTCCGTAGCGAAGTGTGAGTTTTCAGCGAGTAAATATATATTTTTCTAAACAATTTTACAATGCGTGGATCACCTCGCCCTATGCAAATCTGCATTTATATATATTGAAACGGATATTATTATATAATAATAAAAAATTTAAATTAAATTTTAAGGCAGAAAAATTTATCATCGACCCCCAATAGACCCCTGGAATATTATAAACCCTTTTTAAAGTTCCATCGACCCCAAGGGGTCCACATGGACCCCGTTGGGAATCCCTGCATTAATAGAATGTCCTCGGAACTTCTGGAGCAGTTTGGGGATGACTTCTCTATGTAGTTAATTTATGATAAACAAGCTGAAAACCCGTACTTCGCTAAGGAGTACATTCAAAATAATACAACGGTCAACGTATGCAATTAATGCCAAAAATATGTATAAATATATTTATAATAAATACAACGATCAATGTATGCAATTGATGTAAAATATATATATATATATATATATATATATATATAAATCGTAACAGATATTTTTATTGACAAAATAATCTAGAAGAGAATATTCAAATTAAATCTAATAGAACATACTAAAGAATATAGTACAGTTAATATAGTATAGTAGGAGGAACATTTCTTTTACTCTATGTTAATATTTTTTTGGATAATGTCCAATCGTCTGCCGCATTAGCAAGAAAATTTTTTTTTGTGTCTATTTCGTTGTTATGCACCTGACGCAAAATTAAAAGAAAAGAAACCACGTGATCAGCATTTAATAAATTAAATTCTAAAAATTAATCTTTAAAAATTTACCAAAAATCAGAAAAGGGAGGTAAAGATTCGACAAAGATTTCATTTTAAATGAATTTTTATGATCTTTCTCGTGATATAAGTTTTATAACCCTCGGATTATTATTTTAAATGCAAACTTTAAAGAATGTTACAATAACAGCTTAAAAATTTAATTTAAAAAATCTAAGAAGAATTTTTCAAAAATCTCTCTAAGTGCACCCCTACACTATAAGAAAAATCGCCATGCAAAATGTCAGCCCTTTAGGTGCAGCGATTTGGTCTGTGCGTTATATTTATGTCAGTCAGTCAGTCAGTTACGGAAATGTTTTATATATATAGACAACTGCGGATCAAAAGGCCTCATACAGTCGATAGACCTCTGATTTCGGGAATCTGATTTAAACTTTAAAATTCCTATGTGTATATTTCATTCCAACTAAAAATATAACCTTAAAGGAAAAATCCATCTAAAATACGAATTTTTTAAATTAAAAATCTCCAAAAAATGCATTTTTTTAAATAATGGCACTCTTGGCAGTAAATAAATAAATGTTATCCAATAATACGGTGTCTTCTCACTCTCCTGTGAGAACTTCACATGTCATTAAGCATGTAACGCAGTGATTCTCAATCTTTTAATGTCTACCCCCCCCCCCCCCCTCTTCCCTCCTGAGGCTTGAATTTAGTGAAATGCGCGCTACAAATGAATCGGTCATTTTAAAAAGGAGTCATCTCCACTTTTCTCCAACTTTTCTGCCCCCCTATCAAGTTTCAATAAATATTAAAAAATTATATTTTTGCATCAGGATTGATGCCTTATAAACATAACTAGCTGAAAACCCGCACTTCGCTACGGAGTACATTGAAATTAAATACAACGGTCAATGTATGCAATTAATGCAATATATATATATATATATATATATATATAATAAATACGACGATCAATGTATACAATTGATGTAAAAAAAAACAAAAAAATATATTTATAAAACCACCGTATACAGTTTGAGGAACATAATATAGTTATTGTATTTTAATATTTTTTGGATAATGTCCAATCGTCTGCCGCATTAGGAAGAAAAAAAATTTTTTTTTGTCTATTTAGCTGTTATCACGTGACGATAAATTTATTTAAAGTACCAGAAAAAGAAATCACGTGATCAGCATTTAATAAATTAAATTCTAAAAATTAATCTATAAAAATTTACCAAAAATCAGAAAAGGGAGGTAAAGATTCGAAAAAGATCTCATTTTAAAGGAATCTTTATGATCTTTCTCGTGATATAAATTTTATAACCCTTAAATTATTATTTTAAATGCAAATTGAAAAAAATGTTACTAAAACAGCTTAAAAATTTAATTTTAAAAAATCTAAGAAGAATTTTTTTTTAAATCTCTCTTAGTGCACCCCTACACCATAAGAAGAATCGCCATGCAAAATTTCAGCCCTTTAGGTCCAGCGGTTTGGTCTGTGCATTGTATGTCAGTCAGTGAGTCAGTTAGGGAGCTGTTTTATATATATATATATATAGATGAATACTAAATTTATTATAATAATGATTGCATGAAGGCGAATTATAGTTTTTTGCTTGTCATGAAAAATTTTAAAAAAGGGAAGTGACTCCTTTTCAAAATGACCGATTCAAATATCTTTTGCCGACCATCCCTTAACCCCCCCCCCCCCCTACCCCTGAATATCACTCACGCCACCCCAGTGTGACACGCCCTCGTGGTTTAGAATCACTGATGTAAAGAAGGAAAAACAGTTTACCTCTTTTTATGTGATCTTATGATCAATATTTATATATGTGGGGTGTAATGTAGTGGGCCTCCTCGTGGTGCACCCTGGTTAACACTAAATCCACTACGACTGTAGAGCACAGAGACATAAAGAAGGATGTTAAAATTGTAAGGGATATTTTTATAGACAAACTAATGTAGAAGAAAATATTCAAATTGAATGTAGTAGGACATACTGAAGAATATAGTACAGTTAATATAGTACAGTTTGAGGAACATAATATCCTTTATGGTATTTTAATATTGTTTTGGATAATGTCCAATCGTCTGCCGCATTCGCAAGGGAAAAATATTTTTTGTCTATTTCATTGTTATGGACGTGACGATAAATTTATTTAAAGTACCAGAAAAAGAAATCACGTGATCAGCATTTAATAAATTAAATTCTAAAATTTAATCTTTAAAAATTCACAAAAAATCAGAAAAGGGAGTTAAAGATTCGAAAAAGATTTCATTTTAAAGTAATTTTTATGATCTTTCTTGTGATATAAATTTCATAACCCTCAAATTATTATTTTAAATGCAAACTCAAGAAAAGTGACTAAAACAGCTTAAAAATTAAATTTTAAAAAATCTCAGAATTTTTCAAAAATCTTTCTTAGTGCACCCCTACACTATAAGAAGAATCGCCATGCAAAATTTCAGCCTTTTAGGTCCAGTGGTTTGGTCTGTGCGTTGTATGTCAGTCAGTGATTCAGTCAGTTACGGAACTGTTTTATATATATAGACTAGCTGAAAACCCGCGCTTCGCTACGGAGTACATTCAAATTAAATACAACGGTCAACGTATGCAATTTATGCCAAAAAATAAATATATATATTTATAATAAATGCGAGGATCAATGTATACAATTGATGTAAAATATATATCTATGTATCTATATATATTTATAAAAAAAATCGTAAGGGATATGCATTTTTTTTGGATAATATCCAATCGTCTGCTGCATTAGAAAGAGAAAAAAATATTTTTTTTGTCTATTTAGTTGTTACGCACGTGACGATAAATTTATTGAAAGTACCAGAAATAGAAATCACGTGATCAGCATTTAATAAATTAAATTCTAAAAATTAATCTTTAAAAATTCACCAAAAATCAGGAAATGGAGGTAAAAAATTCGAAAAAAATTTCATTTTGAAGGAATTTTTATGATCTTTCTCGTGATATAAATTTTATAACCCTCAATGTATTGTTTTAAATGCAAACGTAAAAAAAGTTACAAAAACAGCTTAAAAATTTAATTTTAAAAAATCTAAGAAGAATTTTTGAAAAATCTTTCTTAGTGCACCCCTACACTATTAGAAGAATAGCCATGCAAAATTTCAGCCCTTTAGGTCCAGCGGTTTGGTCTGTGCGTTGTATGTCAGTCAGTCAGTCAGTCAGTGAATGAATGAGTCAGTTACGGAACTGTTTTATATATATAGATTGGTAAGCCAGAGAGAAACTTCAAGATCTCCGAGCTGTTTGACTTGTATTGACTTTTTGATAGTACTCTTCGTTTTTCGTTGCATTTCCGCCCGTTTGATGCTGTTCTGATATCTCCATGTTTATGTGTTGTGTGTGTTCTTTTTTTTCCTACACATTGGTCAATTTCAATTTCAAGTGCTACTACCAAAGAAATTTAAAAATATTTTCATGCTTTGAAAAGAGTGTAACTTATTTATTGGAAAGAGAACCATTATTACAAATTCAAACGTAAGGTAAAAGGTATAAAACTTGTCTTTTTCCCTTTGATTTTGAAGGGATTTTTTTCTATTTTGACTAAACTAAAGGGATATTCACAGTGGTAACAAAATGATTTAGAACTGGTATGATCAACTCCTGTTACTGAATGATCCAGCTCCTCAAAACTTCTCTCTTTGGCCCGTTTTTTCTTGGACAATGCGCGATCTGCCCATTGATTGTCGAGCACTTCACGACTGGGCCAACCAAAGCCCGAAAAGAGTCGTCAATTCCCGATTATTTCGGGCTTTGGCCAAGTGACTTTGCCAATGCTAGAAGTGGCCAGCCATTTCCCAAGGTCTCCAGACTTGGCCGTAACAAATGTTGAGTTAAAAATTGAAAATTTATAAAAACGAGGTTGAATTGTCCCCTTAATGTAAACATAAATTATTGTTGATGGGTGGGAATAAACATTATATTCCTCTATTTCCAAACACTGTCCCCTTTTTGTTCTCTTTTCTGTTGGAAGAATTCTCTTTCCACTTCTGATAACCCTCTATATGACTTTTTTAACCTGTCGTATTAAGGGGGAAAGGCACATCCAATTTTTTTAATAGTTTCCAATATTTTACTCTATATACAAAACGAGAATCATTAATATAGTTTTTTACTACATTGAACGCGCTTAGAATTCACAAATAAGTATTTTGTGGAAGAATAAGCGAAAATGATTTGGCTTTTGATATTTTGTTTTTATATATATACATATTTTATATGAAAAAGTTTCTTCGATGGAAAATAAAAACTATAAAATATTGCCCTGCAATACACTGGATAATATCCCGCCACAGTTGGTTCTGCGGATTTACCTTAGCAAGTTTCTAGAGCGCACCCATGCTTTTACTACACTTGAATGCGTACCACAGCTTGCCATTTACAAATGAAACAAACCAGTCCTTAAGTGATCATATTTTGAAGCCTATCCCTTTTACATTTCATAATATTTTGAACTCAATTTTAACGAATTTCATACAATTAAATTCAACTTATGTATTATATTCCAACTAGCCGCTGCGCTACCAGCATGGTCGCTTTTAGTTTTATATTTTCTTTTGCAAAACAACTCAACAGAAAGAAACGTATGTAAGGAATGTTGCTATTACCTATCATCATACCTGTATATATACATTGATAAGTGGTAGTGCGATCTCAGCCAAAAAATTTATAATCATTGCAAAATTCAATATAAGGCTGATTCTAAAACATCGGGATTAAAAAAATATGAATTTCCTTTACTTCAGAATAGAGTTAAAGATACGACTGAGAAACCCAACATCAAAGATTTTAAAAATTATATTCCTCTCTGTAAGTAATATTTTTTAAAAATTAAGATATCTACCCTTTATCATTGCATCAAATAAGAAATTGTTAGAGACAAATTTGTTCACTAAAAGAGGAGTAAAAAATTCATCAAGTACTAAAATATAGTGTGGATTACATCACTCTCTATATGTACACTGGAGTAAGAAATTAAGAGAATTTGCAGACTTGGTCGATTATCTCTAGAACTTCTGTACCGATTTTAATGAAATTTGATATGTACATACATTGTTCCAATACGAAACAAATAATCATTCAATAATTGTAATACACACCCATGATCGTGCGTAACACTCGTTGGAGTCGGAAGGTATGAAACAGCGGTTGCAGAATAAACAAAAAAAATGGGTTAATAAATGGGTTAATAGGGGGTATGGCCCCCTCTTACAGATATACAGGTCTCGCAGCGTGATTTCATACTTGAAATAAGGCAGTTTATCATTTCCTGAGGCAATTGGTCCCACTCGTTCAGCAACGCTGTTTTCATTCCCTGGATAGTTCTCGGAGGGGGGTTGCGAGTTGCAATTGCCTTCCCCAGAGCATCCCAGACATGCTCTATAGGGTTAAGGTCTGGAGATCTGGCTGGCCAATCCATCCGGCGAATATCCCCACTTTCTAGAAATTCGTCGACCAGAAGAGCTCTATGTGGCCTCGCGTTATCGTCCATTAAAATGAACTCCGGGCCAACTGTACCCCTGAAAAGGCGAACATAGGGCTCCAAGACCTCATCCCTATACCTCACACCAGTCACAGTGCCTCTTTCAAAGACATGGAGAGGTGTGCGGCCACCCAACATGATGCCTGCCCAGACAATTAAATCTCCTCCGCCATATTGGTCGATTTCGCGGACATTGGAGGGTAGGTAGCGGATCCCTGGTTCTCTCCATATGAACGTACGGCGAGAATCTGTGTTTAGTCTGAACCGGGACTCATCATTGAAGAGAACGGTCGCCCATTGATCCATACTCCAATCTCTATGCTATCTGCACCATGATAAACGAATTCTCCCGTTCGTAGAAGTGAGAGGGGCGCAAACAGCAGGTCTTCTTGCAAACAACCCTCTCTCATGAAGTCTTTTGGAAACAGTCACCCTTGATACACGGGTTCCTGTGGCTGCATACAAGTCACGAGAGAGCTGAGAAGCTGTAGCACTCCTGTTACGCCTCGCTATAATCGACAAATGACGATCTTCTCTGGCCGTCGTGGCTCTTGGACGACCTTGCCCAGGCTTTCTCTCGATGGATCCGGTATCTTGGAACTGTTTCCATAAGTTACACACGACGCTGGGAGTTAAATTAAACTCTCTACAAATTTGGACTTGAGATTGGCCTGCTTCTAGCCTCCCCACAATTAGCCACCTCATTTCATCATCTAAACGTTGGTGGTTACTCATTTTTACTGTTACAATTTGAAATTAACCGATTGCTGCAAAACAACACCATCTATTAACCCATTTTTTTTTTGTTTATTCTGCAACCGCTGTTTCATACCTTCCGACTCCAACGAGTGTTACGCACGATCATGCGTGTGTATTACAATTATTGAATGGTTATATGTTTTGTATTGTATCAATGTATGTACATATCAAATTTCATTAAAATCGGTACAGTAGTTCTAGAGATAATCGACCAAGTCTGCAAATTCTCTTAATTTTTTACACCAGTGTAATATTGTTCACAATTCAGATATCTACACTTAATCATACCAAATAAAAAACTGTTGGGAAATTTTCTTCACTTATAAAATGGAGTAAAAATTCAGCAAGTACAACTAAAAAAAAGTGTAGACAATTAAGTATTACTTACTATTAAGATATTATAATGCAATTATTAATATTTTACTATGATATTCCTCAAACTTCTTGATATACACAGTTGAGTATTTCAGAAATAGGAGATACTACAGTGACACAATCAAAATAACGGACTGTAGATAAACCTACATACAACTGTCCATGACTAAACACTGGATTTGATAGGTCGAAACATATTTTGTCAAGAGTTTGTCCTCTTACATACATTTAGAAAAACCGATGGAACAAAAGAATAAATTATCTCGTGAATAAATTAAAATTATTCACGTGTAAAATACAGCAATTAAATTGCACCAAATTACGTGCTTTCGTCGAACCGCTACACACACGTGGTTGGCCGCTAATGTTTACATCTGGTAGTTCCAGCCGTTGCCATTCGGAGTGTAGAAATATCGCCGATTTTTGTGCCGTACACCTACGCGTTTTATATATATAGATGTTCGTTCAGTGTGCCTTTCAGGAAGGAAAAATCAGTTGCTATACATTCATGCTGATGAGTTCACTTTCCGTATCAGCGTGTATCTTATTCGATTTATTCTTAGGTGTTTAATATAATGTATAAATACCTGTATTTATTTATGTATATTCTAATTGTATTCTCTTACACAAAACAAAATATTCTCTGTACATTCTTACGGAGAAATTTACTCTTTAAACATTCCTCATAGATGCGATCGGAGAAATTTACTCTTTTAACAATACTTACAGATGCCTAGGGAGAAATTTACTCTTTTAACATTCCATATATATGAATACAGAGATATTTACTTTTATAATATTCCTCACAGATGCATTCGGAAAAATTTACTCTTTAAACATTCATATAGATGAATACAGAGAAATTTACTTTTTTAACATTCCTCATAGATGCAATATGGAAAAATATACTCCTTTAACATTCCTCGCAGATACCTTCGGAGACAATTACTCTTTTAACATTCCATATAGATGAATACAGAGAAATTTACTTTCTTAAGGGGACAGTGGACTTTCAAAATTGTGAAATTTGTCCAAAAATTCGATTTTTTTATTTTATTGAATTGTGAAACTACAGACGAGCAGGAATGTGTTGCAAAAAGAATTTTTGATTTCTGTGATTACTTTCCTAGTTATAGGTATTTGTATTTAATTTAGATATTATGTGGTTACTAAT
This sequence comes from Dolomedes plantarius, assembly GCA_907164885.2. Taxonomy (NCBI): domain Eukaryota; kingdom Metazoa; phylum Arthropoda; class Arachnida; order Araneae; family Dolomedidae; genus Dolomedes; species Dolomedes plantarius. The sequence continues at coordinate 3,851,142 of OU015499.1, read as the reverse complement.
AGCAATAATTTTAAATGTGTTTTTCTCAAAATAAAAATTTTCATTTCATTGGAATATTCAAACTGCTCCAATCGCATTTCTTATTATCGTATTGCTTTGAAATTTACGTTTTATATACTTAACTGTATATGAAATAAATCTTATTGAAAAAAATTATGCTCCGTAGCTCAGAATTTCTAAATTTTGTACTTGAAAAGAGGATTTATAGGTATTTTGCGTAATAAAAAGTGTGTTTTCACAATTATTTGTTTTTTTCCCTTTTTATTTTTAATGAATGCTTAAAATAAGCAATAAGTTTCATTGTCAGTTCTGTAAGGTATCCTGTAAATAAAAATTACCATATTATATGCAAAAGAAATGCGCATAGAACATTTTTAATTAGGCCAATTTTTTATATAATTAATAATTCATAATTCATAAAATATTAATATTTCATCTTTAAATTTCAACCACTTTTACATATCTATGGTACTAATCACATATTCAAATTTAAAGCAAATCCATTCAAAACAAAAAAAGTTAGGTTTGAAGGTCTACTGTCCCCTTAACATTCATCATAGATGCAATATGGAAAAAATTACCCTTTTAAAATTCCTCATAAATGCATATGGAGAAATTTAGTCTCTGAAGAATCCTCGTAAATGTATACGGAGAAATTTACTCTTTTAAAATTCAATATAGATGCCTACAAAGAAATTTTCTCTTTTAACATAAGGGTCCAAAGAGCTTAATGGTAGCTCGCTGGGCTTGGAACAGGGTGGTCTGTTTGAATACCGACGAACGCTATTCAATACCTTTGTGTCTAGGACAGATAAAGGCACGTTAAATCTGTAAACCGGAAGTCCTTCTATGATGCCAGAGAGGGGGAGAGAAGGTACGATCCCCTAGATGTCGTCCCTTTAGGTGCTCAATCAAAATGGAGGTGGAACCAGGAGGTGCTGTTGTTTCACCCTTAAGGTGCTCCATTGAAAGCAACCAACGGTTCTCGTGGTTGAAGGGCGAATGTTTTCCTTAAGGGGACAGTGGACCTTCAAACCTAAATTTTTTGCTTTGAATGGATTTGCTTGAAATTTGAATATGTGATTAGTACCATAGATATGTAAAAGTGGTTAAAATTTAATGATGAAATATTAATAATTTAGGAATTATGAATTATTAATTTTATCAAAAATTGGTCTCATTAAAAATGTTCCATGCACATTTCTTTTGCATATAATATGGTAATTTTTATTTACATGATACCTTATAGAACTGAAAATGAAACTTATTGCTTATTTTAAGCATCCATTAAAAATATAAAGAGAAAAAAATAATAATAGGGAAAACACCCTTTTTATTACGCAAAATACCTATAAATCATCTTTTCAAGTACAAAATTTAGAAATTCTGAGCTATGAAGCATAATTATTTTCAATAAGATCTATTTGATATACAGTTAAGTATATAAAACTTAAATTTCAAAGCAATACGATAATTAGAAATGCGCCTGGAGCAGTTTGAATATTCATATGACATGAAAATTTTTATGTTGAGAAAAACACATTTAAAGTTATTGCTATTAGTAACCACATAATATCTAAACTAAATACAAATGCCTATAACTAGGAAAGTAATCGCAGAAATTAAAAATTGTTTTTGCAACATATTTCTACTCGTCCGTAGTTTCACAATTCAATAAAATTTAAAAAAATGAATTTTTGGACAAATTTCACAATTTTGAAAGTCCACTGTCCCCTTCACAAGTACACCGCATTGGCAAACAAAAAAAAACTCTTTTAACATTCCCTATAGAGCGATATAAGGAAAATTACTCTTTTAACATTCCCTACAGATGGATACAGAGGAATTTACTTTCGTAACATTCCTTATAGACGGATTATGGAAAATTTACACTTTTAACAATCCTCAAAAATACATATGTAGAAATTTATTCTTTTAAAAATCCTCATAGATAGATGCCTACGGAGAAATTTACTTTTTAAACATTCCCTATAGATATATAAGGAGAAGTTGACTCTTTTAAAATTCTCTACAGATGCATACGAAGTTTACTCTTTATATCTTTTACTAGCTGAAAACCCGCACTTCGCTACGGAGTACATTCAAATTAAATACAACGGTCAATGTATGCAATTAATGTAAAAAAAAAACAAAAAAATATATTTATAAAAAAATCGTAAGAGATATTTTTATAGACAAAAAAATGTAGAAGAAAATATTCAAATTAAATGTAATAGGAAATATTAAAGAATATAGTATAGTTAATAAAGTACAGTTTGAGGAACGTAATATCTTTTACTGTATTTTAATATTTTTTTGGATAATGTCCAATCGTCTGCCGCATTACCAAGAAATTTTTTTTGTCTATTTAGTTGCTATGCACGTGACGATAAATTTATTTAAAGTACCAGAAAAATAAATCACGTGATCAGCATTTAATAAATTAAATTCTAAAAATTAATCTTTAAAAATTCATCAAAAATCAGAAAATTGAGGTAAAGATTCGAAAAAGGTTTCATTTTAAAAGAATTTTTATGATCTTTCTCGTGATATAAATTTTATAACCCTCAATGTATTATTTTAAATGCAAACGTAAAAAAAGTTTAAAAAGCAGCTGAAAAAATTAATTTTAAAAAATCTAAGAAGAATTTTTCAAAAATCTTTCTTAGTGCACCCCTACACTTTAAGAAGAATCGCCATGCAAAATTTCAGCCCTTTAGGTCCAGCGGTTTGGTCTGTGCGATGTATGTCAGTCAGTCAGTTAGTCAGTTACGGAACTGTTTTATATATATAGACTAGCTGAAAACCCGCACTTCGCTACGGAGTACATTCAAATTAAATACAACGGTCAATGTATGCAATTAATGCCAATATATATATATATATATATATATATATATATATATATATATATATATATATATATATATATATATATATACATATATATATATATATTTATTTATTTATTTATTTATAATAAATACGATGATAAATGTATACAATTGATGTAAAAAAAGTAAAAAAAATATATTTATAAAAAAATAGTGAGAGATATTTTATTGACAAAATAATGTAGAAGAAAATATTCAAATTAAATGTAATAGGAAATATTAAAGAATATAGTACAGTTAATATAGTCCAGTTTGAGGAACATAATATCTTTTACTGTATTTTAATATTTTTTTTGATAATGTCCAATCGTCTGCCGCATTAGCAAGAAAAAAAATTTTTTTTTGTCTATTTAGTTGTTATTCACGTGACGATAAATTTGTTTATTGTACCAGAAAAAGAAATCACGTGATCATCATTTAAATTAAATTCTAAAAATTAATCTTTAAAAATTAACCAAAAATCAGAAAATGGAGGTAAAGGTTCGAAAAAGATCTCATTTTAAGGAATTTTTACGATCTTTCTCGTGATATAAATTTTATAACCCCCAAATTATTATTTTAAATGCAAACTTTAAAAAATTTACTAAAACAGCTTAAAAATTTAATTTTAAAAAATCTAAGAAGAATTTTTCAGAAAATCTTTCGTAGTGCACCCCTAAACCATAAGAAGAATCGCCATGCAAAATTTCAGCCCTTTAGGTCCAGCGGTTTGATCTGTGCGTTGTATGTCAGTCAGTCAGTCAGTGTTTCAGTTACGGGACTGTTTTATATATATAGATTACTTAATGGATCTTACACGTTTAATTCTGTAAATTGGATTAAACGTATATCAATGAATATATGCATGTATAATCTAATGTCTGTTCAAGATTGCTTTAAGATACTGAAAATCAGTTCTTGTGAATTCATGTTCAAGAATTTACTTTTCATAGATACTTGCATCTTATTTTATTTAATTGCTTGTATCGAATCAAATGTGAGTATGTGAATACATTTAAGTACATTTTAGTCAGAATTTTATATTTCATTTAAACAAGCTAAATAAATCAATTTCTTTATAAACACAAGGCGAAATTAAATTCCTAATAAACAAAAAACATTAAGTTCATGAAAACCTTTGATTTTAAGGTTTATTTAATTACTTACATATTAATGATCTAATAAAGTCCTTACTACATTTAGCAAAACAGAAAAATTGTATATCTTGGTGTAGATCTCTATAAAAAATCCTTTTAGCAAATTATTTAAATTTTACTCCAGTAATTTATATATATATATATATATATATATATATATATATATATATATATATATATATATATATATATATATATATATATGTATATATATATATATATATATATATATATATATATATATATATATATATATATTTATACATATATATATATATACATATATATATATATATATATATATATATATTTATCTATATATATATATATATATATATATATATTTATATATATATATATATATATATATATATATATATATATTTATATATATATATATATATATATATATATATATATATATATTTATATATATATATATATATATATATATATATACATATATATATATATATATATATACATATATATATATATTTATATATATATATATATATACATATATATATATATATTTATATATATATATATATTTATATATATATATATATATATATATATATATATATATATATATATATATATATATATATATATATATATATATATAGAGAGAGAGAGAGAGAGAGAGAGAGAGAGAGAATCTTGCATTTCTACCCTAACTTTTTTGTATGTATACCTTGAAGTGTCACTCTAAATAATTTCATTCAAACACAGTTCTTACATAACAACAATGTTTATTTAAATACTTGCATATGTCAATTTGCTTTTCAACATAAAGCATAGTACTACTAGTATGAGATATATATTTAGCATTCATGCAAGGGGAATACAATTCAATATATTCACTTGTATAACTACTCATTCAAGAAAAATACACTTTGCAATACACACAGATACTTTAAAATTCAACCAGCAGTGCTGCAACGTAAACTTTAAACCTAACAAGAACTCGCGTACGTTTGAAGCAACCTAGCTATGCCTCCAGCGGCTGCTCGCAAAACTCAATTATTATTAAACCAGACTCTAAGGCCCGTATGCCGATCAAACACTTACGAGAGCAAAGCTCTCGCAAAGCCCCTCCCTTCCGCAGAGGGGTCGCAATCGCGATGCAGATCAAACAGCGAGACCTTTTTCTCTCGTAAATACGAACGTCACGTGATCAAAACTTGCGGCTAGTAGGGAGCTCTCGTAAGACTCGTCTTTTCTCTCGCAAAGCCGGAATAGTCATTCGCTTTGCGAAGGAGAAGGATGTTATCCCTTTCTTTAAGCAGGGAATGGATATTACAAGATACGGATAATCCACTTGAGATGGAAGATGAAGTTTTTATTACAAAAATTTAGACTGTGCAAACATGAATTTATGTGTTTATTACATTTTTTCTACAACATCTTCAGCATTTATGAGCTCTAAAAGCTTTTTATTTCTGACTAACAACTATTTTTGTCTTCCATTATTTTAATTAATGTTTCTAAATTTTGATTAATTTTTAGCAGAATTCCTTGCCGGGATGTTGTTTCGATTTCTTGCACCATAGTTTTTTGGGTTTGAAGAGCCTCAGCTTCAAATTTGCTGCTTCTCTTTTTCTTTTTAATGCTAGATGCTTCCTGCCACGTACTGTTGAACTGTCTAGAAAATAATAAAAAATACATAGTAAATGAGATAGCACATGGAACAGAGCTATTATGTCATACATAAAAATCAACATATGTTATTTCATAGAAGTTATTGTCACAGATTATATAGTAAAACTGCAAATAATTATGAAGAAGAGTTCTATGCAGGCATTTACATAAAACTATGTATGTTACGTAAAACATACAATTGTTTAATTTCTATAAAGTATGGTACTAAAAAAATTTTAATTATCTCCAACAATTTCAGTCTGAAATTTATATTTTAAAACTTGTTACAAAAATTTGATTTAAATTTATCAAAATCCAAATAACTTACTTGATGATTGAGCAATATGTCAAGACTTTGTTTCTGCTGTTTTAGTGGTAGTTACAATCTTAGGTATTGTAATTCACTTTGAATAACAACAACTTTCTGGGGGAGGGGGGGAATTAATTAGTATAAATAGCAAATAATTTTACTTTAAATTTATTTAAAATATTCAAATTTTCCAAAAGCATTATGAAACAAACATTCATTTTGTTAGTTACAATAGCTATTTTTTTCTCTGGGATTTTTCTTAGCTTTATGATTATTAAATACATAGTTGCATTAACAATCACAAAGCTAAACATAATTCTGATATATGACTGAGCATTGGCAGTAATCTTTTGAAGCACAATTATTAAATTTATATTTGCTATTTAAGTGTACAATGTCATGGTCTCAATCCCCACCCTCAAATATTAATAATGCGGTGATCTTTACCTGGTAACAAAGCCTCCTGCAACAAAATATTTTGATCTTTGTTTAATGATTAACTAACAGCATTTTTAAAAATTTATAATAAGATTTATAAACAAAAATAGAAATATGATATTCTTGTACACAAATGCCAGAAAAGTCTAACAGAACATTTTCAGTACTTAATTGTCCCTTAAATAAGCATTACGACATTTTAAAATTTTGCTTTAATTAAATTTATTTATGATAAATATCTTGCAATGTAAAAATATGATATATTATAAATAGCATTGAAAATGATTAAAAGAAATTCTAATAAACAGGTAATTAAATACAAAATTAATAGTTTACTTACCATCCATTTTTTTTCTGTTTTAAAACAGCCTACAAGTAAAAAAATAATAATAAAATATTAGGATATTGCTAAAGTCAAATTACATTTTTTTCTTTTCAAATACAACTGAAATTACTTACCAATGCAGATGAATAGAATGACTCATCAGTGATGCCTTCACTGCACTTTTTTCTCGATCTCCTCTACTGAAAAATTTGATGTCCTTTGAGACAATTTTATCTACAAAATGTAAAATAAACAGCCACGTTGATCGAAGTCAAAGCGCGGGTTTTTTCCTATACTGTATACTTTTTCTTGAACCCCAACGCAAGGAAGCAATTAAAATGCCGTGTTTGAGGCAGTTCAGTCGGACGGTTTCGCTAAATTGACCGTCGAATCCCCCCCGCAGGTTAGGGTTCATGAGGGACCCCAGCTCCCGCAAAAGGGAGGAGAAAAAGGGCGTGGCTTGACCATATAAGGTTTTCTTACACATCTTGACGTCATCATTTGCGGAAGCGCAAATTGTTTGATCAGCATAGCTAAAAAGAGTGCTCACCCCCTACTCTCGCAACAACCCCCCGTTTGCGAAACGAGAGACACCAAGCTCCAGCGTTTGTTCTGCATACGGGCCTTAGCCTAGCTCCAGCTCGATACTTCGTTTCGCCAGCACTACTCCTCCTTTCACTTCCTCTCCCTTCCTTCGACCCTTCCTCAGCACTTCGGCTCTTTAATCTAGCTGCTAGGTATTTATACTAACCGCGTATGTCGCAATTAGCATATCTTAAGCTGCTTCTTTAACTTGATTCACTTAAAAGTTCGATTCTTGGGAATCGAAACTTATGTAAACCTTACCTATATTACTGGTGTAAAATTTAAATAATTTACTAAAATAACTTATACTTTTACTTATACTTTTTCATATATAGAGAGGAGAAGATCCAAATATAGGCTAGGGTCTAAATACGGGCTAGGTGATATAGGGTCTAAATACGGGCTAGGTAAATACGGGCTAGGTGTTGAATTATATTCAAAAAGGTTCTGCCATTTGGCAGTGAGGTCATCAAACAATCACATTTTGGTAAGGAAGGAGATATTAAACAGAGGATGCATATTTGCCGTTTAAGTATAAAGCAGTCGCCATTCTTTTTGAAAATCACATATTTTCAGACTTCGAAACTTTATCAGGTTAGTGTATTCGAATTTCTGTACATTTTAATCCTTAACTAGTACATGTTTTGATGTTACCATGTTACTGATAAGATAGTAAGATACGTTTTGCGATAATTAATCAAGGGTTATCTTTAACTGATAATGGCAGCCTTTCAGTAAAAGTTGAACATACTATTGGTCTTAAAAATGGGCTAGCAGAGTCTGTCTAAATACGGACTAGCCCATATTTAGGCCTTTTCCTCACCTATCACACATCTTTTTATAATTTTTTGGCTCTTTTTTTCTAAATCTAAAGTATTTTTTAAAATTATATATTTTTAAAAATTATCTTTGGGTGTTGATATTTTATTTTCTGTAATTATTTCAATTCTGGACTTGCGACCACTCGAGGTCGCATAAGTCCTCAAAGCCATGCCTTGTGACGGGCATACCCTACCGGAACGGGTTCACTCGGTCCTTGTGCAAATCAGCACTAAACAAAACAAAGGAGAAGCTGATTCTAGGGTCTCTAAGTGATGTATAAGCCGTAAAAACCAAAAAAAATTAAACCTAAAACTGGGCAAACTAGAAGTGGTTCAAAGAGGGCTACCAGGAATCAGCCTTCCGACTCCGAGGATGAACATAGTAAACCCAAGTTTGATGATACAAGTGATTATAGTGACAAAGACCTGGATTCTCCACCAGGAGAATTACGCTGATGATAGCGATGCGGCCTGCTTCTTTTGTAAAGGACATTTTTCAGCTGACACAAGAGGAGAAACGTGGGTGCAATGTTTTTGGTGTCAAATGTGGGCACACTCAGAATGTGGGGGGAGGGGGGTGCAGAAAAGGTTGTATATGTGTGCGACTTCTGCAAATAAAATTAAAAGCTAGCATTTTCCCCGATTTTTGATTATTTTTATTTATTTTTTATATTTTTTTACACAAATGTTATAGGTAGCCCATATTTAGACCACCATTTGAAAAACTACAAATTTCCCAACTTTTGCAATTAAATTTAGTGTAAAATACACAGAATATTGTAACTTTTTTTTACCGTCCTATCTTGATCCTGACATGTTTTAGGTTGTATTAACATACTAGCTGAAAACCCGCACTTCGCTACGGAGTACATTCAAATTAAATACAACGGTCAATGTATGCAACTAATGCCAAAAAATATATATAATAAATACGACGATCAATGTATACAATTGATGTAAAAAAAGCAAAAAAATATATTTATAAAAAAATCGGAACGGATATTTTTATAGACAAAATAATGTAGAAGAAAATATTCAAATTAAATCTAATAGAATACTAAAGAATATAGTACAGTTAATATAGTATAGTTTGAGGAACATAATATCTTTTACTGTCGCATTAGCAAGAAAAAAACATTTTTTTTGTCTATTTAGTTGTTATGCACGTGACGATAAATTTATGTAAAGTACCAGAAAAAGAAATCACGTGATCAGCATTTAATAAATTAAATTCTAAAAATTAATCTTTAAAAATTCACCAAACATCAGACAATGGAGGTAATGATTCGAAAAAGATCTCATTTTAAAGAAATTTTTATGATCTTTCTCGTGATATAAATTTTATAACCCTCAATGTATTATTTTAAATGCAAACGTAAAAAAAATTTAAAAAACAGCTTAAAAATTTAGTTTAAAACAATCTAAGAAGAATTTTTGAAAAATCTTTCTTAGTGCACCCCTACACTATTAGAAGAATCGCCATGCAAAATTTCAGCCCTTTAGGTCCAGTGGTTTGGTCTGTGCGTTGTATGTCAGTCAGTCAGTCAGTCAGTGAATGAATGAATCAGTTACGGAACTGTTTTATATATATAGATTAACATCTTGAAAATAATGAACATATTGCTGGCCTGACCTCAAAATGAAACATGTAGCCCATATTTGGACCTTCTCCTCAAAATATATATATATATATGTGTGTGTGTGTGTGTGTGTGTGTGTGAAAAAGTCTTCTTTGAAGCAAAATAAAAATTATACGATTTTGCCATGCAATAAACTGGATAATATCCTGCCACAGTTATAACAAAGCGTAAATTTTACTTTTTAACGTAGGATAACGTTCCTCCATAACAGTCCGCTTAAAAGAAGCATAAAAATTTTAGATTATAACAGAAAAGTACCAAAATGGACCCAAATTGAACAATGGAAAAATGCTGAAAAATGTCCTTTACAAAAGATGCAGGCTGCATAGCTATCAACAGCGTAATTCTCCTGGTGGAGAATCCAGGTCTTTGTCACTATAATCACTTGTATCATCAAACTTGGGTTTACTATGTTCATCCTCGGAGTCGGAAGGCTGATTCTTGGTAGCCCTCTTTGAACCACTTCTAGTTTATTTTTTTTTATTATTTAAACAGAAAAGTACCAAAATGCGTCAAAAAAAAATATGTAAGCAACGATAAGTAATCCTAAGTTAATAACCCGCGGTAGTTTCGTTAGAAGAGACTATCTGAAAATTTTTTTCTGATATTAATACATCTTGTTTGGCTTTATTTCATATATAAAATCACGCTTTAATCTCCAGATGTACGCATGCATATTAAATTGTGTATTCTTCCTTGCGTTCACAAACAAAATATCAGTCTATTGTACATCCGTACTGAGGAGTTTGTTTTATAACTTTAAACATCTCTCTTGATTTAATTACGTATATTAGATCAGATTAAGGTATGCGTGCAACTACAGAGATTTTTTTTTGAATTTTTTTTATTTTGTCTTTTTATCTATTTTTTATAATGAGATATCAGTTAGAACTCGGAAAATAATGTATAAAAAAAATTGAGCTTTTACATTAAAATAATTTTTTCGAGAGGAAAAAATTGGGTGCCAATTTGACATTTCCGAAAAACATAACTCAAAAATAAACAAATGTAGTAAGATCTTATAAATTGAAGAATGAAGATAATAACTTTCTCTAGGGGATAGAGTATTTTCGAGATAATATGCTCTTCATCTCAGAAGCTGTAGCAGTTTAACTACATAAAAATTGCTTAAAACTCCCTGAAATTTGCAATTGATACCAATGTTTAAAAAAAAAATACTAATGAATGTACAATGATGATTGTAGTCTGTTGCCTTTATCTATACACTAGCTGAAGTGCCCTGCGTTGCCCGATTTTCAAAAAATAATATGCCTATGTTTTAATCTGAACTATCATCTATATCTATACAAAATTTCAGCTCAATTGAAGCAATACTTTTTCACTTATAAAGGAAAAAACATAGACCTATTCGAAATAATCAATAAATTTCACAGTTTGAATGAAACACGCTGATTTTTGAATAAAGTTCACTAATTCAAGTTCAATTTACGCAAATTGTCCATAATTGTTCATAAATTCAAAAACATAAAGTATATAAGTTAAATAAAGTTCTGTAATATTATATCAATAAATTTCCAGTTGATAACCAATAAATTGTAAAATTGGAAATTTATTGGTTATCAATTGTAAATTTATTGGTAATTTTAACCTCAAATTTCCAATAAAAAGCGTAGTTCCAAATGTAATTTTCTTCAATAAAACCTTAAGTGTTCAAAAATCCTTTTTTTATTTATCAATACCTCCTCCACTTGAATTTTTAAAATATTAAATATTTTACTGATAATAAATGAAAATATCGTTTGATGTGTTGCTATGGTTACTTGACTATGGTTGACAAAGGAAAAGTTGTAAAGGTGAAGCATCAGCTCAACATTTAGGCCCCTAACTTTCTTTCTACTGATCAGATATACATAAAGTATAGCCTATGTCCATCTGGAATGTACCTTTCAAACAGTGAAAGCATTTTTCAAATAGGTGCAGTGGTTCCAGAGATTACCCTCCACATACAAAATACCCTCTCTCTCTTTATATATTAGTATATATTTAAGTTGCTAAGTCGATTCTTTGGGCAGTCCGTGAAAGACTACTGCATCCATTTACTTCATTTTGGTCTTAAACGAAAGATTTTTATCTTGAGCTGTGTCAAATTTGGTTTTCGTAACCGCAATTTCTATTAATTAACGATAATTTACGATTAAAAATTTCTTTCTGCACATGCTCATTGACATGTTTAAATATGGCTTTAGCTAGTCTCTAAGCACGAGGCCGCATAAACACATTAATTTGTTTATTCCGAGGAATCTCTCTAGTTCTCTCTCTCTCTCTGCCATTTTTATTTTTAATTATGTTTGTGAGATATAGTATTAAACCTGACGGAACTCGTTTATTTCGTGCTGTTGAGTAACCCTATTTCTTTTTATTGGGTTCAATGGTAATTTTCTAAAGTGTATTTCTCTGTTCTCAGTATTATGATTTTCAACGTTTGGCAATGATGTGTTGAGCATAATTGCGTATTAGTACATTTATTTACTATCCAGCCGTCATGTTTTGACGGGTCCCAACTAGTAAATATTTCAAGAGCAACTAGTCAAAATTTGAGGAAATTACATGCTTAACTTTTTACTGTAGGATGTTTTGCGTCGAAAGAAATCATTCATTATTAGATAAAGCTACTTCCGGTTGCTTTAACAACTGTTGTTAAAATGGCTGTGACTCAGCTCTTAGTTAAGATTCTAATTCAAACAGAATTAGAAAGATGAGCCTTGATATTACTGTAGAAGTGGAAAATCGATATTTTGATCGAAAATGCCGTTCCAAAGTTTCTTAATATATATGAATGTAAGCGTTTACATTCTAGCGGGAATCCAATATTGCGTTTAAAATTAAATAAATTATTCCCTTTGCATTATATACGGAGGAATTAATCTTATGCTACCTTTGAAAAAGCATTTTATATGATTTAGTAATTTCATTTCACTTTGAAGTGCGTGTGCCAGACAGATTTAAAAAAAATATATGTAATTTATAGGCTTTACCTTTATTGAAGCCAACGTTTAAAGGTCTAAACACGTATCGATTAGCACTTGTAATATTTGAGATTTCAGCATGCAACGCAAAATGTAAACAAAGGGAGAGAGACATCTTTATCCACGGGAGCAACTGAACTATCACGCAACCAACTGAAACATTTCCTGCATATTTCTGATTAGGATCAGAGATGTTGCCCAACGAATGATCTACATATATAAAACAGTTCCATAACCGTCACCTACGGAATTAGGGTATGTATGCATCTTTGGCTTTTCATTAGGATTGTATGTGTACTTGCATGTATGGTGCGTTGAGCCCTTACTGTAAGGTGTTTGTGTCTTTTCATTTTCTTTTGACTAAATGTTTCAATGGGGATCACGGGGCCTTGGGATGTCTTTTGGTTATACCTGCATTCTATTCAGAAAGTTCCCCTTGAAGTAACTGATTTGGTTAGGCTCCCTGATGACGAGACCAGTCGGTTACTTCGATTTCAGGTTCAGTTCCGGCACTACTGCAGAATCTTGCCTCTGGTGCGTGGAGCCCTGAGTGCTTGATTTCTGTTTGTTTTTTGTCTGCATTCTTCTTATAATTATCTAGCTCTGGTGGATTATTTATTTTTAGCTATACAGTTTCGTAACTGACTGACATACAACGCACAGACCAAACCGCTGGACCTAAAGGGCTGAAATTTTGTATGACGATTCTTCTTACAGCGTAGGTGTGCACCAAGAAAGATTTTTGAAAAATTCTTAGATTTTTTTAAATAAAATTTTTAAGCTGTTTTCGTGACTTTTTTTAAGTTTGCATTTAAAATAATATTCTGAGGGTTATAAAAGTTATATCGCAAGAATTACCATAAAAATTTCTTTAAAATGAAAGCTTTTCAGAATCTTTACCTCCCTTTCCAGATTTTTGATGAATTTTTAAAGATTTATTTTTAGAATTTAATTTTGGTCGCACGCCAAACCCAGTATGTATCGCTTGGGCAAGCAGTAAACAGTTAAACAGAAAAGAACCAAAATCCATCAAAAGAAAAAAAAGAGGTAAGCAACGATAAGTAATCCTACGTTAATTACCCGCTATAGCTTCGTTAGAAGAGACTACCTGAAGTTATATTTTTTTTATAAATATAGTTTGTTGGCTTTTTTGACATTAATTGCATACATTGACCATTGTATTTAATTTGAATATTTTCTTCTACATTATTTTGTCTATAAAAATATCCGTTACGATTTATTTTCATAAAACGATTTTTTTTTATAAAAATATATATTTTTTGCATACATTTTACATTTTACATACATTGCATACATTAGTTGCATACATTTACCGTTTTGTTTATCGTTACTTTGGATAAGAAACGTTTCCAAAACAGGGTTGAGAAAAGTTTAGTTTTTGACAGGGAAAATGTTTATCAAACTGTTGTTAGTATTGTAGGAGATTGAACCTGCTTATTTAGAGCTTTATATTAAAGCAATTTCAGTATTTTTTTCATTGCAGTTTTCCTAAAATGTACTCCGTAGCGAAGCACGGGTATTCAGCTAGTATTATTATAAAATTATTCAGAGACGCCTGATAATTATGACTATATCCGAAAGCAGGTCACCATTCCTGAGATCCGTGAAAGATGGAAATTAACGAGAAAAAATCTAACACACCGAAGATTAGAGATTTCACTCGCTGCGACTACAGTAGAAAAATAAGTTGCAAACACGCGATTAAAGGGATCAACTTTTATAACTGGATTTAAAATTTCTGTTCTTCTTTTCTACATGTTTAGGTCTTTTATTTTTAATCAAAACAAATAAAAAATTAAAATATTAATAAAAAATATAGATAAATAAAAATCAACACAAAAGTTATAAAAAATATAAATATTATAGAATTGAAAACATATTAAAATTAAATTAAAATTTTTTATGTTTCTCTAACTTTTAATTAGATACTCCTAGTTTATAGTTTATGTAAATTTAAATTCTCTTAACTCAGCACAATAATCCATTGTAAAGTAATTTGATATTAAAAACCTCTATTGACTCATTTCACGAGCTCTCTTATTTCAATTAATCATTCTCATTACATGAGTCAAAGCCTTGCCCCCAGGTACTCCGAAAAAGGCCTTAACGGCGGTGTCTCTTAATATTTCTGTGGCTTAGGTTCGAATTATAACCCTCCGGCAAATTAAAATCTCAAGAATTTTAGAACCTTCTTTAAGGGGCTGAAGCCACAATTTCTTTGCCAATTGTGTAAGTAGTGCCAAGGACAGCAATAGATCTGAAACTTCTCTTAACTCAGCACAATAATCCATTGTAAAGTAATTTTATCTTAAAAACCTCTATGGATCCATTTTCGAGCACTCTTACAACCTTCTTTAAGGAGCTGAAGCCACAATTTCTTTGCCAATTGTGCAAGTAGTGCCAAGGACAACAATAGATCTTAAACTTATCTTAACTCAGCACAATAATTCATTGTAAAGTAATTATATCTTAAAAACCTCCATTGACCCATTTCACGAGCACCCTTATTCCAATTAATCATAGTCATCACTAGAAATAAAGCCTTATGCCCAGGTACTCCGAAAAGGGTCATAACGGCGATGTCTCTTAGTATCTCTGTGGCTTAGGTTCGAATTATAACTCTCCGGCAAATTAAAATCTCAAGAATTTTACAACCTTAAGGAGCTCCTTAAGGAGCAACCTTAAGGAGCTGAAGCCACAATTTCTTTGCCAATTCTGCAAGTAGTGCCAAGGACAACAATAGATCTGAAACTTCTCTAACTCAGTACAAATAATCCATTGTACAGAATTTGTATCTTAAAAACCTCTACTGACCTATTTCACGAGCGCTCTAATTTCAAATAATCATTCTCATTACATGAGTCAACGCCTTGCGCCCAGGTACTCCGAAAAAGGCCTTAACGGCGGTGTCTCTTAATATTTCTGTGGCTTAGGTTCGAATTATAACCCTCCGGCAAAGTAAAATCTCATGAATTTTACAACCTTCTTTAAGGAGCTGAAGCCACAATTTCTTTGCCAATTGTGCAAGTAGCGCCAAGAACAGCAATAGATCTGAAACTGAGCATATACTGAAGTTATGAGCAAAGATGTGCCTCAACATTTCCTGTTTTTCAGTACGTAAGTAATGCCAACAAATTAATGTCCTGAAATTGGTTGTTCTGATGTTAGTTTTGATGTTAGCATAAAACAAATAATCTAAAATCTAAATAAATTATGATCTTCGTCTACTTCGTTGTATATATATATATATATATATATACAGTGATTTCCGCTTATAAGGATCACGTTTGTTATTACTGTTTTTGATTCTTATAAGCGGTTGATTCTTATAGCCGAAATTTAGGTTTTGGACAGGAGCACACACACACTTATATAAACATATATTAGATAATTTATCATAAAATACTCTTTAATTTACGTTAATTGTCTTTTATTAAAATTATTTTTTATAATTTTAAAAATACAACTTAATTTCTAGACCTATAAGTAGATACACGTGATTATAGTCACAGAAGAAAAAAAATCCAATATTTGTTACCACATACCTGCTTAACAGTTTTAACATTTCAACCACAGGAAGGGAACAAGAATAAGTTTTTTATGGTAGTTTTACGTAATGAAGTTTTCAGTAGGCTGTTTATACCTCTTACTAATAGTCTCAGATGAATATTCACCTTCTAGCTTACGTTTCGCGGTTTGATAACGTGCTGAATCTACTAATGTCACGTTTGCCTAAGTGATAGTGGACACTTCACCGAAGATTTATGTGTTTCAGGGTCCAGGAAGCCGCAACCAGGATGTGGGAGGTGGGAAAAAAGAGTCCCTATTTTTGTTTGTCAGTGGAGAAAAGTGAAATCAAACCCGGACGAGTAAAAATGCCCCTGGGTCAAGCTAATAGTGTTGTGCTAAAGCGTTTAAGGGGAAACTATGTTATGTCTAACAAAGAAAGGGATGAATTTTACGACTATATTCCATCCCATCTTATCAATCCTTCTTTAAAAAAAAAAAAAGAAAGAACTTCATGTCTTTTGATGGTTTCAGTAGCTTTTTTGGAAAAATGAAAGGAAAGCGAAGAGTGTAAACTGATTCTTAAAACCGGTGGATTGATTCTTTAAAGCGAAAATTTTAACATGGAAATAATACATTTGTTTTTGTTTTCGCGATATTGATTCTTATAAACGGTTGATTCTTATAACCACCGATCCCTATAAGCGGTGGTTACTGTATATATATATATATATATATATATATATATATATATATATATATATCTTCATTTTCTGTAATAAAAGCTTATGTCAAAGAACAAAAAGTGAAAGAAATTGTCCCCAAATTTTGATCGATTATCAAAATGTATTTATGCCTGTATGCAGATCAATCAATTAATTCCAAATGAGCGTGAAGCATACTCACCCGTTATTTGCTTATCCGCCGGAACTGATAATAGAGGGCAAAGTTCGCTGGTCAATACGCCTTTCGAGCGAATGGTTGGTTTTATCAAGATAAAATACGTTATCTCCGCACTCCTGCAGTAAGAAAACAAACGCCGTGATGAGTACATCTCTTCCAAATAATTGATAGAGCTTTCAAACTATGCAAACATAAAACTTAACTTCTCTGTAGAAAGTGAAGGCAGACATTTCATTCAGAGATTTTATCCATCCCCGTATCAGAAAATGTAAGATGAAGATTGCAATATTCAGAGATAATTCTCAGAAATGCATAAACACTTCGCAGCAAAAGTAAATCAAAACTGCAAGTTATGCTAAGTTTTGAGCTTTTTCATCGGACTCGATGAATTAATTTCATAAGAATAATATTTGTTTTTTACTATTACTGGCATTTTAATCAACTAAATATAATGTCTTTTCATTTAAAGATCTGTTGGAGGATTTGACCAAATGTGGCATTGAAATAAATAAATATATATATATATATATATATATATATATATATATATATATATATATATATATAGAGAGAGAGAGAGAGAGAGAGAGAGGGAGAGAAAGAAAGAGAGAGATGAACAACTGCTACGAAATTCAAACAAGAAATATATCCAATTCAATCTATATATATAAAACAGTTTCGTAACTGATTGACTGACATATAACGCACAGACCAAACCGCTGGACCCAAAGGACTTCAATTTTGCATAGTAATTCTTCTTATAAGTAGGGGTGTACTAAGAGAGATTTAAAAAAAAATCTTCTTAGATTTTCTTAAATTAAATTTTTAAGCTGTTTTAGTAACTTTTTTTAAGTTTGCATTTAAAATAATAATTTGAGGGTCATAAAGTTTATATCACGAGAAATATCATAAAAATTCCTTTAAAATGAGATTATTTTCGAATCTGTACCTTCATTTTCTGATTTTTGATGAACTTTTAAAGATTAATTTTTAGAATTGAATTTATTAAATGCTGATCACGTGATTTCTTTTTCTGGTTCTTTAAATAAATTTATCGTCACGTGCATAACAACTAAATAGACAAAAAAAAATTTTCTTACTAAGGCGGTAGACGATTGGACATTATCCAAAAAAATATTAAAATACAATAAAATGATCTCATTTGATGAGCACGTAACATGGCATTCGCTGCTCAAACTAGCGGTGGGATATCTGAAGCTTGCTCGTAACCCGAATTTTAGCTCGTAACTCGAAGCAAAAAATCTACCGAGATAATGCTCGTATCTCGAAAAACTCGTAAGTCGAGGTACCACTGTATATATATATATATATATATATATATATATATATATATATGAAAGTTCCGTAAGTGACTGACTCACTGACTGACTGACATACAACGCACAGACCAAACCGCTGGACCTAAAGGGCTAAAATTTTGCATGTCGATTCTTCTTATACTGTAGTGTAGGGGTGCACTAAGTAAGATTTTTGAACAATTCTTCTTAGATTTTTTTAAAATAAATTTTTAAGCTGTTTTTGTAACATTCTTTAGAGTTTGCATTTAAAATAATAATCTAAGGGTTTTAAAATTTATATCACGAGAAAGATCATAAAAATTCCTCTAAAATGAAATCTTTTTCGAATTTTTACCTTCATTTTCTGATTTTTTGGTGAAATTTAAAGATTAAATTTTAGAATTTAATTTATTAAATGCTGATCACATGGTTTCTTTTCTTTGTGTGATACTAATTTTACAAAAATTAATTTTGCGTCACGTGCATAACAACGAAATAAATTGACAAAAAATATATTAAAATACGGTAAAAGATAAAATTTAACCACTAGACTAATTTAGATGGAAGTTTTTTAAGAATTTAATTCAAATTAGTATATTTTATGGATATTAAACATACAAATTAGTTGCATGCATTGACCGTTGTATTTGATTTAAATATTTTCTTCTTCATTATTTTCTCTGTAAAAATATCCGTTACGATTTTTTTATAAATACATTTTTTTGGTTTTTTGTCATTAATTGCATACATTGACCGTTGTATTTATTATAAAGACTTTTTGGGCATTAATTGCATACAATGACCATAGTATTTATATAAATAAAGCAAAGTGTCTCTATGTATGTATGTATGTATGTATGTATGTATGTATATATCGTATACAAATCTACATTTTATGAGGAATCCGGTTGAAACTTCGAATACTTATGTTTTTAAGCTTTGGGATAATTCTAAGATAAGTTTCGAAGCTTTTAAATAATAATAAATAAATACAATATTTTAATAATATTTCATCTCCAGGAATCAATCATTCATCAGAACTGCGCATGGGCACATATTGGATGTTAATTCTAGATGTTGCAAGGTAAGTGAACGCATTTATTGATTTTTAATTTCATTTTTTGTTTTATTAAAAGTTAATTTTCTAATATTACTCCTTTTGTTTTCTTTTTTTTCAATGGAAAGCAAAATAAATTTGTCGTAGCAGTTGCCATTCTTCATTATACATAAACGTCAATTCCAGTGCCACGCGCGTTAGCGTAATATATCAAGAGATAAATGCAAAATGTACCTATGCGGTGACGTCAAACTTTATCTCTTTTGAATTATTTATTATTATGTTTAACTCTTTGTTGATCATAATACAATATGGTATTTTAATTTTGTGGCAGCATTGATTGTTGAAAACCTTTCATTTCATTTATTCATTACCTTTCATTTTAATCCTTTTTTACTGGGTTGATTCCCAGTATACGGGTTACCGTTTTTTACAAGTTGCCGGTGTTAACTTTTTCTGCATTCTGTCATTTTTTTGTTTAATTTAGTTACTTTTTTGCATATTCTTTCTTTTTATGGTTCTGTTTGAAACTCTTTGGAATATTTTTTATTATCATTCTCAAGTAGGAATTAAGCAAAATCTTAACATTTATGCTCCAAATAGTTGGAAACTTAACATTGTTTACGAGAGGTGTTTTAAAACAACTGTTAGTTATGTTTGTGTTTAGCTTTGATTACTGCTATTCCGTTTGCATGTTTTTAAGTATCCTTTTTTACTGTGTTCACTTTTTGTTTATTTTGTATTTGCTGTGTAGTAACACTTTATTCTTTTATTTATAGCGCTTTAATTGTCACATCGTAGAACATCAAACAACCTTTATTGTGAATTTTTAAATGATTATGCCAAAGGATGGGAGGTATTACTTTGCTCTTGGCTGGTGACTTCTGACAGACTCTGCCTGTTATTTCACGTGGAACAAGAACTGAAGAAATACGTGCATGCTTGAAATCTTCAGTTATATGGCATGAAATTGAAACATTTGATCTTTAAACTAATATGAGGGTTCATACTACAGGTGATGCTGATGCACATCAGTTTTCTGATACTTTACTTCAACTAGGAAATGGAAACTTGATGTCTCATGGCGATGATGGACTTATAGCAGTGGAAGATATTGGAAAATTAATTGAAAATCATGAAGATTTGTTACAAAAAGTGTTTCCCAACCTCGCTCAGCATTTTAAAGATCATAGTTGGTTACGTGAAAGAGCTATCCTTGCATCAAAAAACGACAACGTTATACTCATTAATAAGCAGCTTTTAGGTCGTTTGCCTGGCACATCTCAAATTTATAAGTCTGTTGATACAGTTTGTGCTACAGATGATAGAGTACTTTACAACATTTTATATGCGGGAGGGAGAAGTCTCGAAGAAAGAATTTTTCGCCCATTCGCGGAGGGGTGGAGGGAAGGGAACTTCTCGCCGTGGGGGGGGGGGGGAGAATTTTTCCTCTGCCTGCAACTGTTTGCAGGACGTGGGATGCGTAACCACAACATTTAAATACCTTTATTCGCTGTATTTTAGTGTTTCCACTCTCTGACATTGATTGCTGAAGGGAGCGGGTCCCTAAACCGACCGGCTAGACGGGCGAAGCCCGGTTAGTTTATTATAAATAAATATATATATATATATTTATATTTTGGCATTAATTGCATACACTGACCGTTATATTTAATTTGAATGTACTCCATAGCGAAGCACGGGCATTCAGCTAGTATATATATATATATATATATATATATATATATATATATATATATATATATATATATATATATATATATATATATATATATATATACAGTGGAATCTCGACCGATCGTTTTCGGATCCATCGTTTTTCCGTATGTGTCGTTCATTTTATCCAGTCCCAACGATCATATTGCGTTGTTCTGTTTACGCATCTATCGTTCATTTCTATCGGTCCCTTGGAAAACGATAGATGGATATTCCACTATATATATATATATATATATATATATATATATATATGTATATATATATATATATATATATATATATATATATATATATATATATAGAGAGAGAGAGAGAGAGAGAGAGAGAGAGAGAGATGTACAACAGCTGCGAAATTTGAGTAAGAAATATACAAAATTCACTAATTTAATAAATTAAAAAAACTGTATTAATCTAAAGTTGTTGAGAATGCCTTGTCTCAGTAGCTCTCTTCCTAAAGGTAAACCAGAGGTCAGGACTTCTTGGAAACTTTCAAACAAGGCAATCCCTCGCCTCTCATACCAAAATTAACTATATACTCTAATCTATGATGCAAAATATTATTGAAACGAAATTCAGGTACGTAAACAATGTACGTAAACAATTTACGCAATTCAAATATTTTATTGATTAGATAATTCTAAACATATAATGTTGATGAGGATGTATTCCCTCAGTAGCTAACGTCTTAAAGGTAAATTAGAAGCCAGAACTATTTCCCATCTTTGAAACAAGGCAAACTCTAATCTCTAATTTCTTGTACAGAATATAAAGTGTATATTATAATATCTAATACAAAATATAAACAACTGCAATAAAATTCAAGTAAGTAAATAAATTTACGCAATATAAAATTTAATCAATTAGAAAACTTTATTTATCTAAAATTGTTGAGGATGCATTCTCTCAGTAGCTGACTTTCTAATACTAAATTAGAGGACAGAACGTCTTCAAAACTTTGAAACAAGTAAATATCTAATCTGTAATCTCTCATACAAAATGTAAGTTATATACTAATTATATTTAAATTATATACTAATCTAATATCTCATACAAAATACTAACAACTGCAACGAAATTGAAGTTGTTGTTTTTTTTTTTAAAGCCAATGCAGTGGCACTTGTAATCAAACATTCTCCCTTACTACGCCACAGTTTTACTGTCCATTTTATTATGGGGTCACCATATAGGCGGACAGCATTAACCCTATGAAAGGACGACACGAGCGGAGGCATTTTTCGTGGCGCAATGCCGGGATTCGATCTGAAAACCCTCAGCACCGAAAACCAGCGCGCTGTACCACAGGGCCGCCACAAGCCGTACGAAATTGAAGTAAATTTACAAAATTAATTAATTAGGAAACTATTTATCTAACGTTATTGCCTATGCTTTCTCTTAATAGTTGACCTCTGCATGATAAAGTAGAAGCCAGAACTTCGAATCTTTCAATCAAGGAAGTTATGTGGTTCTTCCTTTCTTTTTATATATCTCTAACTGTCCAGGCACATTATAAAGTACGAGGGCTACTTCTGAATAACGTCTTTATTCTCTACGTAGAGGCAGGCTAACATATACAGACTTGGGGCTTCCAAAATAATACACAATTAGTACCGCAACCCGCGGTACTAAGAAACTAAAGGTCGCAATGAATCCCTCAGGCAGAGTATGAATTCACTAAACATACCCGTAAACCTCGGCTCTGAGCTAATTCTCGAAGTCGTGCAGCCACCTCGGCTAAATACCAATACACGCTCTATCCGTATCGCTACTCCAGTCTTGAGCTCTCTCAGTATCGCTACTCCCGTCTTGGGCTTTCTCAGTATTGGGCTCTCTCAGTTTCACTACTCCAGTCTTGGGCTCTTTCAGTATTGGGCTCTCTCAGTTTCACTACTCCAGTCTTGGGCTCTCTCAGTATTGGGCTCTCTCAGTTTCACTACTCCAGTCTTGGGCTCTCTCAGTATCGCTACTCCCGTCTTGGGCTTTTTCAGTATTGGGCTCTCTCAGTTTCGCTACTCCAGTCTTGGGCTCTCTCAGTATTGGGCTCTCTCAGTTTCACTACTCCAGTCTTGGGCTCTCTCAGTATTGGGCTCTTGCCAACTCAGCGTGTGCCCTTTAAATAGCTCAAACATCTGCGCCGAACTCACTTTGGCTGGCATGTACAGCGCTGCTAGTCGAAATTTGCATCTGAGCAACACGCGAACCCTACACTCTCTCTGACCCAACAAAAAAATTTAGACCGCCACCCCTTTAACGGGGTGCGGGCGCGGATTTTTAATAAAACTCCCCCCGCGATTGGGAGTCTATGCAACTTCCTACACTCCCCTAGAAACTACTCTCTGCCTGAACTGATTCTTTACCCCTTTTAACATTCGTTCGTCTTGAGTAACATAACCTAGAAGCAAAGTTTATTACAAAAAGTCTCTGCACTTCATCATCGGCAGGTTGTTCTTAATTCGGCGTCCATAGCTGGAATCCCGGAAAAACTAACTCAAATGAATAATAGCCCTTCTCTGCCGTATAGTGTGATCGGCAGCATTTCATCGGAACTTGTCCTTCGTCTCCCTGGCAATTGCTGGTGCGTCCATCTCATTCTGTAGCCAGCACTTCTTCCTCCTGGTATCCCTCACTGCAAGTACACCTCCGTCTACTTAAACAAAAAATCTAATTTAAACGTAGAGCTGCACTCATGTCTGACTGACCGGAATCCCGTTCAGACATCTAAAATACAAGTTTCACAGTAATCTTATTCCTGCACCAAAATATATATTTCACCTGCAATCTTAAACATTCTAAAACTACAATTTCAATTTCTAAGTATTTCTAACTGAACAGTTGCATATTTCAATTTTCAATTGTATTTCACTTGTTAGTTTTCTCAATTGTACAAACAAAACATAGTATTAACATTTTATTAGTTGTATAAAAAAAGTGAAAATTAGGCATATACTTTCTTGATACTTCAGAATTTAAATTGTGTTATATCAGATACCTAAATTTAGTTCATTAATCATTTCTGTCCGGGATCTCAATATAATGCCATTTAAATCTAGGCAAGGCTGACACTAAAAGCCTTATTTTTTTTTTCAGTTTCAAGTTCTAAGGATACTTAAAAAAAATTTCAGACATGACACCACAAATGTCAAATGTAAAGAAACGTCTGCTATGTACAGTCAGTTGAATACAATACATGTAAATATTTACCAATTCTAATACATCTACAAATACCTAACAAAACAATCTATATATCTATTTATACTACTACAGCAATCTGTTTGTGCGTGGAATGTGTAACGCGCGCTAGTGTTGTTAGGGATCAATTAGTTAAATGCGTCGGCCCGTGTCAGAGCCGTTGGGGATTTACAATTTAAGAGACCATGGTTTTCTTCCGAGGTTAAATTGCAAATTCCTCTGTGTGACCTTGATCGCTCTGAGAGAGGGGATATTACAGCTTAGTGATGACACGTGTTTAACCTTAATTATTACAATTCGAAATACGCATTCAACATCAAATATCTCGCAAGCAATATTACACATGCAAGTCAAACTTTGATACAAAATTACATTATATTCCCAAAAAAAAAATTACATTTTTATGCAATAGAATCACAATATATTAAAAAAATTTTACATTTTTATGCCATAAAATTACATTCTTATCACAAGTTTCACTTACTACAATTCCAGAGTTCCACATGACACTTTTTTTGAAAATACCTCGCGTCAAAAATTATTACAAGGCCATCATTAAAGTTATTACATACCAATCAGAATTCAGATTGTATAACAAAATCAATTATATCATTATAGACTCCGAGCACTGATTACTCAAAATATCAGAGCTGCGTTCCAAGGTATTTTACTATTTATGTATTTTCACAAAAAAAAAGTTCGACTTTGGAAGACTCTGAAGTCCGGCTCCAATCTGAAAATCAATAACGTTGAATTGATACATCACCACACATCTGGGCTCGCACTGTATCCAACCAAGCTATCCATCGAACATCAGAATGTGTCATAAATCGTTCCTTCCTGATTTGAGGCTTCCGTCTAGACTTTCCCGAAGCTATTCTGCCTTTTCGGTGTTTGTTGTTTGGAATAACCGCTGAAATGCGTTGTTTCCTTTGCGAAGTACAAATCTGCGTCTTCGCTCTCCTCTTTCTGAGTTCGTACCGTGGTTGTTTTTCATATTGCCCCGATACACCGTCTGCCAACTGCCGTTTCTGAGGCGGTTGCTTCTGAGTGTTATGGCTGCTGTATTTCGGGGGTCCTGGTGTGGGCCCTGAACTTTGATCTGTATAACTGCAGGTCGGTATTCTCCGGTCAATTGTTTCTCGTCGCACATTCCTTGGATTAAATTTGGATGTGTAAAAATAGGGTTTTGCTGGACCCTCTTTCTTCTTGCATTTTTTTTCTGGAATTGCATTACCGTTTGAAAACTTTCGTTTTCCCCTTATGTGCGGCCCTGGGATTCTAAATTGGACTTTTTTTGCTGTCTGATCTCCGTTTTCATGTTTCCGTTTCAAGCATGACTGTGGAGGACTATGTTCATTTTGAAAATGCGGATTCTGCTGTTTCTTTCCGGAATTCTCAATCGGTGTGTCTGCAACACGTTTTTGCGAATTTGAGGGGCCTGCTTCATTTTGAAAATACGGATTCTGTTTCTTTTCGGAATTCTCAATCGGTGTGTCTGCAACACGTTTTTGCAATTTTGAGGGGCCTGCTTCATTTTGACCCTGGAGTTCAGAACTTTGTGTAGATTTCGATTCTCGTTCTAATTTCTGATCTAAATCCACCATGGTTTGTCGATTAATATACACTCGACACTGATCCACATTTACCGCGATCTGCTTCCCGTGCTTTTGAATCGTCAGAACGTTATTTCGGGAACTTTGCACTAGATATGGGCCCTCAAACTTTGGTGAAAATTTACTTACAAAATGCTTTTGAGCACTAGATAAATGGTGTGTTGCTATGAGTACCCAATCTCCAACTTGAACATTATTTTCTCGCCTTTTGGTATCATAGTATTTCTTTTGGGTGTTTCGAGCGGCATCATTCCATTTACGCGTTTCGTGTAATAACTGTTCTATATCTTTCATTTGAAATTCAGCCTCTCGCTGCTGTACAAAAAACATTCGATCTAAGGGTGTCATTAATTTTCGTCCCAAAAAAATTTCTGCTGGTGTTTTCCCCGTGGAGTCGTGCTGAGCCGTGCGAAGTGCATAAGTAAATTCTTGAATATACTTATCCCAATTTTGGTGGTATTTCTCAATGTAAGCTGCGATCATCCGCACAATATTTCGATTTACTCGTTCCGCAATATTAGATTGCGCTCGATATGTGACCATTTTGCAGTGCTTTATGTTTAACTTTTCACACATATCCTCAAATATCTTACTTACAAATTGTTGGCCATTGTCACTAATTAATTGTACTGGTGCAGAATATTGAAATACATATTTCTGCATGAACGCGTTTGTGACTGCCTGAGCTGATGCGCGCCTCAGGGGTACAATTTCCACCCATTTTGAAAAATGATCAGCGATCACTAACAAATATCTAAACTTTCCATGGGCACTTCTGGGATATGGTCCCAATAAATCCACTCCGACGATAGCATTAGGAAATGTCGCTACAATGTTTGTGAGGTACCCTGCAGGCTTGTGATTCACATAATTTATTCTTTGACATGTGTCGCAGCTTCGAACATATTGCGTGACCCATTCTTTCAATTTAGGCCAATATACTGCTTCTCTTGCTCGCGCAAACGTTTTTCGGATCCCCATGTGGCCACAAATTGGCAAATCATGCAAATCATGTAATATTTCCATTCTCATAGATTCTGGAATCACGGGTCGAAGTTCCCCAAACTCGTTTCGATGTAGGGTATAGAACAAGATTTCGTCGATGAGTTCATAGTTTTTGCTACGATTTTGAATTTCAATTTTATTGGGGGCATGATAATTGGCCGGATCCTTCAAATAAGCATAGATATCTGCAAACTTTGGATCCCTTTCTAATTCGGCCGCCAACTTCTCTCGATTTTCCAACACCGCTGTAGTGAGTAGTGCACATCGCAGTTGACCCGACTCAGTATGATATGGTGCGCGGGATAACGCATCAGCCACCCTATTTTCCTTCCCACTTTTAAACTGGATATCTAAATTATACTCTTGCAGCTTAAGTGCCCAGCGAATAACTCTTGGGGTTAAATTTTTTCCCGTGTATAATTTCGTGAGTGCTGCATGATCGGTATAAATCACTACTGGCTTTTCTGTAAAATATCCCTTGAATTTACTCACCGCAAACACAATTGCCAAAATTTCGCGCTCTGTTGCGGTATAATTTCTTTCTGCTGCATTTAACGTTCGGGATACATATGCAATGGGTCGCCCTTCTTGTGACATCACTGCGCCAATTCCCACTGCTGAGCTATCCGTATGTATTATAAAAGGTTTTTGCGGGTCTGGATGACCAAGTACTGGGGCTTGAATTAGGGCAGCTTTCAATTTCTCAAACGCGTCCTGCGCTTCTGATGACCAACGAAATTTAGTATATTGCCTACGAAGCATATATAATGGTTCAGCTATTTCTGAAAATGATGGGATAAAGGTTCTGTAATATGAACACAGCCCTAAAAACGATGCAAGTTGCCGTGCTGATTTCGAAATCTTAAACTCCTTTACCGCTTGAATTTTTGAATCGTCAGCTTCTCTCCCATTTTGCGTAATTTTGAACCCAAGATACTGCAGCTCTTTCCGTGCAAATTTACACTTTTTCAAATTTACCGTGAGCCCACTTTCTTTTATCAATGTTAATACCTTCGCTAATAGCTCGGTATGCTCTTCAAATGTTTCTGAGGATAGAATAATATCATCCAGATAAACACATACATTTTGGCCTAATACTGGTTTGAGGATTGTATCCATCGTACGTTGAAAAGTCGCGGGGGCTCCCGATAACCCAAAAGGCATCCTCACGAAGGCATACGACCCTTTTTTTGAAATGAAGCTCGTTTTTGGTATGTCGCTTTCATTCACCGCTACTTGATAATACCCCGATGTCAGGTCCAAAGTTGTTAAATAATTAACTGCTTTAAAACTATGTAAGATGTCTTCGATTAGCGGCATCGGGTAGGCCGGAAACTTAGTAACTTTATTTAATGCGCGATAGTCAATCGCAAATCTCCATGCTTTAGGGTCTGTTAACGGTAAATCCCCTTTCTTTCTACAAAGCACTATTGGACTTGCCCACGGGCTACTAATGGGTTTGATAATATTTTGCTTGAGCATCTCCTCAATATGTTGTTCGATGATCCGTTCTTTTATCTGGTCATATCTATATGGTCGACATTTAATTGGCGTACCTTCGCCCGTATCGATTGTATGAGTACTAACATGAGTTAATCCAGGATTCTCAGAAAAAAGTTCGGAAAAGCCCTCTAATACATGCATTAATTTTTCTTTTTGGTTATGGGTTAAAACGGAGTCTTCCCACTTTATATCCAATTGTTTCGTTCCCTTTTTACTTTCTTGATTCATTTGCACGGACATTGACTCTCTCTCAAAATCCATAACTACTTTAGCCCGTTGCAGAAAATCCATCCCCAAAATGACATCTTCCTGCAGATCCTGTACTATATGAAAATGTGTATGTAGTATTTCAGTTTGAATCCGCACCATGGCTGCAAATTGGCCCCATACTGTGCAATCCTTACCTTGCGCCGACAAAACCTGGATCTGATTATTTCTATACACAGTTTTATTCCGAAATGTATCACGAAACCATTTCTTACTTACGAAATTTTTCGTAGCCCCTGTGTCCAATAAACTGCGCACCGGGATTTGATCCAGCTGCACAACCACATATGGTAGCTCAACATTTCTTAATGTTAAACTTTTAATTTCTTTCCTAGGGGTTTTTCCACCTGTGTTGGACAACGAGCCCCTCTTCTTGTTGCCCCTCCCTAGTTTAAAATTGCGCTCATATTGAATATCAGGGTATCTAGGGTTTGTAATGGCCTGTGGCCTATTATACCTAGGAGGATATGACCAATTTCCACTCTGTCGGATCCCTCTATCCACTTGTGGCCTTCTATAAAATCTCCCAACATTGTCCGGAACCGCTTTTCGTATACTCGGTGGGTGTCTTTGGTCGTACTTTATCACCCCCTCAATTAGCTCTGTTAGATCTTTGGGCCTGATAATTTCTAAAAAATCTTGCGCATTAGGGTTTAATCGATCTGTAATTAATTTAACCTTCCTTTCTTCCGTTTGGTTCTCATTGAGTTTCTTCAATAACTCACATTTCCGAATGACCACCTCGTACGCGGTTTGCTCTGGCTTTTGACATACTCCATATAATTCCTGCTCCAACTTAAGGGTATCCCTTACTTCTGGAAATGTTTTCTTTAGCTTTTCAGCAAACTGCTCAAATGTAGTGATCCCACTGGACCCAATAACCTCATACCATTGCTTAGCCGCTCCCCGCAGCCCTCTTTTTGCAATCACCAACTTTTGTGCGTCTGAGACAGGATAGCTGACGCAATGTTCCTCAACTGCCTCTAAATATCTAATGACAGATCCTTCCCCCGAAAACCAAGCATTTTGTGGTGCAGTCATGGCCACAAAATTAGCCAAATGCTGCCACCCTGCAGTCTGGTCTGTTTGGTGTTCTTCCCGGCCATTTAATGCTAATTGTTCTAACTGCTCGCGTAGCTGAGCTACTTCCTCTGCTGACATCCTAGTGCCGTAGATATTATACTTTTAGACAAAACTCAGAGTTTTACTATATAGAATGACACCATACACAATCGCTACTTCTTTGGCACTCTTCGTGCGAACTCCACAGCACTATAGAACACAATTCACAATTTTTTTTTAATAATGTACAAACACTCACCTCTCTTTCGGTCGAAATGCTCGGGCGCCAGTATGTGGTTCTTCCTTTCTTTTTTTCTACAAAGCACTAGGCACTCTTCGTGCGAGGGATAACTCTAGAATAACTTCTTTATTCTCTACGTAGAGGCAGGCTAACATATACAGACTTGGGGCTTCCAAAATAATACACAATTAGTACCGCAACCCGCGGTACTAAGAAACTAAAGGTCGCAATGAATCCCTCAGGCAGAGTATGAATTCACTAAACATACCCGTAAACCTCGGCTCTGAGCTAATTCTCGAAGTCGTGCAGCCACCTCGGCTAAATACCAATACACGCTCTATCCGTATCGCTACTCCAGTCTTGAGCTCTCTCAGTATCGCTACTCCCGTCTTGGGCTTTCTCAGTATTGGGCTCTCTCAGTTTCACTACTCCAGTCTTGGGCTCTTTCAGTATTGGGCTCTCTCAGTTTCACTACTCCAGTCTTGGGCTCTCTCAGTATTGGGCTCTCTCAGTTTCACTACTCCAGTCTTGGGCTCTCTCAGTATCGCTACTCCCGTCTTGGGCTTTTTCAGTATTGGGCTCTCTCAGTTTCGCTACTCCAGTCTTGGGCTCTCTCAGTATTGGGCTCTCTCAGTTTCACTACTCCAGTCTTGGGCTCTCTCAGTATTGGGCTCTTGCCAACTCAGCGTGTGCCCTTTAAATAGCTCAAACATCTGCGCCGAACTCACTTTGGCTGGCATGTACAGCGCTGCTAGTCGAAATTTGCATCTGAGCAACACGCGAACCCTACAAAGTCTCTAGTATATAATCTCTCATACAAAATGTAATCTATATGCTCCAATATCTGATACAAAATACCAACAACTGCAATGATATTAAAGTATGTGAATAAATTTACTAAATACAAAAATTTAATTTATTAGAAAACTTTTATTTATCAAACGTTGTTTAGGATGCTTTCTCTCGGTAGCTGACTTCTTAATGGTAAACTAGAGTCGAAAATTTCTTTGAATCTTCCAATCAAGGTAATCTCTAATCTCTAATCTCTCATAAAAAATATAAGTTACATACTTCAATCTCTTCTACAAAATATAAACAACTGTGATAAAATTCAAATAAATAAATAAATTTAAGCATTTTAAAATTATATTTAAATAGAAAACTTTTATTTATCAAACGTTGTTTAGGATGCTTTCTCTCGGTAGCTGACTTCTTAATGGTAAACTTGAGTCGAAAATTTCTTTGAATCTTCCAATCAAGGAAATCTCTAATCTCTCATAAAAAATATAAGTTACATACTTCAATCTCTTCTACAAAATATAAACAACTGTGATAAAATTCAAATAAATAAATAAATTTGAGCATTTTAAAATTATATTTAAATAGAAAACTTTTATTTATCAAACGTTGTTTAGGATGCTTTCTCTCGGTAGCTGACTTCTTAGTGAAAATTAAAGGCCAGAACCTCTTCGAATCTTTGAGTCAAGGCAATGTCTAATGCTGGTCGAATTTTCTGTTCCGTATTCTGGAACTTTCATTCAAGTGAACTACATATTTACGATTTACTGTTATTAATTCAATTCAAGTTCGGAGATTCAAATTTAAGAGTTGTTTTCGTAAAAGTAAAATTCCTGGCTAGATATTTTTAGAAGAAATTTAGTTTTTCTTTAACTGTTTTAATGACGTCTCTTGCTGTTTTTAGCTTCCCCGTGAAACTCTACAATAATCTCAAAACGAAATTTTCTTATTTAAAGCGCTTTTTTCTAAAGTATGTCTTTATTTTTAACATATTTTTTAACATCTTGTATTCTGTTTTGGGCCAATTATCTTTTCTTACATTTTTTAATATCTTGAAAATTTAATTTTTAGCTTTTCATTTACTTTATTTTTTTAATTTTTAAATATTTAATTTAAATATTTATCTCTCAATTAATTACTACCTGTTATTATTTTTAAATTATTCTTAAATTTTTAATTCCTCTCTTTCTGTTTTAACTTTCCTTCTTAACTTTGCATTTTAATTACTGGGCACTGGTACTTTGAAGCATTTACCTTGCTACAGGAGATAAAGTCGCCAAGACCAACAAACTACACTTCTAAAGACCCAATTAAGCCTGCTTTTAATGACATTCAATAATAACAAAAATTAACAATTTTGCCCGCAATTAATTATTTTCTTTAAAGTATCCCACATAGCAATATTCTCTCTAAGTCAGTGGTTCCCAACCTTGGATACGCGTACCAGTACCGGTACGCGGACAAGCAGCTACCGGTACGCGAAGGATTTTACAATTTAAAACAAAAATCTATTAAAAATCTGTATTACAAAAAAAAGGAAAGAAATGACTATAATAACTAATAATCCATACGTTTTAATATTTTAGTTTGGAATTTCTTATCCATTGTTTGTGTTGTAATACTTTACTGGGATTTACCTAATATCAAAAGATGCCGTCTACACCTGAATGTGTTATCTATGACCGCCCCATAAAAATTTGGCACTCGCCTGCGAATTATAACTGTGTCTATAACTGTGTCTGAGAAGTTTCTTGCCCAGCAGTAAAATTTTTAATGCCATTTGTGACCACATATGTATGTGAAAAAGGATTTTCTGCAATGACTGCGATGAAAACCAAATATAGAGCTTTGCTGGACATTGAATCGGATCTTCGCCTTAAACTCACAAACATTGAGCCCGATATTACTTCTTTAGTTAATAATAAACCGGTCCAACCTTCTCACTAATTATATATTTTTCAAAATGATTATTATATTTTATGTATATGTTTAGCAATAAAAATATATCCCAAGTTACTTGTCTTTATTACAAATTTTCTCCATTGCATTTTATTCCCCATTTCAAAATTTTTGGTCTACCGGTACGTCATCAAATTGTTTACAACGTACAGGTACGGTACTATAAAAAGGTTGGGAACCCCTGCTCTAAGTGAAAGTATGTGAAGTAAAACGACTATCAATATCAGTCCAAATCTGTAACACTGCGTCAGATTATCCTAAATTAGGCAAAGAACACATATCAGATACAAGACCCTAGCGCAGGGATAATTTCTTTAGGAATGTAATCTATATATATAAAACAGTTCCGTAACTGACTCATTCATTCATTCACTGACTGACTGACATACAACGCACAGACCAAACTTCTGGACCTAAAGGGCTGAAATTTTGCATGGCGATTCTTCTAATAGTGTAGGGGTGCACTAAGAAAGATTTTTCAAAAATTCTTCTTAGATTTTTTTAAATTAAATTTTTAAGCTGTTTTTTTACTTTTTTTAAGTTTGCATTTAAAATAATAATTTGAGGGTTATAAAATTTATATCACAAGAAAGACCATAAAAATTCCTTTAAAATGAAATCTTTTTGAATCTTTACCTCCATTTCCTGATTTTTGGTGAATTTTTAAAGATTAAATTTTAGAATTTAATTTATTAAATGATGATCATGTGACTTCTTTTTCTGGTACTTTAAATAAATTTATCGTCACGTGCATAAAAACTAAATAGACAAAAAAAAATTTTCTTTCTTGCTAATGCGGCAGACGATTGGATATCCAAAAAAATATTAAAATACAGTAAAAGAAATGTTCTAGAAACTGTACTATATTAACTGTACTATATTCTTTAGTATTCTTTATATTAGATTTAATTTGAATATCTTCTTCTACATTATTTTGTCTATAAAAATATCCCTTACGATTTTTTTATAAATATATATATATATATATATATATATATATATATATATATATATATATATATATATATATATATTTTACATCAATTATATACATTGATCGTCGTATTTATTATATATATATTGGCATTAATTGCATACATTGACCGATGTTTTTACTTTGAATGTACTCCGTAGCGAAGTGCGGGTTTTCAGCTAGTTAGATAATAATATCCGTTTTAATATGTATAAATACAGCTTTGCATAGGGCAGAGTGATCCACGCATCTAAAGTCGAATGTCATGACGCTTTTGTATATGTGTCGAATGCCGCCGTCGGCCTTTATTTG
The DNA here is from genome assembly GCA_907164885.2 of Dolomedes plantarius. NCBI lineage: Eukaryota > Metazoa > Arthropoda > Arachnida > Araneae > Dolomedidae > Dolomedes > Dolomedes plantarius. The sequence goes on along the minus strand of OU015499.1, from coordinate 3,816,911 downwards.
TGTACCAACACTAGGCAGAACTGTAGAAATCCACTGGACCTTAGGAGGGGTGGGGGGAGATCACTTCAAAACCTTCAAAAAACTCAATTTTTTATTATGATTTAATTTTAAAGAATGGAATGTAAGGAATCTTTAAAAAAATAGATTCGGTACTGCAATTAGAAGTGATTTTATGGCCAAATTTATAAAGCTAACAGTAAAGTAATTATGTTGTACGCTGTATATCAGGGGTTCCCAGCCATTTTATAGTACCGTACATGTACGTTTTAAACAATTTGATGACGTACCGGTAGACCAAAAATTTTGTAATAGGGAATAAAATGCAATGGAGAACATTTGTAATAAAGACAAGTAACTTGGTATATATTTTTATTGCTAAACATAAACATAAAATATAATAATCACTTTAAAAAATATATAATTAGTGAGAAGGTTGGGCCTGTTTGTTATTAACTAAAGAAGTAATATTGGGCTCAATGTTTGTCAGTTTAAGGCGAAGATCCGATTCAATATCCAGCAAAGATCTATATTTGGTTTTCATCGCAGTCTTTGCAGAAAATCCTTTTTCACATAAATATGTGGTCGCAAATGGCATTAAAAAATTTTACTGCTTGGCAAGAAACTTCTCAGACACAGTTATAATTCACAAACACAGTTATAGACACAGTTATAATTCGCAGGCGAGTGCCAAATTTTTATGCGGAGGTCATAGATAACACATTCAGGTGTAGACGGCATCTTTTGAGATTAGGTAAATCCCAATTAAAGTATTACAACACAAACAATGGATAAGAAATTCCAAACTAAAATTTTAGAACGTATGGATTATTAGTTATTATAGTCATTTCTTTTCTTTTTTTTTTTTTTTGTAATACAGATTTTTAATAGATTTTTGATTTAAATTAGAAAATAATTCTTTTAAAAGGAGTCGATGTGGGAAAAAGGTTGGGAACCCCTGCCCTACAGATAATACTGACCAAAGAGAAAGTAGGTTTGTATAGGAACATATCGGTAATAATGATTATTGTTTATTCAGCCCCTGCTAACAAAAGTCAATATTTAACATTAATATTGTTAACCTTTAGTTTACGGGGTCCATTTTTCCGATTCTCTCATTAGAACAGGAAATTTCAAGAACGGCCTTTGTAAAAACGGCCATTTAGGGGGTTATCTATATATATAAAACAGTTCCGTAACTGACTCATTCATTCATTCATTGACTGACTGACATACAACGCACAGACCAAACCGCTGGACCTAAAGGGCTGAAATTTTGCATGGCGATTCTTCTAATAGTGTAGGGGTGCACTAAGAAAGATTTTTCAAAAATTCTTCTTAGATTTTTTAAAATTAAATTTTTAAGCTGTTTTTTAAACTTTTATTACGTTTGCATTTAAAATAATACATTGAGGGTTATAAAATTTATATCACGAGAAAGATCATAAAAATTCCTTCAAAATGAAATTTTTTTCGAATTTTTAACTCCATTTCCTGATTTTTGGTGAATTTTTAAAGATTAATTTTTAGAATTTAATTTATTAAATGCTGATCACGTGATTTCTTTTTCTGGTACTTTAAATAAATTTATCGTCACGTGCCAAAAAAAAAAAGACAAAAAAATATTTTTTTCTTGCTAATGCGGCAGACGATTGGACTTTATTTTGTCTATAAAAATATCCCTTACGATTTTTTTATAAATATGTTTTTTTTTTTACATCAATTGTATACATTGATCGTCGTATTTATTATAAATATATATATATATTTATTTTATTTTTTTTAATTAATTGCATACATTGACCGTTGTATTTAATTTCAATGTACTCCGTAGCGAAGCGCGGGTTTTCAGCTAGTATATACATAAAACAGTTCCGTAACTGACTGACTCACTGACTGACATACAACGCACAGACCAACCCGCTGGACCTAAAGGGCTGAAATTTTGCATGCCGATTCTTCTTATAGTGTAGGGGTGCACTAAGAAAGATTTTTGAAAAATTCTTCTTATATTTTTTTAAATTAAATTTTCAAGCTGTGTTTGTAACTTTTTTAAAGTTTGCATTTAAAATAATAATTTGAGGGTTATGCAATTTATATCACGAGAAAGATCATAAAAATTCCTTTAAAACGAAATCTTTTTCGAATCTTTACCTCCATTTTCTGATTTTTGGGGAATTTTGAAAGATTAATTTTTAGAATTTAATTTAATAAATTCTGATCACGAGATTTCTTTTTCTGGTACTTTAAATAAATTTACCGTCACGTTCATAACAACGAAGTAGACAAAAAAAATATTTTTTCCCTTGCTAATGCGGCAGACGATTGGACATTATCCAAAAAAATATTAAAATACACAATAAAAGATACGTTCCTCAAACTGTACTATATTAACTGTACTATATTGTTTAATATGTCCTATTAGATTTAACTCGAATATTTTCTACATTATTTTGTCTATAAAAATATCCCTTTCGATTTTTTTATAAATATTTTTTTTGTTTTTTTTACATATTTTATTCATTTATTTATTTATTTTGGCATTAATTGCATACATTGAGTGTTGTATTTAATTTGAATGTACTCCGTAGCGAAGTGCGGGTTTTCAGCTAGTATATATATGGGAGAGAGAGAAAAAAAAATTTTCTACAATTTACTGCTACATAAATGTTGATAATCCAATAAAAATGATATTTTTAGATAGCCTGAACTTTTCTGAACCTTCCAACAGGATTCATTTTATAAATTGAGTCCATCAAGGGAATTGATGAGCGTTTAAAACACACTACACCAGATTTTTTTTCCCAAATAATATAAATTTTAAAACATTATTTGCATTTTTTTTAAAAACAAAAAAATGCCCTGAGGTGTAAAATTTCTTTCACTATTGTGGTATACAATTTTTGAAAAAAAAAAATCTTTCAATTCAATTCGGCAATCCTTGGGCACATTTTCTCCATAGGTTAACACTGAGGTGAGCGAATCCAATGTGGTTAGCGCACGGCAGTCTTAAAAGTCATTTCCCGGAGCAGCGTCCCGCTATAACCGCACCGATCCATCCAAGTGGATGCAGTTTCTGAGATTCCACGCTGTTTCCGTGCTTGCGCTTCGGCGATAAGGCTGTTTTGAGCGTCCATTTTGTTGTTGGGAGGCGCGCTTTCCAGGCAGGAAGGATATCCGAGACACAAAGTTGTGACTCACTTTCACCGTCTGCCTCCAGTCAAAAAGCCCAGCGTGTCAAAGAAAGAAGGTGTGAATGGAGTGAGGTGTTCTCAGGGCCGGTCCCGTAGGTGAGGCGACAAGGCCAAAATGAGATAGAGTATAAATACGACATTTTTTAACGAATAATGAAAAACATATTAGCAAGTTTAGCAAGAAAATACACAAATATACATAAAATCATAAAAATACACACAGTGGAGTCTCGATAATCCGAAACGATCCAGACCCTTTTCGGATTAATGAATTTTTCGGATTAAGGGGAGTGGTCGCTTTTGCGTACCTTTAAAAGTATCATTTTTAGACCTATGTTCGATTGTATGTACTACTCATGTTTTTTTTTGATTTACACGAAATTTCTTGAATAACTGCCTATAATACTATTTATTATATATGCAATATTTCAAGGTAATTAAAAAAAATAAAATTATTTTTTATGCATAAAAAGTGAATATTTTTTTAAAATCGAACATTTTGTAGTCAACTACTGTGCGCATTCTGACAAAATAAATTATAAATATACAGTAATAATTGTTAACTATATGTGATTACAATACTTCAGATAACAAAATACACCAACATTTTTGAACCTTAACATATTTTAATTTTTTTTAAGAATTATTTTACAAGCTTTTAATCAGTCATTTTTGAAATTTATAATTAAAAATAGCATGTACTAATTTTTTTTAATAAATTTTATAATATTGTTGGTGGATATTGTTGCCTGAAATATTGTAGTCACATATAGTAGACAATTATTACTGTACCTTAATAATTTATTTTGACAGAATGTGCACAGTAGTTGACTGTAAAATGTTCGATTTTAAAAAAATATTCACTTTTTATGCATAAAAAATAATTTTATTTTTTTAATTACCTTGAAATATTGCATATAAAATAAAAAGTATTCTAGGCAGTTACTCAAAAAATTTCATGTAAATCAAGCAAAAATCATGAATAGTACATGCAACGAACATGGTCTAAAAATGATTCTTTTAAAGGTACGTAAAAGTGACCACTCCCCTTAAGCGAAATTGTTCTTAAAATAAACTTAAATTACATAATAACACGTGATTACATAAATATTACATATTACGTGTGATTACACAGTTTATTTTATAAGGTCTGCCTAAACATTACCAAATTTCGGGACGAAATGGCTGATAAGAGAGCGGAACGTTGCCCAGTACAGTACAGTAGAGTGTAAGATTTTAGACGATCAACAAATAGTTGAAATGGTTTTGAAAGAACCGGTCAGCGAATTTCAAATACGTACATGGATCTTGCAACCGAGGGCGGGGCTAACCGTAACGTCCAATGATCGCGAGCGCATGCTTTCTGTTTTCAAAAGCACTCAACGGTTTAATGGCGGAAAATGAAAGTTTACCGATTGTCGTTAAAATTGCGTCCTCCACTGTTTTAAATGAAGATAACTTTGAATGTGAAGTAAGAGCGATTATGCAGGATGAAGAATCATTTTCTGCCTGGGTGAAAAATTTTTCGGACTGTTAAACTGACAATTGTTTATATTTCAATCGGGCATTTTTGGAGATAGTGAGAATTTCATTGAACCTTTTCAAAACATATCCAACATATTCTACTTTTTTCGATAGTAATTCTTTAGTAGGGGTTACTATTTATGATTGATTGATTTTAGAATGGTTCTTAGTGTTTTCAAATTTCTTGTTAAATGTTTAAATGTTGCATCCACATCTAATTTTAAAGAAAATCAAGAAATTTTTACATTGAATTTTTCTTCTGCTGCCTAAAATTGAATAATGTTGACAGAAAGTAGCGTTTTATTAAAAAATACATACATTCGAAGTCTTTATTAGATATAAAAAAGGTGTGTTAATTTATTATTCATTTTTTTAATACAGAAAAATACTTGATTTTCTTTCCAATTTATAAGCGAGCGAGAAAACTTAACAAACGCTACACACAGGATGAGTGACTAGATAAACAGAATATCAGCAAACATAAAAGTTTCAAAGTCTAAATGCACTCGTAGTAAAGAACAAGTGTTCATTGGCTGTTACGGTTAGCCCCGCCTTCGGTTGCAAGATACATGTACGTATTTGAAATTCGCAACCGGTCAACGTCTCGGGCGAGAGTGAAGGTGAAGCAGACGGGGCAGAGGGTATCCCTCTCAGACGAGGCGGCTGTATGCTGTATTTGATGTAGCGCTACGCTACGTAGAGCAACACTTCACCTCAACCCAAGCGGACACACACACTGGCGTAATTTGGCTTCAAGGGAGAGGTATTCTTCTCTTCGAAAAAAAAATTTAACATATTTTTTTTAAACCAATATAGTTCAGAAATAATTACTTCAGTACATTGTCTAACTTTGAATTTTCTTGTAATTTTCAGAAATATACTTTATATTACTTAGTATCAATGTGGTTTTAATGTAACCTTAGTTCTTTTTGACTTTTGGTTTCGGATTACCGGAGTTCGGATTATCGAGACTCTACTGTATTAGGGGTCAGCTACCTTTTAAAGACCAAGAGACTCGACAAACATACCCCTGTTTTCAATCATCAGTAGTTACTAAAATAATTAATTCAGAAATATGAAAATTTTACTGTGAGTTAAACACTCTTTCCTCTTTATAAATATGGCTCTCAATTTTCTCTAGCTTGAAGAGAAAGTTTTTAATTGCTTAAGGGGACAGTGGACTTTTAAAATTGTGAAATTTGGCCAAAAATTCTATTCTTTTATTTTATTGGATTGTGAAACTATGGACGAGTGGGAATGTGTTGCAAAAAGAATTTTTTATTTCTGTGATTAATTTCCGAGTTATAGGCATTTGTATTTAATTTAGATATTATGTGGTTACTAATAGCAATAACTTTAAATGTGTTTTTCTCAAAATAAAAATTTTCATGTCATACGAACATTCAAACTGCTCCAGGCGCATTTCTAATTTTCGTATTGCTTTGAAATTTGAGTTTTATGTACTTAACTGTACATCAAATAGATCTTATTGAAAATAATTATGCTTCGTAGCTCAGAATTTCTAAATTTTGTACTTGAAAAGATGATTTATAGGTATTTTGCGTAATAAAAAGGGTGTTTTCACTATTATTATTATTTACTCTTTATATGTTAAATGAATGCTTAAAATAAGCAAAATATTTCATTGTTAGTTCTATAAGGTATCCTGTAAATAAAAATTACCATATTACAGTCGAACCTCCATATATCGAACTTCCCCATATCGAAATTTTCTATATATCGAACTCTTAGCAAATCTCCATGTTCATTACATAGAAAAACTGTTTCTATACATCGAAAAAATCTCTATATATCGAAATTTTTTTTCACGACATATTTGGAGATCTTATTCCACTTTAGAATAAAATCTCCCAATTTTTGACGTTTGAAACAATACGTCGTGGACTTCAATTCGCGGAAAATGTCCCTGATGAAGTTTTTAGGGGACTGAATAAATACGAGCATTTCTTTGAACTTTCCGCAAAACTGGCTGTTCAGCAAGATATTCGTAGTTTTTTTTAAAAGAATGTAGTCACTGTAACCACTGTCTGGATTATTGTTTTCTTTAAAAGGTATATAGTACTCAATAAATTTTTCATACATAAATTAGCTTTAATTTTAATGTTTTATTAGAATTATGATAAAACTAAAATCAATTCTGTATATCGAAATTTCTATAAATCGATTTTTTTCAGGCATTTTGCTACTTCGATATATGGAGGTTCGACTGTATATACAAAAGAAATGTGCATGGAACATTTTTAATTAGGCCAATTTTTTATATAATTCATAATTCATAAATTATTAATATTTCATCATTAAATTTTAACCACTTTTACATATCTATGGTACTAATCACATATTCAAATTTCAAGCAAATCCATTCAAAACAAAAAAAAGTTAGGTTTGAAGGTCCAGTGTCCCCTTAAAATTTCAACCATTGTTTTTTTAATTGTCATGTTGTTTTGTTGTTGTTTCCAATCACCTTGGTGTAGGAAAGTCTAAAACAAGTCTAAAGAAACTAGGTCCTCAAATCTTAGGTCCTTAGGGAAGGATAGTAAGCAGCTTCACTTAAGGCGGGGTACCAATAGGGCTGAAGTCTGACTTGACCTCGAAGAACATCGGTCCCGTAATTTTGAACCGAGCCAAGTGACGAGACCGAAGCACTTGACACCGCACCCCCAAGAGGTAAATTTGAGAACTTGAAGAACATTGTAGCCAGGACCTATTTTACGTGCCTCGGCCACCATTAGTGAACACGGCGATGGATTTGCAGAGACGAGCATCGAGCCAAGGACGTTCAGATCACTGGCCCGATGCTCATGCCAACTGGGCCACCGCGACCTGTATTGTTATGCTATTGCGCACATGATATCACCAGAACAGTTGGCTAGAATTCCATGAAATTTTATACAAGGGCAATATGAAAATATGTATCATTGAAATGACCTACTATTATGTCATTCCTGCCATAAAAATTTTAATTACAGTAAAATTTATCAAATTTTTTTTCGAAATTTCAAAATTTGAAAAAAAACACTTTTTTGTTATGGAGAACTAAGAATTTTGTTTTCAAAGTTGGTCATTTTAAAAATACATTTTATAACTAATTTTAAAACTAAATTAATTATAAAACTAATTTTAAAAGAATTGAAAAACAAAATAAGCAAATTTCGAGAAAGTATTAAAAAAATCAATGAATAAATAATCCAACAGATATAGATAAAAAATTATACTAAAATAGACAAAAAACAAACAGAAATCAAGCACTCTGGGCATCCACGCACCAACGGCAAGATTCTATATAAGTGCCGGAACTGAACCATAAAACAACAGAGGTAACCGACAGGTCTCGTCATCAAGGAGCCTAACCATGTCAATTACCTCAAGGGGAACTTTCTGAATAGGATGCAGGTAAGCCCAAAAGACATCCCAAGGCCCCGACTCCCCCAAAGAAGCAATTAGTCAAGAAGAAAATGAAAAGACAAACACAACTTACTGTATGGGCTCAACTATGCTTGCATTTTAATTTTGTTTATTTCTGTTGTTTACTTTTTACAAAAATCAATGAACTGTCAATTTTGGGTATATATTTACTTTGCATAATAATAGCAACTCCTTCATCATCACTACTATAAACTAACGTGGAATTATCTACACCAGTGCTGCGCAAACTTTTGTTGACCGCGACCCATTATCTGAAAGAGAAAAATCACGCGACCTCAATGAAAATTTATTGTAATAGCATTTTTTTTAAATAGGGAATTTTTTTAATTTCAAAAGAATTGAGAAACTAAATAAGCAAATTTTGAGAATTTTTTTAAAAAATCAATGAACTGTCAATTTTGGGTATATATTTACTTTGCATAATAATAACAATTCCTTCATCATCACTACTATAAACTAACGTGGAATTTTCTACACCAGTGCTGCGCAAACTTTTGTTGACCGCGACCCATTCATTATCTGAAAGAGAAAAATCACGCAACCTCAATGAAAATTTATTGTAATAGCATTTTTTTTAAATAGGTAATTTTTTTTTATTTCAAAAGAATTGAGAAACTAAATAAGTAAATTTTGAGAATTTTTTAAAAAAATCAATGAGCTGTCAATTTTGGGTATATATTCCCTTTGTATAATAATAACAACTCTTCATCATCACTACTATAAACTAACGTGGAATTATCTACACCAGTGCTGCGCAAACTTTTGTTGGCCGCGACCCATTATCTGAAAGAGAAAAATCACGCGACCTCAATGAAAATTTATTGTAATAGCATTTTTTTTAAATAGGGAATTTTTTTAATTTCAAAAGAATTGAGAAACTAAATAAGCAAATTTTGAGAATTTAAAAAAAAAAAATCAATGACTGTCAATTTAGGGTATATATTTACTTTGTATAATAATAACAACTCCTTCATCATCACTACTATAAACTAACTTGGAATCATCTACATAAGAGGTGCGCAAACTTTTCCGACCGCGACTTTTTCTTTAAGAGAAAAATCAAGGGACCTCAATTAAAATTTATTGGTAATACCAAATTTTATTAGGATTTTTTTTTATTTCAAAAGAATTGAAAAACGAAATAAGCGAATTTTTAGAAAATATTTAAAAAATCAATGAACTGTCAATTTTGGGTATATAGTTACGATTTATATTAATAACAACTCCTTCATCATCACTACTATAAACTAACGTGGAATCATCTACATAAGAGGTGCGCAAACTTTTTCGACCGAGACTCATTATCTTTAAAAGAAAAATCACCAAACCTCAATTAAAATTTACTGGTAATAACAAATTTTATTAGGAATTTTTTTTTTATTTCAAAAGAATTGAAAAAAGAAATAAGCAAAATTTGAGAAAGTATTTCAAAAGTCAACGAACTGTTAATTTTGGGTTTATGTTTACTTTGAATAATAATAATTTTTAAAAATGTCTTCCCTACCATATACAGAGGCTGTTCACACATTTTTTAGACGATGTATATTCTATTCACAAAACTAAATTACATAAAATTCTTGTGTTTTAAATGTTCTATTTGACATCCTTATTCTGAACTATCTTTCGACACCGCAATTTCCAGGATAATAATGCCTTTTGAAGTGTCACAAGAGGTGTCCCATTCCTCCTGAACAGCTTTCCAGAGTCCTGTAAGGATTTTGGGACGACGTTTGGATATTGCAGATTTTAAAAGTCCGAAAGCACAAAAATCCATAGGTGATACATCGGGAGATTTAGTAGGGATATCAGTGAAGGGTATGGCCTTGATACCAGTTTTTTGTTCCATTTCTTTTAAGAAATTTACAGTGGATTTTGATGTGTGACTGCTAGCTTTGTCCTGATGGAGTCTCACAGATTGATGGCACTGTGGGTAAAGCGATGGTATTTCATTCAGAAAAATTGGCGATAAAATATGTTCCTGATAGTATTTGGAGTTAATCTTGACATTTTTTTCCACTCTCTTTATTTTTAACTTTCCATTATAAGAAAAACCAGCAACAATCATGAATCCCTTAGAAAAACTTTCTTTCGATTCTTTGAACCATGTACTTAAATTTTTTTCTCCCCTTTTATGATAATAAATGGCTCTTTTTTTGTTGCAATCATTTAAATACACCCATGATTCCTCTATTGTGACAATTGTTTTCCATTTTTCTTTGGATAAATGTTTCTCATATAGAATTCTGCAGCGTGTCCTGCGTTCAGCGATATGATTTGGAAGAAGACGATGCACATTGCGTTTTTTCGCTTTCTTAAGATTTAAATGAACGTTTATCATTTTGTTTACAGTGGACACCGAGCATTTTAATGATTTTGCAACTGTCCTTTGACTAGGGGGATTTTCTTTTAACATTAAACAACGTACCTTTGCAATAGACGAAGATGTCCGTTTTTTCCTTGGATACTTGTTTGGAATTTTTGTCCCACTTGAGGCTCCAATTTGACGTTTTTTTCTTTTCTTGTTGACGATATTACCTATCGACGCTTTAGATATCACAAAACCTTGACTCTCACATCGTTTTTGGATAACGGAGTATGCATATTTCTCTTCGGAGAGAGCATAAATGTAGCCTTCGAACCACTGCTTTGTTAAAAACGCCATTTTGAATAAAAACAAAACTTTCAACGCAAAACGATAATTTTGACTTTTAAAAACATAGTACAATTGCAATTATTTCTTTTGCAGCAAACTATTTTTTATTATCGCTTACCAAAATCGTCTAAAAAATGTGGGAACAGCCTCTGTACACTTGTTTTTTGCTAAATCTCGTATGACTACGTATTCAAATATTAATATGTATTAGTATTTCATTTAGGTAATAATCAACAAAATAATTTACTAAAAAAGACCATGATTTTAAAATTATATGCTTTACATTAAAAATTGAAAATTATAAACTTCATTTATCTGTATAAAGCTAAACTAGAAGAATTTAACGAGAAGAGTGAACCTGGACTTCAGATTTGGTATTTGTTCAATATTTGGTGAAATATTCTAGAATTTTACTGTCTTATCATCGTTGTTTTGTTTTTAGAGCTACTAAAAACGATTGGAAACAATGTATACTTGAAAGATTCCTTGCCACCTTATTTAATAATATCATATATTTTTAACATCTAAAATATATAAATAAGAATTTTAATATATATATATATATATATATATATATATATATATATATATATATATATATATATATATATATATACTAGCTGAATACCCGTGCTTCGAAACGGGGTGCATTCAAATTAAATACAACGGTCAATGTATGCAGTTAATGTAAAACATATATATATATATATATATATATATATATATATATATATATATATATATATATATATATATATACATACATACATACTAGCTGAATACCCGTGCTTCGCAGCGGAGTACATTCAAATTAAATACAACGGTCAATGTATGCAGTTAATGCAATATATATATATATATATATATATATATATATATATATATATATATATATATATATAATAAATACAATGGTCAATGTATGCAATTAATGAAAAGAAAATATTGAAATTAAATCTAAAAGAACATACTAAAGAATATTACAGAACAGTTAATATAGTACAGTTTGAGGAACATTTCTTTTACAGTATTTTAATATTTTTTAATGTCCAATCGTCTGCCGCATTAGAAAGAAAGAAAAATTGTTTTGTGAATTTATTTCGTTGTTATGCACGTGACGTAAAATTAATTTAAAGTATCACAAAAAGAAAAGAAGCCACGTGATCAGCATTTAATAAATTTAAATTCTATAGATTAATCTTTAAAAACTCACCAAAAATCAGAAAATGGAGGTAAAGATTCGAAAACAATTTCATTTTAAAGGAATTTTTATGATCTTTCTCGTGATATAAATTTTATAACCCTCAGATTATTATTTTAAATGCAAACTGTAAAGAATGTTACAAAAACAGCTTAAAAATTTAATTTTAAAAAATTCTAAGAAGAATTTTTCAAAAATCTTTCTTGTTGCACCCCTACAGTATAAGAAGAATCGCCATGCAAAATTTCAGCCCTTTAGGTCCAGCGGTTGGGTCTGTGCGTTATTTGTCAGTCAGTCAGTCAGTCAGTCAGTTACGGAACTGTTTTATATGTATAGATATACAGTAAAACCCCGATTTAACGTTATTCAAGGGACCATAAATAAATGACGTTATATGTGGGAAAACGTTAAATCGGAGTAAGACCATAAACAAAACACTGAGCATAAAATTAAGTCTAATTACATAACATACCTTTTATTTCTTCATTTACAATGGTTTAGTCATCAGTTTTCCAAATTATGCTTTAAATAAATCGGGTATTTCACTTTGCGTCCTGTTTACACCACAAATCGCATTCTCAACAGGAATTTAGTAAGCTTTTTTCTTGACCTTCACTATTTGAAAGGAAAGCTTCCACTGTTTTCAAAGCTTAAATGGCTTTTGTCGCAGAAGGATTTCCATGTTCCCCATCTTCATCATTGTCCGAACTGTCCAATTCTGAGTCTATTGGACAGTTCGGACTGTCCAATAGTATTTATAGTAAGTCCTATAGTAATATTAAATCACTTAGAATCGGAAACTCTGATGTCACTATATTTGAATCGCAATGTAGTTAATTCTCGAGATCTATATACATGAGCAAGAAGAGAAATCACCTATTTCATTAGGGTCTTCATCTTCGCTCTCCTCGTCCTCATATTCATCACCACTGTCCTCCAGAAAACCAGCTTTTGCAAAAGGACGTAAGATGCATTTTCCCATGCTGAAGAAATCATATGAAGAGATTCTAGAATGATTCTAGATTTTTTCCTGCCTCCAAATTCTATACTAAGAAGGGGGGAATCTTGGTTTCTATACTTTATACTGAACGATCGTATGATCCCCAAATCACAAGGTTGATATTTGTTTGTACAATTGGCAAGGAAAAATTCCATTCGCACATTTTGTAATTTTCAATGTACAACATGGGTTGTACATTGAATGAAATAATCTTACGTTTCTGCAAGCGCATTTATATATATATATATATATATATATATATATATATATATATATATATATATATATATATACAGAGGCTGTTCGCACATTTTTTAGACGATTTTGGTAAGCGGTAATAAAAAATCGTTTGCTGCATAAGAAATAATTGCAATTGTACTATGTTTTTAAAAGTCAAAATTATCGTCTGCGGGTTGAAAGCTTTGTTTTAATTCAAAATGGCGTTTTTAACAAAGCAGTGGTTCGAAGGCTACATTTATGCTCTTTCCGAAGAGAAATATGCATACTCCGTTATCCAAAAACGATGTGAGAGTCATGGTTTTGTGATATCTAAAGCGTCGATAGGTAATATCGTCAACAAGAAAGGAAAAAAACGTCAAATTGGAGCCTCAAATTGGACAAAAATTCCAAACAAGTATCCAAGGAAAAAACGGACATCTTCGACTATTGCAAAGGTACGTTGTTTAATGTTAAAAGAAAATCCCCCTAGTCAAAGGACAGTTGCAAAATCATTAAAATGCTCGGTGTCCACTGTAAACAAAATGATAAACGTTGATTTAAATCTTAAGAAAGCGAAAAAACGCAATGTGCATCGTCTTCTTCCAAATCATATCGCTGAACGTAGAACACGCTGCAGAATTCTATATGAGAAACACTTATCCAAAGAAAAATGGAAAACAATTGTCACAATAGACGAATCGTGGGTTTATTTAAATGATTGCAACAAAAAAAAAGATCCGTTTATTATCATAAAAGGGGAGAAAAAAATTTAAGTACATGGTTCAAAGAATTGAAAGAAAGTTTTTCTAAGGGATTCATGATTGTTGCTGGTTTTTCTTATAATGGCAAGTTAAAAATAAAGAGAGTGGACAAAAATGTCAAGATTAACTCCAAATACTATCAGGAACATATTTTATCGCCAATTTTTCTGAATGAAATACCATCGCTTTACCCACAGTGCCATCAATCTGTGAGACTCCATCAGGACAAAGCTAGCAGTCACACATCAAAATCCACTGTAAATTTCTTAAAAGAAATGGAACAAAAAACTGGTATCAAGGCCATACCCTTCACTGATATCCCTACTAAATCTCCCGATGTATCACCTATGGATTTTTGTGCTTTCGGACTTTTAAAATCTGCAATATCCAAACGTCGTCCCAAAATCCTTACAGGACTCTGGAAAGCTGTTCAGGAGGAATGGGACACCTCTTGTGACACTTCAAAAGGCATTATTATCCTGGAAATTGCGGTGTCGAAAGATAGTTCAGAATAAGGGATGTCAAATAGAACGTTTAAAACACAAGAATTTTATGTAATTTAGTTTTGTGAATGCAATATACATCATCTAAAAAATGTGTGAACAGCCTCTGTATATATATATATATATATATACAGTCGAACCTCCATATATCGAAGTAGCAAATTGCCGGAAACAAATTCGATATATAGAATTGAGCTTAATTTTATCATAATTCTCCTAAAAAAAATCAAATCTAATTTTCGTATACGAAACTCCATTTCTAATTTATATGCGAATCCCATTAAATGAAAGTTAATAACTAAAAAATGAATTAATATGAAAGATTTATTGAGAATTACATACCTTTAAATAAATAATAATCCAGACAGTGGTTACAATGATCACAGTTACATTTTTTATTTATTCAGTCTACGAAAAACTTAATCAGGGACATTTTCCGCGAATTAAAGTCCATGACATATTGTTTCAAATGCCAAAAATTGAGAGATTTTATTCTAAAGTGGAATAAAATCTCCCAATTTGTCTTGAAAAAATTTCGATATATAGAGATTTTTTTCGATATATAGAAACAATTTTTCTATGTAATGAACGTGGAGATTTGGTAAGAGTTCGATATATAGAAAATTTCGATATGTGGAAGTTCGATATATGGAGGTTCGACAGTATATATATATATATATATATATATATATATATATATATATATATATATATATATATATATATATATATATGTATATATATATATATATATATATAAAATTGTTTCTATATATCGAAAAAAATCTCTATATATCGAAATTTTTTCAAGACAAATTGGGAGATTTTATTCCACTTTAGAATAAAATCTCTCAATTTTTGGCATTTGAAACAATATGTCTTGGACTTTAATTCGCGGAAAATGTCCCTGATTAAGTTTTTCGTAGACTGAATAAATAAAAAATGTAACTGTGATCATTGTAACCACTGTCTGGATTATTATTTATTTAAAGGTATGTAATTCTCAATAAATCTTTCATATTAATTCATTTTTTAGTTATTAACTTTCATTTAATGGGATTCGCATATAAATTAGAAATGGAGTTTCGTATACGAAAATTAGATTTGATTTTTTTTAGGAGAATTATGATAAAATTAAGCTCAATTCTATATATCGAAATTTCTATATATCGAATTTTTTTCCGGCAATTTGCTACTTCGATATATGGAGGTTCGACTGTATATATATATATATATATATATATATACAGTCGAATTGGAAGAATATATATATATATATATATATATATTCTTCCAATTTGTTCTTCCAATTTGCGAAGAACCTCCAGCAGACTCGCCACAAATAGACTTAAATGAGGCGTTGAAAGGCAAAGTGGTGTAAGTCAGTAAGTCAAACGGTGTAAGTCAAGAGAGGTTTATTGAAAAAAACTACAAAAAATTCCACCATAAATTGTACAAATTTTAATTCATAACAATTATTATAATATTGAAAATAATAACTATTTACAATTCCACTATAAATTAAACATGGAGATTACATTTTTGCCGTCAAGTGAAAAAAAGTTGTGAAATAAATGTGACTTACACCACTTTGCGTTTCACCGCCTCATATGATATATTTTGCCTTTTTTTAAAGCGGTCTACACAACCATTTGTAGCTGTGAACCCTTAGATTCCCAGTTTAGAAGCAATTTGTATTTCTTAACGGGGCCATTTATAGAAATGCTTGTTATACGAACTGTGTTGAACCATTGGGAAAGGAATTCCTCAAACGGTGACAATTTCCTATTTTTCTTTTTAAGTAGCCAGTTTTCGCATCTTTTCACCATTTTGCTCCATTAAATCTCCTTGCTTTAAAATTTTTATGACAATCTTTGACTATTTTTGGAAAATTTCATTGAGCTTTCCCCTCTGAAAAAACATTAATTTCGGGAAATATTTTATAATGAAAACGCTAAATCCGGGATTTT
>OU015499.1:3735442-3795442 GCA_907164885.2 Dolomedes plantarius | reverse complement strand
TTCCAAAAATATATAAATAACTATATATTTATACGTAAGCCAAAGCATATTTAGTCTATATTACGATGTAAGGAATATTCGACTTCGTCAAAAATTGTGACGCAAGGAGCATTTCAAAGACTTGCAAATCTGGAAATGACTCATTTTGATAAAAAGCCCTTTAAAATATATTTTTTTCACCTACCTTTAATATTTACTTTTCTAAAACCACCAAGTTTTCATTTTACTTTTCATTGTATATTTTAAATGCATTTTATTCCAATATTTACATATTTTTTAAATATTAATACACCCCAAAAAAATTCCAATTTTTGTTCGATTTTTGGTAATTTGAAAGTCCACCATCCCCTTAAGACATCTAGATTTCTTCTTTATGAGTATGCATAGCAGTGGTGTAGCTACATATTCAGCGCTCGGGAGCAGCAAAGTACAATCAGTGTGCCCCCTTGTTTCTCGGAAGAGTTCTGGCGAAATTTGTTTTCTATCTGATCCTCTTATTTCGATTTAAAATCTTACTTAATAACACTTAAATTGAAATTAAAGACATTTCAACAATAAGATATTCAATTTAATAAATATTACTATAATAATAAAACAAATATAACAAGTACGGAGTACCTGTTAATATTTACTACATATTTTATAAACTGTTTAGTCAAAATGCACTTATACATGTTTAGTTTCCACATTAAAAAAAAAAAAACTTGTCGTTTTATCACTTTTTCGTTTGCAAATCGATCAATCAATTTCTCCAGATCAAGTTGGAAAGTTATTGTTTTTCAATTTATATAATGGTCAATGAGTTAAGACGGTGTTGTGACATGATGCTTCTAAAATGTTTTGATTAATTTTAGCTTTGAAAAACTTCTTTCTGCTGTCGTCATCGTCACCGGTAAAGTGAAAATATCAGGCAAGCTGTAATTATGTCAAAGAAGCTACTTGAGTCTGCGGTGTGAATTAAAAGTAGTTCACCAATTTCGCGTATTAAAGTAATTTGTTTTAATTGAATATGAAAGCACATTTTAAATCGAAGCAATTCAGGTCCAGAATTAGGTGAAATATTGGAAAGATATGCCGATTGTAACAATTCTGATCCTTCCAGAATACTTTTATCAAGTGACGCGGCGAGATATGCAAGTGATAAACATTTAAAAAGTGTACATAACTGTGGAAAGGATTCAAATCTAATAGTGAATTGATTAATTTTTAAATCCATTACTTTATAAAACACCTCGACTTTGAAACATCGTTCACTGTCTTCAATGAGTTCATCTACTTGTAATTAAGCAAATAACTTTTTCACAAGACGCAAATTTTTTGGGGAAAACAAGTTTTAATATTCCATACAGCTGATAACTCAAGGGTATCGTTTTTTAACAAACCCCCAATTATTCCATAAGTTCTGGAATTGGGTTAGGAGTGATGAAAGCATCTCAGCGGATTTCTCTATATCTTTATGAGTACCTTGCATCATTTTCGAGACTGTATTAATAGGTTCGAGTATTTTACTTTGCGCAATTATCAAAATAATTGTTCCGAAAATTTTTCTTTGTCAGACGAGTCTATTTCTATATCAATGTGTTGTGGAAGAATTTCACTTTCTGTTTGAATTGTTTCAGGCGCAGAAATATTCGTAATATCTGTATCTGTTTTGTCTGGAGAATTATTGCCTTGAGCTTGCGATTTGTTTCTATTAAAATTCAACGAGTGAATTATTTGAATCGACCGTTTTAAAAAAATGTTCATATTTTAGCAACTTTTATTAAAACTTCCTTTTCGGCTTCTTACATTTCTATTCTTCGTTTTCTAAACTGAGCCCCACTTAGTTTTTTTTGACATCTCTAACTACCTGCAATACATATATAAATATATGGTATTTATTAACAGAATTTAATTAACAGAATATATATATAAATATATCTGTTAATTGTTGATAATTTTTTATTTATTACTTTTAGAAATTTTAAAAACCATTTTATTTTCTTACGTTATAAAACTAAATATTATTCTGTATTTTGCAACCTCAGTTAACACAATAATTTATAAACAAACCATTTACTTTTAAAATTATACGTCGATGAATCCAAAAGCACACTGTATATAAGTAATTTAGTAAAATAGTCATAAATTTTACAAAGTCAATTAAACGGAACAATAAATTACAATCGCCAGTGCGCTCAATAAGTTTTAAAAATTATATAACACATTCATTCCAGAATCAACTTCAAATTCTTACACTGTACAAAATAAACAAAGGGAATATGAAACTCTAAATACTACGCTTGCTTTAAAAAAATCCCGAATATTTGCCTCGATTCTGCACCGATGTTAACTTGCGCTCGTGGGATTCCCCGGAAGCATGTAACTTTTTTGCTGTAAAACGCAACTTACGATACGCATAGTAAATGCCTATAGTAGTGATTTCAAACATTCTTAGCAATCATCATGCATTTTTATAGGTCTATAAAATGTTAAATTTATAATGAATATTTTCTGAAATCAAAGTTATGATTTCAGTCAAGTGCATACTAATATATTTAAAAGCTTTGTTTTATTAATCTAAAAAATATTTCATTTATTTTTTTTATATTTCATAGAAAATCTGACAAATCGAATTTTTTATACAAAAGTTTTCACAAATTTTTATTTCATCCTTTCTAATTTTGCACCCCCATGATTCGTGCGCCTGGAGCAGTTCGCACCAGGCGAGTAGTGTAGTTTGTAAATAAACATCTGTTTGCAAACTGTTTATTTACAAACTACACTACTTACAAACATTACAAACTACACTAGTTACAAACATTACAAACTACACTAGTTACAAACTGTTTATTTACAAACATCACTAGTTACAAACTGTTTATTTACAAACATCACTAGTTACAAACTGTTTATTTACAAACATTAACGAGAAGGAGGAAGGCATTTTTGTGTCGTTGAAACGGGGGTTGTGATTTTCCTCTTTTTGGGGATTTTTGCAACGAGAGGAGGGAAGGAAATTTCAGTGTCGGCGAATCGGGGGTGAACCTACCAGCTATCCCCACAGGTCATAAAGTACGCAGGGATCTTTCTAGACCAGGGGTTTCCAATTTACAAGTGTCCAAGGGCCGCAATCGAAAACACCTGTCTAGTGGCGGGCCGCAATTTAATCAGGACTATAACCAGGACTTTTTTTCTTGAGGGAGGGGGATTTGGAGGATTTGTGTATAGTATATATTATGAAATTTTTAAAAATTTGAGGATGAACCTCCAACAACGACCTTGATTATAACTGGCCAACTTTCGTTAAATTACACCGACACACACAAAAAGTCAAATAAGAAGTGGGTATTTAAATAAGAAGTGGGTGAAATAAAAAGTGGGGAGGTGGGGGGGTATGAAATAGAACATGAGTGGACACCCTACTTTTCATGTAATTCGAGGAAAATCAATCTTTTTTTGCAAATGAACAGCATTTGAAAACAATAAAGATTTTTACAAAAACATTTTTCGTTAACTAAGAATATTTAAATTGATACTGCAAATTATTTTCCTAGAAGTCTTCGCGGGCCGCAAAAAAAAAGGCACCGCGGGCCGCCAGTTGGAAACCCCTGTTCTAGACAATAAAAGACGATCGAAGAGATAAGAGAACGCACATGGCTGAGGATGTTTTCCGTCGAATACGCCGGGAAAATTCAAATATGAACATGGATTTCACAGAAGAAATCTACAACGAAGCGTTGATAATGATTTAAGATTTGTGCTTAGAAATCGCGAACAAAGTTCTCAATCAATTAGGAATGCCATTACCGAATCGATCTGCTGATGCTTCGCTTGATATAGAATTGCGTCGTGAACAAAATTACAACAAAGGGGGTCTTTTGTCGTATGTGCAATCAAATATTCTCAAGTTAACGCTTGAGCAAAAAGGCATTTACGATCAAATAATGCAAACTGTCAATAGCGGGGTTGGAGAAATCTTCTTCTTAGATGCGCCAGGAGCAACTGGTAAAACGCTCTAAATTAGATTGATTCTGGCAGCAATTCGATCCCAAAATGGCATAGTCTTAGCTCTTGCGTCGTCCGGAATAGCCGCGGCATTGCTACCAGGTGGAATAACTGCACATACTGCTTTGAAATTGCCAATGAACATGCAATTCATTGAAACTCCCACGTGCAACATTTCCAAAGCATCCGGCATAGGAAAAGTATTGCAGAAATGCAAACTTATTGTTAGGGATGGTTGTACAATGGCACACAAAAAATCGCTCGAGGCTCTTGACCGATCATTTCAAGATTTGCGGGGAAACATCAGACCATTTGGGAACGCATTAATATTGCTTGCAGGAGATTTCAGGCAAACATTACCTATAATTCCTCGATCGACACCAGCGGACGAAATAAATGCTTGCCTGAAATACTCTATTTTGTGTAGACATGTAAAGACGTTGAAATTATCTACAAATATGCGTGTCCATCTGCAAAACGATCGATCAGCTGAGTTATTCTCACATCAATTGCTGGAAATTGGGAACGGAAAGGTGCCGGTTGATCTGACATCAGGACGAATTTCATTGCCTCATAACTTCTGCAATTTAGTATCGTCAAAAGAAGAATTGGTAGAAAAAGTATTTCCCAATATTCAAACCAATTATAAGAATCATGATTGGATGACTGAAAGAGCTATTCTTGCCGCCAAGAACAAAGACGTCTACGAACTTAACAATATCATTCAGTATAACATTCAAAGCGAGGCAGTCACATATATGTCCGTCGACACTATTGTGGAAGCAGATGAAGCGGTTCATTATCCAACAGAATTTTTGAATTCACTCGATCTGTCAGGGATGCCACCGCACGTACTGCAATTTAAAATCGGCGTGCCAATTATAATGTAGCGAAATATAAACCAACCTAAGCTTTACAACGGTACGCAGCTTGCAGTAAAAACATTACTGAGCAACGTCGTAGAATGAACGATCTTGACAAGACCATTCAAAGGTGAAGATATCCTTATTCCTCTCATTCCCATGATTCCAACGGATATGCCATTTAAATTTAAGAGATTGCAATTCCCGATTCGATTGGCGTTTGCATTCAGCATGAATAAAGCTCAGGACCAATCTTTATAATTGTGCGGGTTAGATTTAGACACGGATTGTTTCTCGCATGGACAGTTATATGTTGCGTGTTCTAGAGTCGGAAAACCAGACAATCTATATATCTGCACAGACAATGGAACAACAAAAAATACTGTATACCTACAAGTATTGTAAAATTAAACATTATTTTAAATTCTTTTATTTCCAATGCAGCGGGCGAAGGGGAACACAATTCTTTCGCCAAGATATTACATAAAACAGGCAAGTACTAAAAAATGAACTATAAAATATGTTGGTGGGTAACGTTACTCGCGTCCGTAGCATACTTTAAGCTACACGTGCCCCCTGGGTAGTTCTAAATGAGTAAGAACTTTGCAGCCTTTAGAAATTAAACATTAGAAACGTGTTTTCTCTTTTCTTTCTTTTCCATTTAACCAGAATGGGCCACAGCAACGCGTGGCCGGGTATAGCTAGTGTGTATATATATATATATATATATATATATATATATATACAGTGGTACCTCGACTTACGAGTTTAATTTGTTCCAGGACTTAGCTCGTAACTCGAAATACTCGTATCTCGAATCAGTTTTCCCCATTGAAATGAATGGAAATGCCATTAATTCGTTCCGGGCTCCCCAAAACACCGCAATTTTTTTTTGTTGTTACATATTTTTAAATAAGAAAAACGCGCTTATAAACGACGAACATTGTATAAAAACGCAATACAACAGAATGTACTGCAATAAATTTGTTTTATTAAGTATAATGTACAACATTTACCTTGGAGATTACACTTGAAGATGCTGATGGAAGAGAAGGAGAAAGGTTGAACTGAAAAATTAAATCTTATTCGTTGATTTTTGATCTTTTCGCCCTGCTTTCCTCACTTTCGCATTTATTACCAGCTACTCTCTTAAAGTGAACGAGTGAGACACGGAAGCTGGGCGATTGTTGCATCGTTCACTGAGGCTGTAATGTCCAGATTCTTCTTTCTTAGAATCCGAAGAACGCTTTCTCAGAATCCAATCTCTCCGTTTAAGACTGGATAGTAGTCTCAGAATAATATGCATACAATTGTATAATAATTGTACATAAAGGTTGTAAATATTATATGCTTCTTGCGTTCTCATTTGATGAGCACGTAACATGGCATTCCCTGCTCAAACTAGAGGTGGGATATCTGAAGCTTGGTCGTAACCCGAATTTTAGCTCGTAACTCGAAGCAAAAAATCTACCGAGATAATGCTCGTATCTCGAAAAACTCGAGACTAATAAGTCGAATCTAAAAGTCCTCGACTTATTAGTCTAAAGTCGTAAAACTAATAAGTCGAGGTACCACTGTGTATATATATATATATATATATATATATATATATAAATATTAAAGTTCCGTAAGTGACTGACTCACTGACTGACTGACATACAACGCACAGATCAAACCGCTGGACCTAAAAGGCTAAAATTTTGCATGGCGATTCTTCTTATACTGTAGTGTAGGGATGCACTAAATAAGATTCTTGAACAATTCTTAGATTTTTTTAAATTAAATTTTTAAGCTGTTTTAGCAACTTTTTTTAAGTTTGCATTTAAAATAATAATTTGTGGGTCATAAAGTTTATAACACGAGAAAGACCATAAAAATTCCTTTAAAATGAGATTATTTTCGAATCTGTACCTTCATTTTTTGAATTTTGATGAATTTTTAAAGATTAATTTTTAGAATTGAATTTATTAAATGCTGATCACGTGATTTCTTTTTCTGGTACTTTAAATAAATTTATCGTCACGTGCATAACCACTAAATAGACAAAAAAAAATTTTTTCTTACTAATGCGGCAGACGATTGGACATTATCCAAAAAAATATTAAAATACAATAAAAGATATTATGTTCCTCAAACTGTACGATATGAACTGTACTATATTCTTTAGTATGCCCTATTACATTTAATTTGAATATTTTCTTCTACATTATTTTGTCTATAAAAATATCCCTTACGATTTTTTTATAAATATATATTTTTGTTTTTTTTACATTAATTGTATACATTAATCGTCGCATGTATTATAAATATATATATATATATATATTGGCATTAATTGCATACATTGACCGTTGTATTTAATTTGAATGTACTCCGTAGCGAAGTGCGGGTTTTCAGCTAGTTCCTACATATAAAAATATGTGTGTGTGCGCAATTGTATATCTACAACATAAAGTTAGGTGTGCGAGCATAAGAATGTCGTTTGAAATGTTACTTGTAATTTAGATTAGGCGATAAAATCCCTCGCAATTCCACGAGCAAAAGTAAAGAACCATTGAAAATGGCGTCAATAAAAATAAAGGGCGATACCATGGTTGTTGATATCAAGGCTCGGACTTCAAGACATATATATATATATATATATACACATATATATACATATATATATATATACATATATATACATATATATATATATATATATATATATACATATATATATATATATACATATATATATATATATATATATATATATACATATATATATATATATACATATACATATATATATATATACATATATATATATATATATATACATATATATATATATATACATATATATATATATATATATATATATATATATATATATATATATATATATATATATATATATATATATATATATATATATATATATATATATATATACACATATATACACGGACGATGCCGGGCGTCGCCCGTGTGTGTCGGTTAGTTCAACTCTATGTACTGTCTGATCGCAACTGCGGTGCCGCAACGACACCGGATCGCTCGTGTGCACCGAGCCTAAACAGTAGGTCCCGGTCTAATCAGCCCTCGTGTAGCGAACCAAGCTAAAACCAAAAAAAAAAAATCCATGGCCGTTTATGAAGAGGAGAAAAATTGCTCCAGTAAGGGCCGCGTTCACGTCTAGGTAAAACAGGCCTGCTGAAAAGAGGGGTCCGGCACAGACGGGGGACTTGTCGAGAGTGCATGAAATAAGTAAATTCACTGGCGTCGACTTCAGGTTCGCCACCGTCACATTTGGGCGGTATCTTTCGTCGATATCCCGGTGGCAGGGGGAAAAGTCAGCAACAGCTTAGCTGGGCGTTGTGCATAAGTATGTACCGGTTTTTTTTATCGGCCATAAGACGCACCGGACGTTATACGTCCCTCAGATTTATGGGAGGAGTTTTAGAAAAGAATATTTTGTATTTTGATCGGTATATAAAGATATAAGAATATTTTCAATTTTTTACTAAATATATATATACTAGCATTATTGCCCGGCGATGCCCGGGTAGATATATAGATATAAAAATTTTGATGCATTCCATCAAAAAAAATACTGGGCTGCAACCCCCGCTCTTCATGTTCATCTGGCCAGACAGAATGCGCTTAGCGCGTTTCTACTGAAATGATATACAAACAATAAGAAAGAAAGAAACTTTGAGCCTGCGGACCTTCGTCTGATTATACGTCTGCTTTTATTGAGAATTAATAACACAGTGTTGCGTGATTCGGACGTTTGGATTGAATAAGTTTACTGTTTAATTAGGTTTAATTATATTTGTTTGATCTACTGATTAATTAGAAATAAGTTTTATAATTTATATTTGCCTTTATTATTTATTTTTCCCTTAAAAACTCAGTTTGTTCCACATCACCCAAGAGACGCACTTTTTTCCACATCACCCAAGAGGTAAAGTGATAGATTCACATGAAGCCTATTTTCCTTACTTTGGTGATTCGGTTTTTTACTGTCGACAGGCCAAAAACCGTATCGGTTTTTAATTTTCCTAAGGCCAAAAACCGTAGAAAAAGCAAATTGTAAATCGGTTCAAGCGATGAGAAAAACTGCAAATAACAAAGGACAAAAAGCAGAAGCGGGAAAGTTGTGTTAAAACATACTAATTTGAACTGCATTCTTAAAAAACTCCCATCTCAGTTAGTCTAGTGGTAAAATTTTATCTTTTACCGTATTTTAATATTTCTTTTGTCAATTTATTTCGTGGTTATGCACGTAACGCAAAATTAATTTAAAGTACCACAAAAAGAAAATAAACCACGTGATCAGGATTTCATAAATTAAATTCTAAAAATTAATCTTCAAAAATTCACCAAAAATCAGAAAAGGGAGGTAACGATTCGAAAAAGATTTCGTTTTAAAGAAATTTTTATGATCTTTCTCGTGATATAAATTTTATAACCCTGGGATTATCATTTTAAATGCAAACTTAAAAAAATTAGAAAAAAAGCTTAAAAATTTAATTTTAAAAAATCGATGAAGAATTTTTCAAAAATCTTTGTCAGTTCACCCCTCCAGTATAAACTCCACTATAGAAGAATCACCATGCAAAATTTCAGCTCTTTATGTCCAACGGTTTGGACTGTGCGTAATCTGTCAGTTAGTCAGTCAGTTAGGCAAAGCCAAAGTTTATTACCATGAAGTTCTCACCCCCCGCGCACCCCTCTTCTCCCGCGCGGGGGAAGAGGGATAGGTTCGGATTT
The DNA here is from genome assembly GCA_907164885.2 of Dolomedes plantarius. Lineage (NCBI taxonomy): Eukaryota > Metazoa > Arthropoda > Arachnida > Araneae > Dolomedidae > Dolomedes > Dolomedes plantarius. Next base: position 3,785,831 of record OU015499.1, on the reverse strand, counting down.
CACTGAACGTCTGTATCCACAGGGGGTCTCGCACCTCTTACGGGCACAAAAAATCATTAAAAAATTAATTTTAAAGAAACTAATAGAGCCCCAAACTTCGTTTTTGCTGATTTAAGTTTCTCGGGTCCTAAACATTAACTGTGCCGAATTTGGTTCCGGTGGGTGAAACAGTCTATGATTCTATAGCGGACAAACAAACAGACAAGCTCTTATATATATATATATATATATATATATATATATATATATGTTCCATTCACCAGGTCCTAATAGGCTATTGGGCTGAAAGGGGAGGGGCTCCTGTTTTGAATTAGCCCCAAGAGGGTCGGAATCCGACTTGGCTAAATGACCGGTCCCGTAATTTTGAACCGAGTCAAATGACGAGACCGGAACACTTGACCCCTTCACCTCCAGAGTTAAATTTGAAAACTTGGAGGACATTGCAGCCACGACAGATTTTACGTGCCCCGGCCACCATTAGTGAACACGGTGGTTTATTGCAGCGACGAGAATCGAACCAGGGACGTTCAGATCACTGGCCCGCTGCTCTTGCCAACTGGGCCATCGCACCCGTTTGCACATATATATATATATATATATATATATATATATATATATATATATATATATATATACACACACACACACACACACACACACACACACTCGGTTTACACGGTTTTCCTTTTACTCTCTTTCTAAATTTTATAAATTGAAAAACATATCGATGTATTATCTGATTATTTGAGTGTTTTACATTGAACGATCTCATTAGTTATCTGCACAGGCGTCACAAGTGTATTGCGACGCGTCGCGTTGCGTTTAGCATTGGCGTCATTAAAGTAGATTTTGTTTCATTTCCATACTGTCATTCCTAGCTCAGTTCTACACGAGGTAAGACGTTAGTATTTTAAAAACACATGTAAATAAATAATTTATCATTGGATAATTACTTAAATTGCTTTGTCTTTCCTTCGGCATAAATTCATTACATTTTTATACTTTTACTAGCTGAAAACCCGCAATTTGCTACGGAGTACATTCAAATTAAATACAACGGTCAATGTATGCAATTAATGCCAAAAAAATAAATAAATATATATATATATATATATATATATATATATATATATATATATATATATATATATATATATATATATATATATATATATTTAAAATAAATACGACGATCAATGTATAGAACTGATGTAAAATATATATTTATAGAGTTATAAAAAAATCGAAAGGGATATTTTTATAGAGAAAATAATGTAGAAGAAAATATTCAAATTAAATGTAATAGGATATACTAAAGAATATAGTACAGTTAATATAGTACAGTTTGAGGACCATATCTTTTATTGTGTTTTAATATTTTTTTGGATAATGTCGAATCGTCTGCCGTATTAGCAAGAAAAACATTTTTTTTGTCTATTTAGTTGTTATGCACTTGACGATAAATTTATTTAAAGTATCAGAAAAAGAAATCACGTGATCAGCATTTAATAAATTAAATTCTAAAAATGAATCTTTAAAAATTCACCAAAAATCAGAAAAGGGGGGTGAAGATTCGAAAAAGATTTCATTTTAAAATAATTTTTATGATCTTTCTCATGATATAAATTTTATAATCCTCAAGTTATTATTTTAAATGCAAACTTAAAAAAAGTTACAAAAACAGATTAAAAATTTAATTTAAAAAATCTGAGAAGAATTTTTCAAAAATCTTTCCTAGTGCACCCCTACACCATAAGAAGATTCGCCATGCAAAATTTCAGCCCTTTAGGTCCAGCGGTTTGGTCTGTGCGTTGTATGTCAGTCAGTCAGTCAGCTAGTGCTGTGGTGCGCAAACTGTGGGTGGCGACCCATAGAGGGGTCGCCAAAAAAATTGGAGGGGTCGCGGATACTTTGGAATAAATTTATCATATTCAAGTATTTAATTATGCCTTAAAATTTTCCATAATTACAAATTTTTAACTTCTTTTTTGTTAAAAATATGACGTATTGTTGTTTCTAAATATTCAACCCTTTCCTCCCCAATAATCTAATCTAAAGCTGAACTTTATCAAACATTAAATTTGAAGTATTTTAGTTTTAATATGAATAAAAGGAGTTTATAATTTTTGATGTTTTGGTATAAAGTTTATAATTTTGATATGAAGCTCTTTTACAATTTTCATTTTTAAATGCATATTAATATTTAAATCTGAAGTTTTAGCTACATGAGATACGCCGAAAACAAGCGAGACTTTTTTTATTGTTATGCAATGTTAAAATTTGTACCCCCAGATATACAATTCATTGATTTTTAAAAAAGTTTGTTAATATTTGCTTATTCCTTTTTTCAGTTTTTTTTGTTAACATTTTCATAACTGAAAAAAAATTGCTACTTTCAAAATATTTTCATTGGGGGTCGAGTGATTTCTTATTTAAAGAAAGGGGGTCGCAGTCTACTGAAGTTTGCCCACCACTGAGCTAGTGAGTCAATCAGTTACGGAACTGTTTTATATATATAGACTACGGCTTGCACCTATCCCCTTGTTTAATAAAAATGCTGTGTCTTGTTTTACACGGTGTCTATTGACACGATTTGTCGTGGAACGCATCTACCGTGTAAATCCAGGGATAGATGTATATATAAAAAATTATTAATTTTATTTTAATTTTTACCATAATTTAAAGTCGATTTATTTTATGTAAAAAGTTGCGTCTTACGGTCCTAAAATTACGGTATTCCTTGACAACATGGCTAGAATTGACCATGATAGCACGGAGTCCTATATAGTTGCACCCCGTTCACGTTGCAGCTACTGAAACTTGTCCAGTATGCTCTAAATAAAAGAAGACTCTGGAACATATTCTGCTTTTCTGTAACGGAAAGAACTGTTTTGATAATTTTCCCACGGATGGTCTCAGTGACTCTCAGGCTATTTTTACTATTTTTCCAGATCCTTTTTATATGGTTGTTGCTTTTAACGCTTACAGAAGACATCGTGAAATCGGCGCTTTTTTCGCCTGAATCCCGAGTTAAGTATACATGAGTTAATCCTGAGTTAATCATTGGGTTAATCATGGGTTAATCATGAGTTAATACAGGAGTTATCATAGGTTAATCATGAGTTAATGAGTTAATCATGAGTTAATACAGGAGTTATCATAGGTTAATCATGAGTTAATGAGTTAATCATGGGTTAATCATGAGTTAATGAGTTAATCATGGGTTAATCACGAGTTAATATATGAGTTAATCATGGGTTAAACACGAGTTAATACATGAGTTAATCACGGGTTAATCACGAGTTAATATATGAGTTAATCATGGGTTAAACACGAGTTAATACATGAGTTAATCACGGGTTAATCACGAGTTAATACATCAGTTAATCACGAGTTAATACATATATTAATCACGAGTTAATACATGAGTTAATCACGAGTTAATACATGAGTTAATACCTCGACTTTCGGAGTTAGCGGTTTTTAATGTTACCCTTTTTCACCTTTTCGAATCTTGGAACGAAATTTCTGAAAAAACTTTAAATGGTGTCTGGAAGAAACCTTGTCCAATATTTTTTAAAATCGAGATGGAAACAACGCCTGAAACTGATCCTATTGCTGGTGTAATAGATGAAGTTGTCGATCTTGCCAGGCAATTAGGTATGGAAGTCGATGGAGATGGTGTCAACCGGCTATTGGATTCTCATCTTGAGGAGTTGACAGTCGATGATCTCATAGAGACGTGCGACCAAAGCATCACTGAAGAATCTGACACTTCAGACCCAGTTCCACAAGAAAACCTAAAGACGATCATAAACTTGACAGAAGGTCTCAAAGCAATTGAGAAATGATTACAGATTTTAGAGAATTTAGACTCTAGTAAATATCGCGTAAGTACGACAAAGCAGAGAATAAATTTTAAAAAATGTTCGTCTGCTATGAAGAAAATTCTTCCCGACGTAAAAAAAGCGTTTTTACGGCAGACTACTTTATTGGAATATTTTAAAACCATCAACATAAATATTTTTAATAGCTTGTACATAAGTAGGGTAACTCTAGGATAGATTTAGAGGAGATATGACCAATCTAAATATTTCCAAAACTTGATCATCGATGGCAGTTTAAACTGTTTTCGTAGGAAATGTTCAATGAATTCATTCATTACGAGGTACAGCTGTGTTTTTCGATTATAAAAAGTAAGTGAAATTTTAATGTTTATTTAATAATTTAGTGGTTGAATAATTTTGTTGAGTTAGGTTTCTGAATGTTTTGCAATACATACGTTACATTTTTTATTTACTTTACGGTCTTTTAAGGCACGTATATAATCCAATATTTGCTACTAAGCCTAAAACAAAGACGTACAATGGCGGAGTGACGCTTTAAATTGGGTGGCCATCTGTCCTTCAATTTCAGGATAGATGGCCACATAAAATCGAGGAGAGATGACCACCTTTAATCAATATTTCAAAATTATATGGAGTGGGGATTTTAACTAAATATAATTATATTTAAAATAATTATATAACTTTTTTGTTTATAATTATATTAATGGATATAATTGTTTCAATTTTAAGTAATATAAACAGGTAGCTATGCTTTTGACATCACCAGAAAATATTGACAAACGTCGGAAACTTTCATCCCAGAAACAGATAAAGTTGATAAATAAGCTAAAAACCAGTAAAAAGTCTAAAATAAACGCGAGAAAAAACAAAAACACGACACTTCTAGTAGCGAAGAAGATGAAATACATTTGAAATTATCAGAATCTACAGATTCCGAGGGAATAGAATTTGGTGAGGATTACTGTGTTGGTTGCGGAGAAGAATTCAATACCACAACCAAAAATGATGACTGGATAAAATGCATAAGGTGCCTGAAGTGGTTCCATGAAAAGTGTACAAACTATCAAGACCGTTGCCAAAAATGTGGTAAAATTTTACGAAAAGTGAAGGGGTGAAATTATGCTTCAAATATTGTTTATTCGAATTTTATTCACTCATTTTCCGTGATAAAATTGCATATTTGCAAACTGCAATATGTTTTTCATGATTAAATATATGAAATGTGTTGTTTTTTGCTATTTTAACTTCAGTTTTTCTTTCTTGTATTGGATAGCCATCTCTCCTCGGCTTGAAGGAGAGATGGCCATCTGCCATTTTAATTTCAAACTAGGTTTCCCACTTTTTGTTCTCAATGTTTATTTATTTTTTGCCCAAAATATGATGAGTATATGTATAAGAATTTTAAATATGCATAAATATTTCTTGTGTTGCCATCTATCCTAGAGTTACCCTATAATATTAATATGAAATACAGTATTTTAATTTTTATACAATATTTTCCTTTAAACTGGTGTTTTCGTAGGTACTTGGTCCAAATGAGGCAAAATTTATATGCATTTATATGCAAAGTTGTACCCCGACTTACGCGATCTTTCGTCGGCCACACCTATCGCGTAACTTCGGGGTAGTACTGTATTGATTTTTAATTTTATTTCTATTTCTTTTTGTGATCCCAAACTAATAATATAAACTAAGGTATATGACTACGTTCGGAGCACTTTTTTAGAAACACAGGGTGTAGGCACACTTTAAATACATTTTTGGATTTAATTCCAATGAAGATTAATGAGAGAGTGTCAATTTTTCAATTCCTACTCACACACAGTTCACACTCTCCCTATATATATTTATATATCTTGTTCAAATTTTTAATCGTTAATAAAATACTTTTTATTCATCCACTCAAGTTCAGATAGATTTTTTTAAACTTGTAGTGGATGACACTTGATGTTAACCTTTCCTTACGGGTTGGGATAGCATGTATCCCAAGAATACGGGTACAAGAATGAATATATATATGGGCTGGCATATTACATATATATATATATATACATATACATATATATAAACATACACACACACACACACACACACACACACACACATATATATATATATATATATATATATATATATATATATATATATATATATATATATATATATATAAACCCCCCCCCCCTTAATGGTCGTTCCTGCAAAGGGGGCATGAAATTTTCCATTCTAAAGAGGGAATCGGAAAAGTAGGCCCCGTAAGCTAAAGGTTAATACAGTTTTTTCAAATATTAATTCTTTAATTAAATTTAATTAATTAATTTTAGTTTTCACAGAATCGACCCAATATCAGTGCAATTACCCGCCAAACGCAGCTACGGTAATGCTGAACGAAGACTGCTACCATTAATACTATCATGGGCATCAACAGTACATAAGATGCAAGGTAGCACTGTAGATTATGCAGTAAATATCTAGGACGAAAATTCTTCGCAGCAGGTCAAGCATAAAGACTCAAGGCGACAGCCTTGAGTCTTGTAAAATCATTAGATGGACTATTAATTGAAGAACTGGACTGCTCGAAACTCACTGGAAAGGTTCCTTGCAATAATGAAGCATTACAAGAGATGGATAGAATGAGAAATTATAGACCCTCATCAGCTTCATAAATTAGAAACGAAAAAAAAATAGAAAGCGAATAAATAGTAACAAACACAAGTAATAGTCCAACACTATATATAGAAAGGAAAATAGAAAATTGCAAGGAAATTCGCTTTCTATTTTGCCACTTAATATTGTGATTCTGTCATATGTATATACATATTTATATTAATTGTAATTATTTAATAAAAAGTAACTAAAATAAAATTTTCTTTGTTGAGCTAAGTAGGAATTGACTTTAAATTTTTTTTTATATTGCTTGTTAAACTAAACTTCTACTTTTTTTTTTTCAAAATCGTTAAACATATGCAGAATTTTAAGGAAATTTTAAAAATACTTCAAAAGAGCTACATTAAAAACAGTCAATATCGTCTGAATAAAAGTCATGCCGAAATAAACGACATGCTTTTATCTAGAGAATCTATTAAAAGTTTGAAGTTATATTAAGAAATGGATATTTTACAACTAATCGAATATTTATTATGAAATTTTACAACGTTATTGATGTAATAGGTCATAAATTAGAAAATATTAATTCAATCAAAATTATTTTAGTACATCCTCTAGAAAACAATATATAGACTAGGCACGCAAAATTTCACAAAAATTCAATGATAATATTTTGAGTTATTACTTTTGAAGTCAGCAAAAAATGATCATATCTCAATTTTGAGAAAAATGCATTTTAAGTTTTACATGTGCCTTGAATTACAAGCTATGTGAAGTAATTTAACGCTGCCACACAGTTTGCTAAAATGCTCTCACTTTAATTATTTCATTAAAAGTTTACTAAAATTATATTAAAAAATTAAATTCTGTTTGTACTAATTGTTATCAGATTTCTGGTCCCTTAATATACGGCCAATTCCGGTGGTTTAAATCTCCACTTCCGGTTTTCTAGTTATTATAAAATCTTTAATATCTCGGCTTCTAATTAACGTACAGACAAAAATAAACTTCTTTTGTAAAGCTAAATAACTAATCTATCCAATTAAAGAATTTTTTTAAAAATTGCTATTTTTTTAACCCAAATTAAACTTTTCAACGTAGTCGAATACCTACACACTTCCAAAAATTGTGATATTTTTTTTGTGACAAATATCACCATTCTTGTTCACAAAGAAGGGTGCCGGCTTTCATTTATATGCATGGGCCTATCTAGGGATGCGACATCGATGTCAATGTTTTCAAAACATCGATGTTTTTATCAAAACATCGATGTTCTAAACATCGATTTATTGAAGCCGATGTTTTTTTAACATCGATGTTTTGTGCTCGATGTTTTTTTTTAAATGAAAAAGCCCCATAATAAAAAAATTTGGTGGAGATATGCACAGCAAATTTTCTCAAGTTATTCTTTACATGATTTGTAGAGATTCTTGGCTGATTTCAATTACTGAAGACGCACTTGTTAAATGTAACAACTTCAGATTATTTTAATAATTTTTCACATTCAGCCAATTTAAATTAGAAAAAAATCGTGGATTTTTTTATTCCCCCCCCCCCCCCCCACGACTAACCGAAGTAACATTAATGCTAGAAGTTACTAAGCCAGTTTTAAAAAATGGATGTTCTAAAACATCGATGTTTAAAAACATCGATGGTTTTTGGGCGATGTTTTATTAACATCGATGTTTTAATATTGAACATCGATGTTTCGAAACATCGATGTTTTGTTGTCGATGTCGCATCCCTAGGCCTGTCTCCAATTCCTCAATTCCGTGAAGTTGAAATAATCACGTAAATTACTTTTATCTCCTCCACTCTCCGCTTCTGGAAACATCGCCGGCGCGGCGCCAATTTGAACGGCGAAGGTGAATCACAGATTCTGCGTTTTCGTCATATCCCGTCCTAACTCTGAGCAGACATCGATACTAATTTTCACCTCACTTGCGAAATTACGGGCAACGACACAGTTCGTTTTTTCTATATGGCTAAATTTCATTGTGCAATCAATCTCAACGAAGAATAATTTCAAATCGTACGAGAGGAATGTTTACATGCAGTAAAGAAGTGATTATGTCCAAACCTGGATTTCGAAATATGAATTTCATATTTTGTCTTGCATATGCGAAATAAAAGAACAAATTTCAAGAAAACATGACTTGATATTCAGAAATGATTGCACGTTGGGATTATTTCCCGTTGTGTGACAGGCTATGACATTAGTACCGCTTACTGTGTACAGATTATTGTGGCATTTACACCTATACTGAAATGGTAAAAAAAAGAGCTTTATTTTTATCGATTTATCTTATTAAGCAGCATTGAATAGGGGGAAAATCTAGTAATTCTACATAAAAAAAGATCACATTGCATTTTAAACGATGTGAGAATTTTGTTCCTTCATCGTTGTTTGTCATCGTCATTGTTTTTAACGTAAGCTGCCATGAAATGTAAAAATGCAAAGATTTGGCAGACTTTCAATATGTGAAAAATAGGCAAGTTCTCATCATTCTTCATTTTGGGGCACATAGGAAACTTAATCCATTTACGTGTCCATTTAGAATATTAAGTAATGTCGCTTTTAAATTTCCGTTTCTGCTTCATTTTTACCCATGTAAATTCTTTAGCAGCACTGAATGAATGGTAAATGCAATTACTCTAAATAAAAGAAAATTACACTACGTTTTAACCGTTGACAGAATTTCACTCCTTCACTTATAGGCTTCAAATGAAGCTGCCATGACGTGTAAAAATGCAAAGATTTTGCAGATTTTCAATATTTGAAAAATAGGCAAGTTCTCATCGTTCTTCATTTTGGGGCACATAGGAAACTTAATCCATTTACGTGTCCATTTAGAATATTAAGTAATGTCGCTTTTAAATTTCCGTTTCTGCTTCATTTTTACCCATATAAATTATTTAGCAGCACTGAATGAATGGTAAATGCAATTACTCTAAATAAAAGAAAATTACATTACGTTTTAACCGTTGACAGAATTTCACTCCATCACTTATAGGCTTCAAATGAAGCTGCCATGACGTGTAAAAATGCAAAGATTTGGCAGACTTTCAATATTTGAAAAATAGGCAAGTTCTCATCGTTCTTCATTTTGGGGCGTTTAACGTTTAATTTTACTTACCTCTGATACGAGCCCGTAGCAAAGGGCAGTTGGAAGGCAAATTCGAAAAAAAAAATATCGTTTTTCTGATTTTTTTTTAATATTTTGAATCCTTTATTTTTCCCCTTTCAAATGGTATATTACTTTTGTTTCTACGACAACGAGAAGTTAAAAAAATTTAAGTAATTGAGTTTGTTTTCATCGTGTTGCACTCGTTAACCAAGCCCATTTAAAAGGTCAAGAATGTAAAGCATCGAAATTTATTGCGATCTGCAGTAGCAGCTCAGTCTCAGAATTCTTTTCTCCGGTCGTTGAAGCTATTAGACCAATATTTAGAGACCTTTCTCATTCAAATCTCTTAAAAAAAGTGACTTAAGGGAAAAAAAAACAAAATCCAAACAAGAGCGTAATTAATGTTATTTGGACTCGTGTACCTAAAAAGACATTTATGCATCTAGAATGATTTCAATTAGGTGTTTATGATTCTGTGGCCTGTTTTAACAAAGGAAATTTTATTAAGATGAATGTTCTGGAAAATTTAGGTATAGATCCAGGCCTATATTGCCAAAAATGCCTAGACCGGGAATGTATGATGAGAGCTAGACATGGCCATTTACAACAAATCTAGAGAAAATAGAGTGTTAAAAACATTAAAACGAAAAAGATAAGAGGAAATAGAACAAGAAAAAAACAAAATTAAATACTCTAGAGCAGGGATATTTTAATTAGGTATGTTTATAAACTTTAAACTCAATTTTCTCAAAATGTTGTTTTTTGAACTTCAATGTACCTTTTTATAGAAACTACTACATATTATTGTCTCTAATCTTGCCTGAATATTTTACACATATCTCTGATCAATCTGAAGTGAACTTTTGTTACTTACATATGTAAAAAAAAATTATTTAATGTATTTCTTTCGAAAAATGCACGTATTTTGTTATTTGAAACTGGTATCTATTCCAGATTTTTTATAAAAATAACTAAAGGATATCTGTTTATAAATTTGACTTCAGTTTATTAGGAATTATTTATATTATATATATAAAAAATCTCAAATGAATATCTTTGTTAGTTTCTGAGAAAAGGTACATTAATTTAACAGGGGAGGTATAGGGCCTCCCAACTGCCTTTTTTAAGTCTGCAACAAGATTCTACTTCTATTAAGCTCAGTTGCTCGGGAAAAAAAGGATATAATTTTGATAGCCTGAGTGAAAAATTACTAAAAGCTGTATTTTTATTCAGTATTATTTTAATATCATAGCAGTGCAATATCTTTGATTTTTCCAGATAAATTGCGTTCAAGTATATCCTAAGCATCTCTTGAACAGGTTTCAACTATTGAAATGTTTTACATGAGCTCTCAGTATATCTTTTTTATCAATGGCAAATAAAATTTCGCGATGACAGGAACGATTTCAAGATGGCGGTCAACCACTTGCTAGGGGTGTTAGCTAGTCTCTCGGTATCTTATCTCCACGTGAAAACTTGGGCGAGAACGCATAGCAACATGTTTTGTTAATCGTAAAAGAAAGCTGTATATCATTAGAGACACAATAATGGGCACCATGCGAAGGATAAATCATTAATTTCCCACACGAAGGAAACTGACAAAGCTTTATGTATTTAGAAATATCATTCAACCTTAAGAATAAAGTATTTTATTCTTAAGATTCTGAACAAAGCTTTATGTATTTAGAAATATCCTTCAACCTTAAGAATAAAGTATTTTATTCTTAAGATTCTGAACAAAGCTTTATGTATTTAGAAATATCCTTCAACCTTAAGAATAAAATATTTTATTCTTAAGATTCTAAACAAAGCTTTATGTATTTAGAAATATCATTCAACCTTAAGAATAAAGTATTTTATTCTTAAGATTCTGAACAAAGCTTTAAGTATTTAAAAATATCAGTCAACCTTTAGAATAAAGTATTTTAACATAAATTGTACAAAAATGTATTAATTTCCAGAAAGCTGTCATAACCAGATCGTAAATACCAGAACACTTTCAACTGTAGTACTTTAGCTAGATATACTTTATTCTAATGCCTTTATACTTTATACCATATATATATCATACCAATATAATCCTTTAATAAGACTGAAATTATTTATCAAAATACCTTTTACTGTAATATTTTAATCTATCTGCCTACGTTCGAAGCACCTTTTTTTTCAAAATATACAATACTGATTAATTACATATATTTTTAATTCAAATGTGATATAAAAGCATGAAAAAATATATAATTTCGGTAAAAATTTCATAACATTTTAAAACAGAAGAAATTTTTTATGCATTTTTAGTACAATTGAGTGCTTACGCCAGAGATTCTACACTCCATTCAACTTAATATATTTTAATTCAATTGTGCTATATACTACTGTGACACATACCTGTGTTCTGAAGTAAGAGTTTTACAACATTTCAAAAAATCATTTAAATATGCAATCGAACCCCGTTATAACGAACTTCAAGGAACCAAAGGTTTTGTTCGCTATATCCGGTGGTTCGCTATATCCGAACCATCAAGAAAAATGTTAGAGTTCACAAAATGTATAACTCATTAATTCCTATGTATATTCAATAATGATGTAGTGAAAGAATCATAAAATCTATTAAAAATTATCCTTAATGAATTAAATTGACTAAAATCGATTACATTAAACTGACACAATAGTAATTAAATTAGCTAAAAATGAAGACAAATGGAAATAAATTGATTTTATCTTTAATTGTTGCTCACTGTTTTGATACAGAAATAATCGGTAATATTTTGCTGACGTGATGCCGATTTCAAAAACATTTTATGAGTTAATACATCAAAAAACTCCAACACTCTTTCTTCCACTGTATGTGTAGACAAAAAATTATTAATTACACGCATCGCTGCTGTAGCATCTGAGATGGTGGGGATTTCATCATTTATGTGTTCCTCTTCATCAACATCAGAAGCAAAATCTTTGAATTCAGAATGATTCATTTTAGTTTCTTCCACAATATCTTCATCAGTCGGATTTTCACATGTAATGACTTCATCATCACTTGTTTCGAACAATTAAATGTCACAATCTGAGATAAATGAAATTTTGTGCTTTTCTATTCACATCGTGATAGGTAAATCTTCATCTTCTTCTTCTTCAACATTCTTTACTTCTTCAACATTCGTTATATCTTCAACATCCTTAAAAAGTTTTAAAATAATTTTTTTTTAAATCAGTTGTCAACTGAAAAAAATGTTCTTTATAGTCGATTCTTAAGATTTCATAGGTTCGCTATAAACAGATAAATTAGCATTAAATGCAATAGGAAAACGGCGGGACCAAAATTTTCGTTCGTTATATCCGGGAGTTCGTTATATGCCAGGTTCGCTATAACGGGGTTCAACCGTACAAAAAAAGGGGAAAAACACTCATTTTTTTAAAAAATTATCTTTTTATAAGTTCAGGTATATGTAGGAAGATTAAATTAACACATATAGCTTAGCTTTTAGGTCAAAACATGCAAAATTTCATTGAAATATATTGAAAACATTTAAATGATTGGCTTTCTCGTTTACTGGAAGCATAGTTTTCTAGAAAATGAAATCAAAGACGCTTCTTCTCTCTTTCGGTTTATATAATTGTCCTTAAGTCCTCATCCAATGATTGTACGAATAGAAGTAAAGCAGTTTTAGAATCTTAAAAGATTGGCCTTTAGGGGAAAAAAATTTAAAAATTCACTTCATTTTCGTTAGCCTCTTCTAACGGAACTACCGTGGGTCATTAACGTAGGATTACTTAATGTTGCTTACTTCATTTATCTGTATATGTATATATGTGTTATATATATATATATATATATATATATATATATATATATATATATATATATATATATATATATATATATATATGCATATATATATATATATGCATATATATATATATATGTGTGTATATATATATATGTATATATATATATATATATATATATATATATATATATATATATATATATATATATATATATATATGTGTGTATATATATATATATGTATATATATATATATATATATATATATATATATATATATATATATATATATATATATATATATATATATATATATATATATATATATATATATATATATATACAGAGGCTGTTCGCACATATTTTAGACAATTTTGGTAAGCGGTAATAAAAAATCGCTTGCTGCATAAGAAATAATTGCAATTGTACTATGTTTTTAAAAGTCAAAATTATCGTCTGCGGCTTCAAATTTTTGTATTTATTCAAAATGGCGTTTTTAACAAAGCAGTGGTTCGAAGGCTACATTTATGCTCTTTCCGAAGAGAAATATGCATACTCCGTTATCCAAAAACGATGTGAGAGTCATGGTTTTGTGATATCTAAACCGTCGATAGGTAATATCATCAACAAGAAAGGAAAAAAACGTCAAATTGGAGCCTCAAGTGGGACAAAAATTCCAAACAAGTATCCAAGGAAAAAAACGGACATCTTCGACTATTGCAAAGGTACGTTGTTTAATGCAAAAAGAAAATCCCCCTAGTCAAAGGACAGTTGCAAAATCATTAAAATGCTCGGTGTCCACTGTAAACAAAATGATAAATGTTGATTTAAATCTTAAGATAGCGAAAAAACGCAATGTGCATCGTCTTCTTCCAAATCATGTCGCTGAACTCAGGACACGCTGCAGAATTCTATATGAGAAACACTTATCCAAAGAAAAATGGAAAACAATTGTCACGATAGATGAATCATGGGTGTATTTAAATGATTGCAACAAAAAAGAGCCATTTATTATCATAAAAGGGGAGAAAAAAATTTAAGTACATGGTTCAAAGAATCGAAAGAAAGTTTTTCTAAGGGATTCATGATTGTTGATGGTTTTTCTTATAATGGCAAGTTAAAAATAAAGAGAGTGGAAAAAAATGTCAAGATTAACTCCAAATACTATCAGGAACATATTTTATCGCCAAATTTTCTGAATGAAATACCATCGCTTTACCCACAGTGCCATCAATCTGTGAGACTCCATCAGGACAAAGCTAGCAGTCACACATCAAAATCCATTGTAAATTTCCTAAAAGAAATGGAATAAAAAACTGGTATCAAGGCCATACCCTTCACTGATATCCCTACTAAATCTCCCGATGTATCACCTATGGATTTTTGTGCTTTCGGACTTTTAAAATCTGCATTATCCAAACGTCGTCCCAAAGCCCTTACAGGACTCTGGAAAACTGTTCAGGAGGAATGGAATACCTCTTCTGACACTTCAAAAGGCATTATTATCCTGGAAATTGAGGTGTCGAAAGATAGTTCAGAATAAGGGATGTCAAATAAAACATTTAAAACACAAGAATTTTATGTAATTTAGATTTGTGAATACAATATACATCGTCTAAAAAATGTGTGAACAGCCTCTGTATATATATATATATATATATATATATATATATATATATATATATAAAACAGTGCCGTATCTGACTCACTGACTGACTCACTGACATACAATGCACAGACCAAACCGCTGCACCTAAAAGTCTGAAATTTTGCATGGCGATTCTTCTTATAGTGTAGGGGTGCACTAAGAAAGATTTTTGAAAAATTCTTATTAGATTTTTTAAATTAAATTTTTAAGCTGTTTTTGTAACTTCTTTTAAGTTTGCATTTAAAATAATAATTTGAGGGTTATGAAATTTATATCACGAGAAAGATCATTAAAAATAAAATTTGATGTGTTGAGTATAATTTGTGTATTTGTACATTTATTTACTATCTAGAATCTAGCCGCTATGTTTTGACGGGTGCCAACTAGTAAATGCTTAAATATTATTGAAGCATTGAAAACAAAATTTAAAATAGCTTTCAGTGGATACATTTATTTCTTGAGAAAATAAAATGTCTCCGGGACATTGAGAAAGGCTACCAAAATGGCGGTAAAGCCGCAGGGAGATTCAGTTCCGCAGAGAGAGAGACATTCGGTCCCGGTCCTTTTCAGAAAGGATAACGCCGGCGTAGGGGGTAACCCCGTAATTTCGTGGAAAGGGATACATGTCATCCCTCAAATCCCGACAGTTATTGACATTCTAGAAGAATTGCCATTACAATAGCGTGTTTGAGGACATTTTCAACGTCTTTCGCTATTGTACTAAAGTCTCTGAAAGAGAAATTCTTCTCTGAAGGACACTGAATGTGGTTGACTATTCTTAGTCACTGCAGAATATTTTTCAGTTTAAAAGATGCAGAGAAGACTATAACGAACCTAGCTTTCCATAGGTTCCATTTTAATGTTTTTTAAACATCTTCTATAATATCTCGCATATTAAGTTAATGAAGTCAATAAATTTAAGTAACTAACCACGATTCGGTTTAACAATTAGCTGACGGGGTCCATTTTTCCGATTCCTGCTTTAGAACAGGAAATTTCATACCCGCTATGCAAGAACGGCCATTAAGTGCTATATATATATATATACATATATATATATATATATATATATATATATATATATATATATGTATATATATATATATATATATATATATATACATATATATATATATATATATATATATATATATATATATATATTTATATATATATATATATATATATATATATATATATATATATATATGTATATATGTATATATATATATATATATATA
The DNA here is from genome assembly GCA_907164885.2 of Dolomedes plantarius. NCBI lineage: Eukaryota > Metazoa > Arthropoda > Arachnida > Araneae > Dolomedidae > Dolomedes > Dolomedes plantarius. The sequence goes on along the minus strand of OU015499.1, from coordinate 3,769,575 downwards.
TATATATATATATATATATACAGTCGAACCTCCATATATCGAACTTCCGTATATCGAAATTTTCTATATATCGAACTCTTAGCGAATCTCCATGTTCATTACATAGAAAAACTGTTTCCGTATATCGAAAAAATCTCTATATATCGAAATTTTTTTTCAAGATATATTGGGAGATTTCATTCCAGTTTAGAATAAAATCTCCCAATTTTTGGCGTTTGAAACAATACGTCGTAGACTTCAATTCGTGGAAATGTCCCTGATGAAGGTTTTAGTGGACTGAATGAATGCGAACATTTCTTTGATGAATTTTCCGCAAAACTGGCTGTTCAGCAAGAAATTCGTAGTTTTTTTTTAAAAAATGTAACTGTGATCATTGTAACCACTGTCTGGATTATTGTTTTTTAAAGGGTATGTAGTACTCAATAAATCTTTCATATTAATTGATTTTTTTGTTATTAACTTTCATTTAATGTGATTCGCATATAAATTGGAAATGTAGGTTCGTATACGAAACTCCATTATGAGTTTTAGGAGAATTATGATAAAGCTAAGATCATTTTTTTAGTTATTAACTTTCATTTAATGTGATTCACATATAAATTGGAAATGGAGTTTCGTATACGAAAATTAGCTTTAATTTTAATGTTTTAGGAGAATTATGATAAATCTAAGATCAATTCTATATATCGAAATTTCTATATATCGAATTTTTTCCGTCACTTTGCTACTTCGATATATGGAGGTTCGACTGTATATATATATATATATATATATATATATATATATATATATATATATATATATATATATATATATATATATATATATATATATACATATATATGTATATATATATATATACATATATATATATATATATATATATGTATCTATATTTATATATATATATATATATATATATATATATATTTATATATATATATATATATATATATATATATATTTATATATTTATATATATATATATATATATATATATATATATATATATATATATATATATATATATATATATATATATATTTTACATCAATTGTATACATTGATCGTCGCATTTATTATAAATATATATATTTATTTATTTTGGCATTAATTGCATACATTGACCGTTGTATTTCATTTGAATGTTCTCCGTAGCGAAACGCGGGTTTTCAGCTAGTCCAGTATAATCGTTGGTTTACCACGGGTAAATCAGGACTACCAATGAATGGAAAGGAATACAAGGGTCAGAAAATCAGACCTGCATTAGAAAGGGTGTAGCTATAAACAGAATCTGCTTAGAACATTCAAACCTTACATGTGAAAACAAACCATTCAAAATTACGAAAATGTTGCACTTTATACACTGGCGCGCCCGCTAAAGGGTTAATGGCCGTTCTTACAAAGGGGGTATGAAATTTCCCGTTCTAAAGAGGGAATCGAAAAAATGGGTTCCGTAAGCTAATGGTTAATATATTTGAAGTGGGCCCTTCTAATATCTTTTGTTTATCCAAAATAAAAAATAAAAATTTCGTGGCACCCTTGGCTAATCTCACGGCACGCCGGTTGGGAATCGCTGTACTACCGTACATATATAAGAGGTGGGAAACGCGCGGCCTCCGTGATCTTCTCTTGCAGCCTTCATAAAAGCTAGCACTTGTATTAATTAATATTTAATTATATAGATTACAACAATTTCCAAATCAATAGAATTAAATAAAGAACGGCATGAATGTATGTACAGTGTCGACCAAAATGAAGTTGACATTTTGAAATTGTTGTCTAAAGTCGCTACAATTGTAAATTTATCCAAATGAGCTTCGTTTACCTTGATTGGGTACTTTAACTAAACTTTATATGTAATTTAATGCTCAGAGTTTCTTAGCAATACTACCAGACATGTTATATGATCTCTACACAAAAACTATTTTCTTACTATTATTGTGACTGACTCCATGTACGTTAAAACGTATTATTTTTTCTGCAAAAAAAATAATAATAATTAATGATTAATGTTATAACAAGTTTTTATCCTTATGTGAGTACAAAAATATTTTATACTGTAACTTTTTATGTCAAATAATAATTAAATAAGGACATAATATTTTTTTGTTATTTTTCTATAAAATGCACCAAATTGTTAAAACTATATCTAACTACTAGCGGCCCGTCCCGACTTTCTCCGGGTTGAACAAAATATTGTACCAATAAATTTCCAGTTGATAGCCAATAAATTGTAAATCTTTTTTTACCTTAATAATAACCTAAATAATACCTTAAATTAATTTTATGTTAGTTAATAATTAAAATAAATTTTTTAAAAGAAAAAGGTGTGCCGGAGAACGGCTAGGTTCGAACCGCTAGCGTCAGAACAGAAGCCCACCGCGATAGCACCACGATAAGGATCGTTGAAATCTTCGGAACAAAAAGCGGTAGAAGACAGAAGCGGAAACATTGGAGATTGTTAGGATTAAGCCCCTAACTTTATTTCTACTGATCAGATATACATAATATATAGCCTATGTCCATCTGGAATAATGTACCTTTCAAACAGTGAAAGAATTTTTCAAATAGGTACAGTGGTTCTGAAGATTACCCTCCACGTACACGCCCTCCACGCTCTCTCTCTTTATATATAAGTATAGATAATAATTTCATAAAAGTCGCATTTATAGGTTCATCAACTTATGCGGCCTCCTTTATTACTACCTAATTTACATGTGGTAATGGTAAAAAGGGTCCCCACCTCTGGTATATTACATTTACATCAGGCTTATCAACAAGAACTGTTTGTTAGGAGTTGAAACAAAATCTCAAGACATTCAGAGTTTTTCCTTAATCACTTAGATATGCTTCTAAATTGATGAATAAACATTACACGCACGAATTTACTTTTCTAAAAAGCAACCGATAGCCAGTAATAGTTAATTTTCTACACTTTTTTTTTTCAATACTTGCTGAATTTTTACTCCATTTCATAAGTGAAGAAATTTTCCTAACAATTTATTATTTGATATGATTAAGTGTCGATATCATGGACTTGGGGTGGCCTAGTGGTACAGCGCGCTGGTTTTCGGTGCTGAGGGTGCTCGGATCGAATCCTGGCGTCGCGCCACGAAAAATGCCTCCGTTTGTGTCGTCCCTTTATAAGGGGTAATTCTGTCCGCCTATATGGTGCCCCCACAATAAAATGGGCAGTAAAATTGCGGCGTAGTATGGGCGAATGTTTGACGACAAGTGCCTCCGCATTGGAAAAAAAAAAGTGTAGATATCTGAATTGGGAACAATAGTACATACAGAGAGTGATGTAATCCACTATATACTTTAGTACTTGCTGAATTTTTATTCCATTTTTTTAAGTGAAATTTTTTTTTCCCAACAATTTCTTATTTGATGTAATGATAAAGTGTCGATATCTTAATTTTGAAAAATAGTACATACAGAGAGGGATGTAATTTATAAAATCATTGGTGTCGGGTTTCTTAGTGTTATCTTTAATCTGTTCTGAAGTAATGGAAATTCACATTTTTTAATCACGATGTTTTAGAATAAGCCTGATATAGAATACCCCTTAACAACGTATATTTATGATGACAGGTAATGGTAACATTCCTTACATATGTTACTTCCAATTGAGTTGTTTTGCAAAAGAAAATATAAAACTAAAAGCGACCATGCTGGTCGCGCAGCGGCTAGTTTTAAATATATATAGAGTCTATGATATTTATAATCTGTGTGTGAATTAAAAAACAAAACATAAGATGTATTAAAAGGACTGACGTTTATTACTTCGTGGAATGACTCTGGGGGGTGACATAACAATCATAAAGCTTGAAAACAGGGATGAGCCATGCTGACCATATTTGTTCTGTCTTTCCAAAATTGAAATTAATCTAAATAATGAGTCAAACCTTTATTAGTAGGAGGTATTCTATTCCCTCCTATCATGCGAGTAATTCGTACCACGTAATATGGAAACTGCGTTATAATAAACTCAGAATTAGTGTCAATCAGATCAATTCGTGCCGTGTTATATGGAAACCGTGTTATAATAAACTCAGAATTAGTGTCAATCAGATTAATTCGTACCGTGTTATATGGAAACGGCGTTATAAGAAACTCAGCATTAGTGTCAATCAGATCAATTCGTACCTCGTAATATGGAAACCGCATTAAACAAACTCAGAATCAGTGTCAATCAGATTAATTCACACCGCGTACTATGGAAACCGCATTATAACAAACCCAGAATTAGTGTCAAATTCAAGTTGTGTTATGAAAAATTTGAAAGCGGTTTGCAACAGCACCATTAAAAATACCATTGATGCAGTTTCGAAGTGTGACAAAATGATATATCCTGGCGTCTATAACTTATTAAAACTATTAACTTACTGAAATATAACAACATGCGTCAGTGAAAGGTTATTTTCTGCCTTACGCATTTTAAAACAACATTTAAGATCTGACATGACATAATTACGATTGAACGGACTGGCTTTGCTATATATACACAGAGGGATTAATGTAAGTTTGAAAGAAGTCATTCAAGAGCTTTCTTAAAAGAAATAAAAATTGGATTTTATCCTTTAAATACATTTTTATAATCACCCAATGAATTTTATTCACTTTACATTAAAAATATTTTTACCCGTTTAACTCGCCCCCCCCCCCCCAAAAATTAAATCCTGAATGAGCCACTGTGATCTGTCGAATTTATTCAATCATTTCCCGAGATTCCTTGAGCCAACCCTACAAGAGAAAAAAAATCCTGAAAATTTAAGGTATTGTGATTAAAAGTCCAGAATCTATCCACTCTGATTGCCAATAAATCTTGGAATAAAGTGAATGAAAAAGGCCGCAGTATTTGGGATACTTCCAACAGAAATGCTAAAGTGAATTATTTAAAAGCGCCCACAATATTCTGGATTTGTTGCACCGTAAAATATGCAGAGCTGATTAGTAAATGAAAGGCGTGGTAAGCAGCCCTTTGAAAAATGAAATGCAAAATGTCCAGGCCCTTATGACAATTATTATAAACTGATATCCTGTAATAAATAAATGAGAAAATATATTATCTATCCTTAAGGAGGATAAAAAGGGAGTCCTCAGAGAGGAATTTATTACATACTAGCTGAATACCCGTGCTTCGCTACGGAGTACATTCAAATTAAATACAACGGTTAATGTATGTCATTAACGGCAAAAAAATATATATTTATAATAAATACAACCGTCAATGTATGCAATTAATGCCCCCAAAAAGATATATATTTATAAAATATAGTAGCGGATATTTTTATAGACAAAATAATGTAGAAGAAAATATTTAGATTAAATCTAATAGAACATACTAAAGAATATAGTACAGTTAATATAGTACAGTTTGAGGAACATTTCTTTTACAGTGTTTTAATATTTTTTTGGATAATGTCCAATCGTCTGCCGCATTAGCAAGAAAATTTTTTTTTTGGTCTATTTCATTGTTATGCACGTGACGCAAAATTAGTTTAAAGTATCACAAAAAGAAAAGAAACCACGTGATCAGCATTTAATAAATTAAATTTTAAAAATTAATCTTTAAAAATTCACCAAAAATCAGAAAAGGAAGGTAAAGATTCGAAAAAAGTTTCATTTTAAACGAATTTTTATGATTTTTCTCGTGATATAAATTTTATAAACCTCAGATTATTATTTTAAATGCAAACTTTAAAAAATGCTAAAAAAAACAGCTTAAAAATTTAATTAAAATAATCTTAAAAGAATGTTTCAAAAATCCTTAGTGAATCCCTACACTATAAGAACAATCGACATGCAAAATTTCAGCTCTTTAGGTCCAGCGGTTTGGTCTGTGCGTTATCTGTCAGTGAGTCAGTTACGGAACTGTTTTATATATATAGATTAAAGAATTTTTCCAGTTCTAGCATTAAGTGAGAGTATTTGTAAGGAATTAAATATTTAATGTCTGGATATGTATTTATGCGTCGATATAATTGTCAATTACTGATGAACACGAATGCTTGCATTGTAACTTAATGTTGCAATTAAGTCTCTTTATAATAAGGATATTACACAAGCAATGCTTTAAAAAAAATGCAAGTACTGACAATTTATTGCATATCAGGTCTCGTTAGAGACACTTTTTTCAAGCATTTAATGCTACGAATTTCCCCATTTTGATGTATGAAGATGTCCAAAATAAATTGCTGTTAAAATTATTTACCATTTAAAAAATGAGTTATCACTTTTAAAGTTGTTTATATAAAAATTCAGTTATCTTTCATAACTCCGAAGGAGAAATACGTAATTAGAATGTTTCACTTTAGCCTTGTGATTTAGGATCTATCCTTTTTCACATCTTCTTTATAATAAGGGTACTAAAACATGCCTCAGACAATTAAGGGTAAAACAAAAATTTAATTAAATACTGAAGCATGTACTACGTCCTTTTAGAAAATTTACTAGTTTAAAACGCTTAGATAAGTTTCTTCATTATATGTAAATTCAAGCTTGTTGACAGGACATAAAAAATATCACATCTTTTTTACAATATGGATATTTCAACAAGATTCATACACCTAAGGGTATAAACAAAATTTAATTAAATATTGAAACATGTCTTCGATATTCCTTTATGAACTTTACTAATTTAAAATGCTTAGAAAAGTTTCTTCATTACATGCAAACTCAATCTTGTTGAGAGGGCGTAAAGGCCATATCTTCTTTATAATAAGGATATTAAAACATGCTTTTCCTTCTAAGAGGATAAATAAAAATTTAATTAAGCAAATATCATCGATATTCATTTTAGGAAACTTAATAGTTTAAAACACTTAGATAGGTGTTTTCGTTTTATGTAAAATTCAAGCGTATTAAGAGAACATAGGAAAGGACATAACTTCTTCATAATACGGATATTAAAACATGCTTTTTCTTCTAAGGGTATAAGCAAAAATTTAATTAAATATTGAAAATGTCTTCGACATTCCTTTTAGGAAGTTTGCTACTTTAAAACACTTAGATAAGTTTCTTCCTTTTATGTAAATTTCAAGCTTGTTGAGAGGACATAAGAAAGGTCATATCTTCTTTATAATAAGGATATTAAAACATGCTTTTACATCTAAGGGAATAAACTAAAACTTAATTAAATATTGAATCACGTCTTCGGTTTCCTTTTAGGAAATTTACTAGTTAAAAACGCTTAGATAGGTGTCTTCGTTTTATGTCAAATTCAAGCTTATTAAGAGAACACAGGAAAGGACATAACTTCTTTACATAAAGGATATTAAAACATGCTTTTACTTCTTAGGGTATAAGCAAAAATTTAATTTTTGAAACATGTTTTCGATATTCCTTTTAGGAAGTTTGCTATTTTAAAACACTTAGACAAGTTTCTTCCTTTTATGTAAAATTCAAGCTAGTTGAGAGGACATAAGAAAGATCATAGCTTCTTTATAATAAGGTTATTAAAGCATGCTTTCACATCTAAGGGATAAATTAAAATTTAATTTCATTTTTGAAACGTCTTCGATATTCCATTTAGGAAATTTACTACTTTAAAACTCTTAGATAAGTATCTTCCTTTTATGTAAAAATCAAGCTTGTTGAAAGGCCATAAGAAAGGTCATATATCTTCTTTATAATAAGGTTATTAAAACATGATTTTACACCTAAGGGATAAACTAAAATTTAATTAAATTTTAAAGCATGTCTTCGATGTTTCTTTTAGGAAATTTACTAGTTAAAAACGCTTAGATAGGTGTCTGCCTTTTATGTCATATTCAAGCTTATTAAGAGAACATAGGAAAGGACATAACTTCTTTATAATAAGGATATTAAAACAGGCTTTTGCTTCTAAGGGTATAAGCAAAAACTTAATTTTGGAAACATGTCTTCGATATTCCTTTTAGGAAATTTGCTTCGTTAAAACTCCTAGTTAACTTTCTTCCTTTTACGTAAAATTCAAGCTTGTTGGGAGGACATAAGAAAGGTCATATCTTCTTTATAACAAGGATATTAAAACATGCTTTTACATCTAAGGGATAAACTAAAATTTAATTAAACTTTATAGCATGTCTTCAATGTTCCTCTTAGGAAATTTTCTACTTTAAAACCCTTAGATAGGTTTCTTCATTTTGTGTCAAATTCAAGCTTGTTAAGAGGACGTGAAAAAGGTCATATCTTTTTCACAAGAAGGATATTAAAACATGCTTTTACATCTCAGGGTTTAAACAAAAATTTGATTAAATATTGAAGCATGTCTTCGATATTCCTGTTAGGAAATTTACTAGTTTAAAACGCTTATATAATTTTTTTCATTATATGTAAAATTCAAGCTCGTTAAGAGGACATTAAAAAAGTTCATATCTTATTTACAATAAGGATATTAAAACGTGCTTTTACATTTAAGAATATAAACAAAAGTTTAATTATATATTGAAGCATGTCTTCGACATTCCTTCCAGTAAATTTACTAGTTAAAAACTCTTAGATTGGTGTCTTCCTTTTATGTAAAATTCAAGCTTATTAAGAGGACATAGGAAAGGTCCTATCTTCATTATAATAAGTATATTAAAACATGCTTTTACATCTAAGGGGATAAACTAAAGCTTAATTAAATATTGAATCACGTCTTCAGTGTTTCTTTTAGGAAACCTATAAGTTTAAAACGCTTAGAAAAGTTTCTTCATTTATGTGTAAAATTCAAGCTTGTTAAGAGGGCATAGGAAAGGTTCTAACAGTCCTTGAAAATAACGTTTTCCGCCTTCTCTGACATCAAATTTTCTCTCATTAAACGTGACATAAATTTATTTGCAAACTGTTTACATCTGAATTATGGATAACCTTTATGAAGTATTTATACATCCGTACTCGTGTGTTTGTTTATCTGTGCCTCTTTCTGAGGATAAAAATTTCGAAGACCGTATATCAAAAAATTTTTTTATTTAATATTTATTTTGTTAAATCAACTGCCTTGAATTTCTTAAATGAACGTGGTTTTTTAAAGAACGTCGAGTTGTTTGATACAACGTATTTCATTGTTTCATCACCATGTAAGATGTATCAACTTTTCGTTACCATGAACATAAAGTAAAACCTCGTTTATCCGGCCTTCGTTTATCCGGCAGATTTGTAGACATTATTTTTATATAATGCTCACATTAGATAATAATTAACTGTGATAGCAAGAATGTAGTTACAAGTACGCCATATATATTCGCGTTTTAGTTTGGTTCAGTTTACTGCTCCTGCATAGATTGTACAATAAATTTTGGTAATAAGATGCTTTTTGTTGAGTTTAAGAAAGCTTTACTAGACATACCATTTCTTTGTTAAAAAATGATGTGAAAAGTTATTTTTATATTTTTTAATGTCTTGTAAACGATACTATGTAATTTTGTTAAAAAACATAGTTTTTTTTTATCGTAATAAACGGTAAGTTTGCTCAGTTAAGGATTTTGTTTTGCTTATTACCCACATTACCTGGATTATCCGGATTCCTTATGGTCCCAGTTAGTCCGAATCAACGAGGTTTTAGTGTATTAACTATTTGTTACCAGAACTGATTATGCATGAGTTTTAATTACAAATTATTTATGCGGGATTATAAGGGTGGAATACGTCATTTTTCTGTTCTGCAACTAATTAATTCTGTGAGAGGTGTGAAAATTTCGTTTATTTTAGCCAGGATATTCCTTTAACACTATAACTACCAAGATGGTCAAAATAATCGGTTATAAGATTGATATAAATAGTGTATCTAAATCATCGGTAGTTGGTATTGGTAGAAACAAAGAAAAATAATTAACATTTAACATTTTGATGTTTCTTTTCCTTTATTTATAAAAGAAAGGGGGATGGAAAAAAAGACATACAGTAATAATAATTTTTAAAAAGTAATAATTTTTAAGAAATTATGTGAAAAATTATTTTTATATTTTTTTAATGTCTTCTAAACGATACTATGTAATTTTGTTAAAAAACATAGTTTTTTTTTATCGTAATAAACGGTAAGTTTGCTCAGTTAAGGATTTTGTTTTGCTTATTACACACATTACCTGGATTATCCGGATTTCTTATGGTCCCAGTTAGTCCGAATCAACGAGGTTTTACTGTATTAACTATTTGTTACCAGAACTGATTATGCATGAGTTTTAATTACAAATTATTTATGCGGGATTATAAGGGTGGAATACGTCATTTTTCTGTTCTGCAACTGATTAATTCTGTGAGAGGTGTGAAAATTTCGTTTATTTTAGCCAGGATATTCCTTTAACACTATAACTACCAAGATGGTCAAAATAATCGGTTATAAGATTGATATAAATACTGTATCTAAATCATCGGTAGTTGGTATTGGTAGAAACAAAGAAAAATAATTAACATTTAACATTTTGATGTTTCTTTTCCTTTATTTATAAAAGAAAGGGGGATGGAAAAAAAGACATACAGTAATAATAATTTTTAAAAAGTAATAATTTTTAAGAAATTATGTGAAAAATTATTTTTATATTTTTTTAATGTCTTCTAAACGATACTATGTAATTTTGTTAAAAAACATAGTTTTTTTTTATCGTAATAAACGGTAAGTTTGCTCAGTTAAGGATTTTGTTTTGCTTATTACACACATTACCTGGATTATCCGGATTTCTTATGGTCCCAGTTAGTCCGAATCAACGAGGTTTTACTGTATTAACTATTTGTTACCAGAACTGATTATGCATGAGTTTTAATTACAAATTATTTATGCGGGATTATAAGGGTGGAATAAGTCATTTTTCTGTTCTGCAACTAATTAATTCTGTGAGAGGTGTGAAAATTTCGTTTATTTTAGCCAGGATATTCCTTAAACATTATAACTACCAAGATGTTCAAAATAATCGGTTATAAGATTGATATAAATAGTGTATCTAAATCATAGGTATTTGGTATTGGTAGAAACAAAGAAAAATAATTAACATTTAACATTTCTTTTCCTTTATTTATAAAAGAAAGGGGGAAGGAAAAAAAGGCATACAGAAATAATAATTTTTAAAAAAGTAATAATTTTTAAGAAATGATGTGAAAAATTATTTTTATATTTTTTAATTTCTTCTAAACGATACTATGTAATTTTGTTAAAAAACATAGTTTTTTTTTATCGTAATAAACGGTAAGTTTGCTCAGTTAAGGATTTTGTTTTTCTTATTACCCACATTACTTGGATTATCCGGATTCCTTATGGTCCCAGTTAGTCCGAATAAACGAGGTTTTAGTGTATTAACTATTTGTTACCAGAACTGATTATGCAGGAGTTTTAATTACAAATTATTTATGCGGGATTATAAGAGTGGAATACGCTATTTTTCTGTTCAGCAACTAATTAATTCTGTGAGAGGTGTGAAAATTTTGTTTTTTTTAGCCAGGATATTCCTTTAACACTATAACTACCAAGATGGTCAAAATAATCGGTTATAAGATTGATATAAATAGTGTATCTAAATATCGGTAGTTGGTATTGGTAGAAACAAAGGAAAATAATTAACATTTAACATTTTGATGTTTCTTTTCCTTTATATATAAAAGAAAGGGGGATGGAAAAAAACACATACAGTAGTAATAATTTTTAAAAAAGTAATAATTTTTAAGAAATGATGTGAAAAATTATTTTTATATTTTTTAGTGTCTTCTAAACGATACTATGTAATTTTGTTAAAAAACATAGGTTTTTTTTTTATCGTAATAAACGGTAAGTCTGTTTAGTTAAGGATTTTGTTTTGCTTATTACCCATATTACCTGGATTATCCGGATTTTCGATTGTCCGGATCGCCTATGGTCCCAGTAAGTCTGGATAAACGAGGTTTTACTGTAAACGAGTTTAAATGGTAAATTACACAGGCCTGCAAAATTTAAGTTTTTGAAAAATACAAGAGAAGTTTTTACTGAGTTTTATGTTATTTGGTGTGCTGATTTCACAAATGACCTCCATTATTTTCTATCACGTCAGGATTTTTTGTAAAGTCGATATCGATATTTTTGCTAAAATCCTATTTGAAAAGGAATTATCTAAACAATTTTGCATGTACTATCTGGCAACAGTGGTTTTTATCCATTTAAATCTATGTAAAATAACCGATTCTTGGTGAGGCAAACTGAATTTTCAGCAGTCGATTATTTTTTATAGGTTTAGATGGATGAAAACCACTGTTGCCAGATCGCACGATCCGCCTCTGATCGAGAGAAAAACAAAAAGTTCCCTTGAGTTTAAACTTTTTACGCCAAATTATGGTGCAGTTTCTAGAAGAAAATCACCAACATACTATTTTAATTTGTTTTTATTAAGGTAACTTACATAAAACAGACGATTGACCAAGAAGAGTAATGTTATATATGTGCACATTGAAAGTTTGAAACAAATTTTAAACTGAGCAAAAAACAAGAAAAAAAATTTCTTTTTAAGTACGTACTCTTTTTCCTTTGTAACTTCTTTTTGGAGTTCTTCTTGTATGTTCAATATCAGGCCTATCTCGTGTTTACATCCAACAGTAGTCGGCAAGCATGATCTTGTTAGGGATGTGACATCGATGTCATTGTTTTCAGAACATCGATTTATTGAAGCCGATGTTTTTTTAACATCGATGTTTTGTGCTCGATGTTTTTTTTTAATGAAAAAGCCCCATAATAAAAAAATTTGGTGGCGATATGCACAGCAAAGTTTCTCAAGCTATTCTTTATATGATTTGTAGAGATTCTCAGCTGATTTCAATTATTGAAGACGAGGGTGTTTTAAACACTTGTTAAATGTAACAACTTCAGATAATTTTTTTAACTAAATTATTTAAGCCTCCTGGAAGTAAATTATTCTCCAACTTGTAAATAAATATTACAATAATTTTTCACATTCAGCCAATTTAAATTAGAAAAAATCACGGATTTTTTTTTCTTATGGCTTTGGTCCTATAGATTGTTTTTATAGAAATAAGTTCTTCCTCAAGTTTCTGGTAAAAGTAATAAAATGTATCATGGAAATTCTGGGATATGCGCCCAAGCTTTTGTCATTTACGTCAGCCCAACCAGAGAGTAAAATTAATCCCCCCCCCCCCCCCGCTCCATGACTAACCGAAGTAACATTAATGTTAGAGGTTACTAAATCAGTTTAAAAAAAATGGATGTTCTAAAACATATGTTAAAAGCATCGATGGTTTTGGGGCAATGTTTTATTAGCATTGATGTTCAGAGCCCGACTTTGACCGAATGGGGCCCTGGGCAAAGCAGACTTTCGGAGCCCCCTCCAAGGACAGATCCAGAGGGGAGTACATGCCCCTCCCCGGACCAGATTTCCACATGATCATGTGGGACATTCACCCAGGTTCCCCATAATTTGGGACCGGAAATTCAAAAAATGTTCGACCAACAAGTCAAAAATTTGAAAAATAATTACAATAATAATAATAATAATAAGAGTTAATTTACTAATTTACTTTTTAATGTTAATAAATAAATTCATGAAATTTTCTTTTAAAATTCAAAATAGATCAGTCTGAAGTTATTACAACCCCCCCCCCCCAAAAAAAAAAAAAAAAATGAAATAAATAAACCAGAAACGCTTATGGATGTAAGCATGCTTTTACTATAGTGGGTGCACTGTTCTCCACCCAGGATTTTTTCTGTATCTCCCACTGCCCCCATTACTGTATAAACCAAAAACCACATTCTCAAAAATATGTACAATTTAATATTAAATTAGGTGGGCCCCATAATTTTGGGGGCCCTGGGCAAGTGCCCCACTTGCCCATGCGGAAATCTGGGCCTGTTGATGTTTTGATATCGAATATCGATGTTTCAAAACATCGATGTTTTGTTGTCGATGTCGCATCCCTAGATCTTGTCCCATCTTCCTTGATATTTGCGCTCCATATCTTTGATGTCTTGGTGGAACCTTTCACCCTGTTCTTCGCTGACTGATCCTAAATTTTCGGGGGAAAAGTGCCCATGTGAGTGAAGGAAATGTATTTTGACAGTCATGGAGCAACCCAACACTCCTTGAAATGTGTCCATCATATTCATAACAATTGCTTTATAGTCAGGATCCTTGTAATTACCCAGAAATTTACTGGCGACATCTTTGAAGGCAACCCAAGCTTCTTTTTCCATTGTTGTCATGCTAGTCTCAAATTCTTTATCCTTCATAAGCTTGCGGATATATGGACCCCTGGATGCGAGATTTTGAAGGCGGAATACGCTTTCCTGTTGCACAACAGGACCCCTATTTGGAAAGTAGAAATTTCTTTTAATTTATCCAGGCTAACACTAGAACAGCGGTACTCAAACCTCGGCCGAGCTTTTATGTGCGGCCCGAAACCCTCATACTCATTATCAGACAGGTGCTTTCGTAAACATAATTTTGGAAGTTAGTACCTGAAAAATGCAAATCTGTACAGAAATGTGTCACCTGCAGTTCACGCTGTTCGCATCAACATACCTTTGTGAATCATCCAATTCCAAAATGGAATAGGCGAAGAACGGATATGGACATCGGCTCACTAATTCTTACCTTGATGACGTATTGAGAGTAGCATGTAACTAGTATAAACCTGATTTGGGCAAAATAGTCAAAAGTTTGTCTCAACATTAAAAAAAAAAAAAAAAAAACCATTTTTTTTTAAATAAACGCTTGAATACATTTAGGATTTGAGTTTTATCATTTTCCTTATTATATTATAAATAGGGGTACGTAAATTTCGCATAAAAAATATCGAAATTTCGCAAAAAATTCAACCTCATGATAATAGTTTCAACCAACTTTGAAAGTTTAAACTGACGAATTTCTCATATAAAATATCAAAGAATTAAATTTTGCTTTTCATCATTTCAGTTTTTTGGAAATAACTGGCCGTAGGTACAATAGTGTTATTGTACCTAGGGCCATTTGTAATTTTTTTTTTTTAATTTTCAATATCATTTACAAAATTTTTTTTTCTACACTTGATGTGATTTTTATTTATAGAGAATAAAGCACGTAATGTATACAAACTATTTTTATTATTGTAAGTTAGTTATAAGTAAAGATACTGCCATTTGAAAATAGCCGGCCCTAGGTACAAGAGTTTCCCCTATTTAAATGCATTAAAATACGATTTTGATCTAACACACACTGCTTTTTATCCAGTCTCTCATACTGATGGAAACTGGACTGCATGGAACGAAAGACATTTATTACGTTGAGTTGAGAATGACAACTGTAGTAGAGAATTCACTACACAAGAAAGTTTTTTTTCTTTTTAAATAATAAATAATGTATACAAACTGTGTTATAATCCCGATGTTTTTATCGAATAAAGTGTTCGCTCACCTCCGTGTTAACCTATGAAGAAAATGTGTGCAAGGATTGCCGACTTGGATTAAAAGATTTTTTTAAATTGTACTCCGTCATAGAGAAGAAAATTTTTAAAACCTTGGGGCATTTTTCGTTAAAAAAAATTGCAAATAATATTTGAGGCGGTGAAAGGCAAAGTGGTGTAAGTCAAGTCATTTTGAGAAACAAAGCGTTTTACTGCAAAAACTACAAAAAATTCCACTATAAATTAAACGAATT
Organism: Dolomedes plantarius; assembly: GCA_907164885.2. Lineage (NCBI taxonomy): Eukaryota > Metazoa > Arthropoda > Arachnida > Araneae > Dolomedidae > Dolomedes > Dolomedes plantarius. The sequence goes on along the minus strand of OU015499.1, from coordinate 3,754,003 downwards.
ATAAATAATAATAATAATTATAAAACTGCAAATAATAATTATTTGCAATTCCACTGTAAATTGAACATGGAGATTACATTTTTGCCCTCAGTTTAAAAAAAAAAAAGGTTGAAAATGTGACTTACACCACTTTGTCTTTCACCGCACTCATTTTAGAATTTAAATTATTCAGGGTAAAAATCTGGTGTAGTGTGTTTTAAACGTTCTTCAATTCCTTTGGTGGACGAAATTTATAAAATGAATCCTGTTGCCAGGGCCCGATTTAGAAAATTCTTGACTATAGGCACAACTCGGGATGGGCCCCCCCCCCCCCCTAACACTGATGTGGGCGTAACATTTCCAAAGTTGACACACAAAAAAAATAATCATGAATCATTGTGAAAGTACCATTTTACCAAAAATTGACTATTGGAAGCGTAGAAGCCTAGAACGTTATCAAATAACAAAAAGCAATACAACATATTAACTTCATCATTAAAAAACCAATACAATGCAACCAGCAAAACTTATTATTTCCTTATCTACACTATAACATACATATGATGAACAATACATATAACTATATATAATATATGATGAACCAATCAGCCAAATTTGAAAGGATATATAAAAAAATTGCTATTAAAAACGGTAAAATTAAAAATTTTAATTGGAAGTTTTTTCTTTCTTTTCTTTTAAAATAAAAATTTGGTGTGGGGGGGAGACAACATTCGGGGACCCCTAGGCACGGGCCTACCGGGCCTAATGGAAAATCAGGGCCTGCCTGTTGCAAGGTGCATAAAAGCTGAGGCTATCTGAAAATACTATTTTTATTGGATTATCAGAATTTATGTATCTGTCAATAGTAGACACATTTTCTCCATAGGTTAACATTAAGGTGGTAACATAGGGTAACATTCATTCATTCACTGACTGACATACAACGCACAGACCAAACCGCTGGACCTAAAGGGCTGAAATTTTGCATGGCGATTCTTCTAATAGTGTAGGGGTGCACTAAGAAAGATTTTTCAAAAATTCTTCTTAGATTTTTTTTAATTAAATTTTTAAGCTGTTTTTTAAACTTTTTTTACGTTTGCATTTAAAATAATACATTGAGGGTTATAAAATTTATATCACGAGAAAGATCATAAAAATTCCTTCAAAATGAAATTTTTTTCGAATTTTTACCTCCATTTCCTGAATTTTGGTGAATTTTTAAAGATTAATTTTTAGAATTTAATTTATTAAATGCTGATCACGTGATTTCTTTTTCTGGTACTTTCAATAAATTTATCGTCCCGTGCGTAACAACTAAATAGACAAAAAAACATTTTTTTCTCTTTCTAATACAGCAGACGATTGGATATTATCCAAAAAAAATGCATATCCCTTACGATTTTTTTTATAAATATATATATATAGATAGATATATATTTTACATCAATTGTATACATTGATCATCGCATTTATTATAAATATATATATTTATTTTTTGGCATAAATTGCATACGTTGACCGTTGTATTTAATTTGAATGTACTCCGTAGCGAAGCGCGGGTTTTCAGCTAGTAATTCAAAAGAACCTTAACACTAGAAAGATGACTGCCGCCATTTTGACTGTTTCGGACATATTATTGGGAGCCATGTCTGTATTTATGTCCTCAGGCTTCTGAAATTTTATGACTCTTCAAATTTTACGCGAAATATGCACACACATTTACAAAATTATATTTGATAGTAAATAGGGGGAGAAAATGTGTTGTATACTTACTAAGACTGGAAGCCGTCAATTTGACGGCAATATAGAAAACAGGCAGAAATCTTCAAAATAATACCGGAAAAAATGTTAGTTACTTTTCGTCTCTTCCCCCTTTTGCAAATAACAGAAATATTGGCTCTTCGGAAATTTTGGTGTTGAAAAATAAGGACTGCACAAACCATGCATATATTTTTACGGATAAACCATACCAGGATGTCAGCACGGCGTACCTGCATAAAAATATATCTAAATATATACTAATTTATTATATATTGCTATGAAATAGTTCTAAATTTAAAGTATTTTACCATTTTTATAAAAAAAAAAACATTAAATATTTTAAATTCTTGATTTTATTGCAGTCTTTTTAGTAAGTCTTTTTTTAGTAAGAGAGTTCAGTCTTTTTAGTAAGAAAAATAATTCCAGTCTTTCTAGTGTTAATACCTTATTATTAAAATTTTTGTTCTCAGCTTCTTCACTAATCTTGGTAAACAATTAAGCTTTTAAGTGCTTATTCATGTTTGGAATTAATCTGACTTTTATGTGAAAAGCACATACCACTTTGTCAACATAGCCACACATATTTAAATTTCTTCCAAAATGCATCATTTGCTTGCGAAGTCACTTTAGTGTTATCCGCGTCGAGAAATAATTTTAATACACTGTTGAAATGAGGTGAGAAATTGGTGAGATATTGTAGGATATCTCACCAATGGGTAAGGCAGTGGCGCATCCAGAATTTAATCTTGGGGGGGGGGGGGGGAGTTGAACGGATAAAAATATTTATAATGCAAATCCAATATCCATAATGCAATTTCTATATCTTTGGGGGGGGGGGGCAACCCCCTTGAGTGCTCTACTGGGCTGAGATATTGTGAGATATTGTACGAAATGGTGAGATATTGTACGATATCTATCCTGGGTTCCGGTTTTCTCTGGGGCTTTATTTGTTTGCATTTATTGCTTCATATTTATGTGAAATTAAACTATAAATAAAAGTATTGGTATATTCAAAACTGTTTTGTTATAATTAGCAAATATTCTCAGACTACTATCTGAGTTCGTGGTTTCTAACTAACCTTAAGTATGCTGCAAATTTCGATCTAAGCGAACAAAATTTATAAATAAATAATGCACCTGGAGTACGTCGTAAGAAATAGAAGTGTTTAATATGTATTGAGTATGTATACATGAATATGTATACATGTATTTGAGTATATATATTTTACTGGTTAAAATTAAATATTAAAGGGTATTTAATATTACATTTTATGGAAGTTAGAATTTTGGTAGTTATGTTAAAACAAAGGGTTTCAAACTGTTTTTCTTAACTTTAAGAAAGTTTGATTGTAACTTGCATCGTATGAGCTTTTATGTGTGTGTAAAATAAAGTTTTAAAAAAAATGCTGTCTTTTAATATTAAATGCGCATTTAAAAATGCAAGTTTAACGAGAAAAATGTTTCATTTTACCTTTGCAGATGTACAGAGTCATGTTGTCTCTTTGGATAACATTAAGTTACCCAGTGAATATAATGCTTTAAACATCCTTGTTTATGTTCCAATTTTTCCGTAATGCGAAGTCTTACGTACACCAGCTTAATTCTAGCCTGTATTTTAAAAATGTCATGGACCTTTTTAAGAATAACTTTTCAATTAAAATTTGTGAACAGGAAATGAACAAACTCTATGATTTTCCGTGAGTGCCAGTAATTTTCTGAAAGAATAACCGATTAATTAAAAAATGTATAAATATTTAATTTTGGCAATATAACACAACAGTTATTTTCTCAAACGGGAGATTGATTTACTCACGCCCGCAACACACTTAAAAGCTACACGTGCTTCTTGAGAATGCATGCTAGAAGAGTAACAGCTTTCGCCATTTTCCTTGTATGGCCGGAGAGCATCTTACACTGTTCTCTTTAGGGTCAGTTAAGAGTCACCACCTAATTATATTAATTATTTGAATATCCTCGGATTATTGTGCTTGTATTCTCTTTTAATTATACAGTTAAAGTTTTCTCAATTGGTAAACTTCTATAAAGGAAATCGCCAAAAAATGTTATTCCTTTTAAATTATCAAGTTAAATTCAGTTCAGTTTTCTTACAGAATCTCTCCAGAGAAATCTAAAAAGTACATACCATTTTAAAATAAAAAAATATTGTTCAAAAACGCAATTCTGTAATGTGCGGTAAAGTATATCTGACTATACACTTTGCACTGCCGAAAAATCGAGCATAAACAAGAATGTTGAAAACATTATACTCGCTTAATGTTTTCCACACAGACATGAATATAGAAAGATTAAATAAAACATTTTTTTGATTGAACTTGAAATTTTAGCTGCGCATTTAATTTTAAATGAGAGGTTATTTTTAACTTTGATTGCACACACACACACACGTGCAAACTCATACAACACAAGTTACGATAAAACTCTTATGAAGTTACGAAAAATAAATTGAAAACTTTGTTTAGACATAACCACTGAAATTTTAACTTCCATAACGTTAAATATTAAATACATTTAACCAAATAAATATTTCTATACGCGAGTAAAACATATATACTACTGTGAGCATATAAACATACAAACAAATAAAGTCTTAGAGAAGACTTGAACCAAGGAAAGATATTTTACAATATCTCAACATTTCCTTCTTTTCAACAGTATTTTAAAAATTATTCATCCACATACATACATTAAAATGACTTCATAAACATAAAATACATTTTTAAGACACTGAAATACAAGTGGTATGTGTTTCATACAGAATTCAAATTAATTCTAAACACGTGTTCGAATGACTACACAAAAGCTTAACTATTTGAAAAAGTTACTGAAGCATTTGGAAACAATTTTTGCCATAAGACTTTAATACCTTATTTGCTAGAAATTTATGAGATATATATTTCAGATAAAGTATTTAGTGAGATTATTATAACATATGTTTATAAACATGTTTAATATTTCATTGTTTGGTCTCTTATAAATTATTTAGCTAGGCTTAAACACACACATATATGTTTAAGTAGTGGTTCAACATCTGATTGAAATAATTTCAAATGTAAGAATCGAACGAAATAAAAAATAATAATAAATTTTATGCTCAGAAATTCTGAATTATTATTTCCAAAATTCAACATTTCCTTCATAAAACTCGCCATTTATCGACCACGAAATCTGAAGGTTATTTATTTATTTTATTTTTCAGTCTTAACCCTTGCTGACTCAAGTTATCAAACTCGAGAATACATTCGTACAATTTAATGCCTCCGAGGTGAGGCTTTCCAACTATTATTCGCCAATTGGCGAACCTTTGGCGTATCTTCTCATTACTGATTTCTCTTTCTATGGCAACCTTTTTCGAAATATTCACTTCGCTGGGAAGACTCGGTCTGTGTTACTCGCGTGGAATGGATTACTGTGTGTCAACTGATATAGTTAAGAAAAATATTAGTTTGAAGTAAGTCATATTTTATTATTTATACGTTTTAATCCCTTGTGCTTACGAGCAGTATAGTTAAATGTGTTGCATGTATTGTTTTAAAGCGAAATCTCACTATCAAAACATGAACGTAGCTATGCTCCACTGTGGGGAGAGTTCGAGATATGAGTGTACACGAGAGAGAGAAGAGTTTCTCTCATACACAATTCTGTATTGGAAGTTTCAGCATTTCTACTTAGTACTAAAATTTACTGATTGGTCGTGCAATAAATTTTTCTGAAGAGATGTCTATTTCGATGCAGATTTTTAGAGATATTTGTGTGAGGGCAAATTGTTCTCAAAATTTTATCAATCTCTTAGGTAACAAATAATCATAAAATTTATTGTTTAGCATTTAAATTTATTCATATTTATATCGCTTGCTTATTCAGTTACACTTATTAAAAACTTTGCTTTCTGTTGGAGAGTGATATATATATATATATAAATACATAATTGTTAGTTTCAGTAGTGTAAACATGCATTAAAAATATACATACTATCCTCTGAATGCTATTTGTATAAAATGATGTTTTGAAATTAAATTTCGCCATCGCCCCATAAAATAAACATTTTTGAATGGAATTTTATATTGGGACACATAGAGATTTTTTTTACCATGAATGTCATAAATATCTTTCCAGAGTTCAGTGTTCTGTGCTAATTTGTTGTATAGACAATTTTATTATCTAAATGTTATTCAATTCAAAATATTTGAAATAAACGCTTATTAAAATCTTAACACCTTACTTTGTAACAGGTCCTTTTTTAATTTTTGAAAATAGCAAACTTCTAAATTTATGAAATCTAGTAATTTGTTTAAATCTTTCAAAATACCTAGAGAGACTCCTTTTTTCTATAAGTGTAAAAATTTAAACTCATCCAGAAGGAAGTTCAATATCTAAAACCATTTTTAAATTTTACTATCAATTGATAGGGATATTAGTGGAAAACAGATCTTGAATCTGTTCCTGCACATTAACTTAAGATAAAAATTGATTATCTGTTACTATATATAGTACAATTCTTATTAAATAAATGCATAAGATATTGGAGAATAAATACTATGTAAAGAGATTTATTGCTAAAATACAAAATTTATGTGTAATTTAAATAAAAATTACATTTTTGATTAAGTGGTGAAAAGGGATAAACTGCCTTTCAAAAACTCATAAAAGATACATTTTATCTTTTTAATTGGCCTAAGTGCTGTCTGCTATTGTATCACTATATTTCTCATTAGATTTTTGCATTTTTTTTAAAGTTACATTGTTCTGTTAATTAAATTATTCTTATGCTGTTATTAATTTTCAGTGAGTAAGAGATTATGCTTACATATTAAGAACGGGAAGTACCTTAATGTGTTTATGTTTTGAGAGGGAAAAATTCGGAATCATGCAAGATAAAATATTTTTGTTTCATAAAGAATACAGAATAAGTTTAATTTTTTAAATATTTGTATTATCTATGAGGCATTATAATTTTAATTAAAAATATAGTGTGTGACCTTCGGAGTTAGCTATGCTAAAAATATATACAATGTCAACTTCAGCTTCTTAGATAATATGAATCTTTTTTGAAGACAAATAATTGCATGCCTTTATTCTTATCAAACATTTCTTATTGTATTAAAGGTTTCACCCTAGCTGTTGAGGGGTTAGTTAAAATATGCATCTCCGTATTCAGCTATCATGAATCTAGGTTTTTCCCATATTTATAAGCATCTTTGAGTGACATGTATCCCTGGCATACATCATTGATTGCTGCTCCAAAATTCAGTTTACTCAATTTTTATTAGTGACTGAATGTATTCTACTTAATTTAGCCTACAGTGAAAAACACCTTGTCCTTTCTGATTTGATGTATAAAATTAAAGTTTCTTGAGTAAAAGAAAAGATAAATAAAACTCCTTGATTATTAGTATACTGATACTCAAATGAGATGCTTAAAGTATAATACCCTGTTATAATATAAGCATTAAAGGGAAAACAAAGCTCTACGTTGTACAGGTGTTGAGGGGATTATTTGACATACCTTTAGAAATAACTTTCAATCAATAGAATACATATATCATTTATAAGTTCACATCCTTGTGTTCGAGGGGATTTTTATTCATTCCAGTATGTTATTTTAGACAATTATTGATAATTTGTTTTGTGGTCATAATGAGAAATAGAGTTGCAGACATTAAGTCAATTTTAGATTAACTTACTAACTTCTTTTTTGTGCATAACATTTTCATAAAATTTTTTAAATTGTACCTGAAACTTGAAACTGATGTTTAACTCTGAAACAAAAACCTTATGCCTAGATTTTAAAAATTAAATAAAATAAATTTTAATGAAACTTTTACTGTAATTTCTTTTCTCGTGCTCCAGATGGTAAAATCTTTTCCGCAGAGTCTGTTAATTTCTTTTAGTATAAAACCCAAGTTATTAATGTTAAGATTTATGATACAGCAGCCATGAATGAAACAGTCTATTTTGCCATAACTAGCAATAATTTACAGCTCTTAATATGATTAATTATAGTTAATACCCTTTTTTTATACCCTTTTCTATTTAATCATCTACTTAAATATAAGAAGTAGAGAGAACAATCTTTTTCTCTTGTACTACATAATGTTATAAAAGATGCCTTTTATTTATACTATTTTTGGTCAATATCATAATTATTGTCATATAGTTAGCACATCTTTAATTATTTAAGAAATGTATGGTTTGCTTCTTTCTAAATTAAAGTTTAAATTTTTACCATCATTATGATATTAACATCACTGATAAATTTATTTTTAGATCTTTTAATCACAAGTAGTTTTCACGTTGTTTAAATTTAAATAGAATGAAATTTGGGCATTTATAGTCAATTCAAGAAAAAACCCTTCATTCTTCGTTCTAATTTACTCTTTTTGTTGGCAGTTTTGAGATCCTTTAATTTATAGAAATTCTTAAATAATATGAATTATGCTTTTGAATTTTTGGGTTATTTCAATAAAAACACAAAAATATCATTTTTTCTTAAGGATTAATTATCTTTAAATAATTTTATATAAAGTTTACTATAAACTGTAATTTTTTCATCTTGTACCTATTTTGCTGGCACTTATTTTTAACTAAAATTTCTGTAAAATAAAAAAAAAATTCATTATTTTACAAATTTAAAATTTTATTGAAACTTTTGTAAGGGAATCCCAATAAGTTTTTACTTTCTTTTAAGAAGTCATTTAATTTTATTGATTAGTACTAAATTTTCATGATAGATGCATGATTTAAATTCCTCAGAATGAGACTTGTTTTTATATTCTGCTCTTTATCTACTTTGAACTTTATACTGTGTTACTTTCACGTTGTAACTAATCATATTAAAATACTTTAATGTTTCTAATTTACATATCTTTCCCCAAGACAATCTCCGATCTATGCTTGTTCATACTGTTTGTTCTCATTTTCTGTTTGTCCATCCATATGAGTTAGGATTTAAGAAAGATTGCTCATACTGTTCGTTCTCTTTTCCTCTTGCCCATTCTTATTAATTAGGATTTAAGAAAGCGAGAGAGGTGGATATGTGTGTTTTCTTTTAATTTTAGCGTGAGAATGGATTTTAAAATTTAGCTTTATCATGTACTTAAAGACTCAAGCTTTTCCTTGTAAGACATGGGATGAGGACTATTGTTACCAAAAATTGTGCCTGTAATCGCTTAATAGTGATAGAGCATCAGCATAAGAGTTTTACTTATGAAGGTATTTCTTCCTTTTCGTACAAGAAATCTTTAACTGATAAATGATATATAAATTGAAAAATAAATGATAAACTGAAAATAAATTATATTTTTCTTCAGTGCATATGTGTAATAAAATCTTCAGAATATTTTTAGATTTACCAATAAAATCATTTAACTAAGAATAGAGTTTATATATATATGTGTTTTTATCCTACGCCCGACTTAGGCATTTCTGCCATCAGTCGACAAGCAGCCCAATATAGAGATGAAGATATATATAAATATATATATCAGTAGAATATGTATGATCACCTATGACCATCTCAGGTATTTAATGTAGTCTAGTAATTTAATTCTAATTACTCTATCCCCTCTGACCATCTCAGGTATTTAATGTAGTCTAGTAATTTAATTCTAATTACTCTCTCATATATTTTTCCATATGCATACAATGAATAAAACATATTGGTTACCAAATGTTATGTTTAAGTTCAGAGAATATTCCTTTTTTCTCCTGTTGTCTGACTAGGTTCCTTTCATTCTGTTGTGATCAGCTTAATTTAAGTGAATAAAAGTATACAGTTAAAGAATTTCTACAACATGCTCTTTTTTGATTGAATAAACTTGGCTGAGAAAGCCAAGTCCAGTGGTGCACCCAGGATTTTTTCTTGAGGGGGGGTGGGGAAGGCGAGATGAATGGATAAAAGCATTTATAATGCATGGGGGAGCGAGGGCGAGATGAACGGATAAAAATATTTATAATGCAAAATCAATATTCATAATGCAATTTCTATTTCTTTTTTTTTTTTTTGGGGGGGGGGGGGGGCAGGGCCCCTTGCTCCCTCACCCCCTGGGTGTGCCACTGGCCAAGTCTGTCTGTGCCTCAAGTTTATGATTGAAAATTATTGTGACAAACAAATGTTAAAGCTACAGCTTGTACTATAGTACTACAGGATTTACATCTTTTGCTATTTCTAAATAGCAAAAAATCACTCTCAGCTTTGTTGGTTTGTTAAACTTCAATATGGATTTAGAGTCTAGCACTGCATTGTTGACATCGTATTTTTGTAACTGTTAGTAGTGGTAGACAACCTGTTCTTTACACTCTGCTTCCTCCTTTATCGTGCCTGCTGTTAGCAATTCTATGCATAATTCCTAATATGGCTGATGTCTTCATATGTTTTGGCAAAGTTTTGTTCCCCCCTCCCCTCCTACCCCCAATATCGGAAGTAACACAAAATAAATGTTTGAATGTAGAACAATGTTTCATGAAAACATTATGGGCTGTGTTTTTGGTTAATTATTTGTGATAATATATGAAGGATCTAAACTGCTCAGAAGGACTCAAGCAATTTTATTACTCTCTCTCTTCATGTCTACCTGTCCCTTGCCAGTTATATTTGTTCGGACTGAAAGTTAAAAAGTACCTGCTTATTTGATTGGATGAATGTGTTTTATCTCAGATATTATCAAACCCTGTACTGCAAAGTACCTAATTTAGGGTAGTAGTTGAAGCTAATTGGATCACATATTATTTGAAAAATGATTGTAGCCTACACCAAAACCAACCCAACCAGTCAAAATATCATTTGAATACATGATAATTTTTTAACAAAATAAGTGGCCAAAATTATTTGTAAAGTTGTGATCTCTCACATTGTTCATTTCTTAATCTAGGTCACTATAATATCGGAAGTTAGTTATATACCTATACAGTATCTTATTTCATATTATATGCTTTTGGATTAGATAATATACCTTTGTGAACATTAATAATTTTATATAGTATGCTTGTTTAATAATGCTACAAAGTAAATTATGTTCTAGAAGAGTCCATTGTCAAAAATTCTACAATATAAATTAGTATAATTTTAGAATATTTACTATGAATTTTATTTACTTTTCTTGATGGAATTTTAAATTATTTGATTAAATCATATAGTAATAAATTTATTTTAATAGTAATTATAATCATATTGATATTACAAAAATTATCAGTATCACTCTTTTCTTTATTAAATGATTCTTTAAATATCTCATTTATTTTTCTTATTTTTTATTCATTAAATTTTGTGAAGTAATCAAATTTTTATCTAACAATGTAATTTGTTATAATAAAATATATATTCTGCTTACTATTAATTCATGTAGTGTTTTTCGGAGGCATGAGGAGCATACAGCACCTTTCTTTTTAGCAGTAATGTTCACCACCTGTCTTTGAATTAGAAAAAATTACCTTGTCCAATTTAAAAATTTTTTTATTTTAACTTAGAATTTTTCTGAATTTATTGATAAAGATTGGTTTTTACTTTTTTAAAGGTAGTTTATCTTGAAAGTAAACTTTGTTAAATTGCTATGTAACAAAATTTTATGTCATTGAAAATTATGACTACTATTAATAATGTCAGCAATAATCTTGACCCCACCCCCCTAAAAGAAAACCCTTTTATTAAACATTGTCCAGCTTCCAAGTATGTTAATGAATGAGTACCATGCCCTTTTTATATTTTTGAAATTCAGGTTTTGAAAGTTATGAATAATTAATATAAATTCTCAATCAGCCTTACTATGTATATATTTTCAGTATTTCAATGTAAGCATTATTTATATCCATAGGAGGGTTAAAAACTCAGATGTAGTTTTGTGTGTGACAAAAAAATTAAACACTTTGAAAAGAAGTGTTTATTGGGATCTAGTAAACAGAATTAAAGATCATTAAATCACACCTTAGATGAGTCATTACCATCTTTCTTGAATGCAAGAAAATAATCACTTACCAATCAGTCTTTATATTTCATGTAGGTATACACACTTCCAGACACATATTTTTTAGAGACAAATTATCTCATTAAGAACTCTTCATTTTTATTTTTTCCCTTATATAGATAATGAATTTTTTTGCTTTTAAACCTATACATATAATCTTAGGTGAATTAAAGGAAAAAGTAATATGGAAGTATAAAACGAGTTTTTTTAATCATTAAATAGCTTCCTTAAAAGACGCTTTGAATGAGAAATATATTTAAATTTTTATGCATATTTTTGTCTAAATCTGTGATCAGTATTTAACTAATTATGAGTCATAGATATCACAATACATCAATATTTTCTTTATGTTTGTTGAAGTTATGTTATGAAAAGAGATAGAAAATTTTAAAAACTTATTTAAAAAAAAAAATTTTAACAGATGTTGATAATAGCATAAATATTTCCTGTAAGTCTTCTCACAATTACAGCTCTTTTCTAAGAATAAAGACAAGTTAGTCTACTCAAACTTTGGGAAGGGAATTTGAAAAGTAAATTAAATTCAAGCAGCACTTGTTAGTATTTTTAAAATTGTGAAGTTAAAAAAAAATCTCATTTTGTGTCAAATTTCATTTTTAAGCTATGCTTTAATACTTTTGCATATGATGAATTATTTTATGAATATTACACTTTCTGTGTTTGGCAGAATTTGATATTCATATATAATTCTAGGGAATTGGAGTATTTATTTATTTCTGATTTTTCCTACTCTTGAAAACATTCCAAATTCTAGTTTTTTTTGGGAAAAATCTTTGAAGGGTAATGTTATTAGTGTACTTAGTACCATTTGCTACAAAAATAAATGTAGACCATTACAGATAATAATCTTAATGCTGAATGCAACTTAGAGCAAGGTGTTTATCTGATAGGTGTGTGTGTGTGAAGGGGGGGGGGGGACAAAACCCTGAAGACAATATTCATTTCGTCTTCAGGGAGAGCAGAGTTGGCAGATGTATTGTACTTTGTATTTTTAAGATACTTTATTATAATACTTCATATTTGTATATTTTTAATCTTTTAAGATTTGATTGTTTATCTGAATCTTTTGGAGAATTTCCCTCAAAAAGTATAAATATATTAAATATGACCTATGTAATCCTAATAACTGACCTTTTATTGCTCCCTCTGTATGCTATTACATTATTATAGTTTATAAAACTGCCCCTGTATGAGCTATGACACCATTAATTTTCAAATTTTGCCATCTTTCTTTTTTCTGGATAGTTTAATATAATATTTCAAAACTGTATATTTATTCTTTAAATTTGATTATTTAATTGAATCTTTTTAAAAATTTCCCTCTAAAAAATACCAGCGTGTAAAATAATATCTTTGTGGTAGATTTTTTTTCCCCTTTTCTTCATAAGCTATAATGCCATTAACTGTAACCATTTGTAATTTGTCTACATTTTTTACTTTCATGATAATTCTGTGGTTCAAAAGGAGAAGACATTCTTCAATAACTTGCTTTTGATTTAATTTCATCTTTAGAGGGTTGATTTTTCGTTCTTTGTTGTACAAAATATGAATGAGCATATTTGTGCTGAAAAAGATGAAGCAATTGCAAACAGACAATTTTTCTAAATTCAGTAAGTCAGTTCTATTTTTTTGATAGACAGTAAAAAGCATACTTGTTAATTAGGGTGATATATGAAGGTTGGGTAAATCAAAAGATTGGTAGTGTGCAGAGCCCTGCTGGAACTATCAAGCAGGAATAACAGTATTGCTTGTAGTTTACCTTTTTTCATATGTGGTCTTGCAAATTGTTTTTGTTTTTGTTTATTAGATTGTAGAGTGCTTGTGTAAAAATAAGCTTTATATTGGTGAATAGAAAAGCTTTGATTTTTTACTTTGTATAACAGTAAATGAAGCACAGTTGGAGTCTGAGATATATCTTTATATTAAATATCAAATATTTTTATCTCCTGACTTGTTTCTCTTGTTTTGGTGATTTTTTCCTTTATCATGGGATTAATATATTTTTGAGTGTATAGGGTATTTGAAATAATGTGATTTCTAAGTGCTGTATGGATAGAAATCTTAGAAAAATATTTTGAGAGGTTTGGTGAAATGACCTGTAGGATTTCCGCCCCCTCCCCCCCTGTTGTTGTAATGACACTTAATACTGCTGTATATCTTACTTTGTTGAATGATCCTGATTTGCATGCTTTTCTCTAAAAGTGCATTAACCATATACTTGTAAGTGGGAGCACTAAATGGGGGTAGGGAGGGTGAAAGCAGCTTCTTTGACATGTTCAACAACAGTCAAGTTCTAAGGTTTGTTTTCTTTATGGAAAAATCAGCATCTTTCCATTATGGAGTTACACATGTAAAACATTTTCCCTCTAGTAAAAAGTTTTGAGAATGCCATATCATCATGTTGAGATGATCATGTAGTTGAAACCTAGGTTTATAGCTCTGCTGTTTGTCATAGCACTGAAGACACCCCCCCCCCCCTTTTTTTTAAAATGGAGAGTTATTGTTAATCTTCTGCTAAAGAGAAGCATGAACTCTTGTGAAATTGTGTTTTCATTGTTGATGCATATTTTTTAGTTGGGAGATTTCATTATCAATGACACAATATGTACGTATTAAGCCTTGCACTGTGTGATTATATCTTTCTTTATTTTTTGCATATATTTATTAATTGAATATATTCCTTAAATTTTATAGAATATATTCATTTTACACAAAATGTGAATACACTTGATTCATACAAATTAGAAGCTTTCTAATATGTGTATATCATACATACGTGGAATTGCATAAAGAATTTATGCTCTCTAACATGCATGCATTTCTTTAAAACTTTTTTTAACAATAGTGAAAACTGGAAAGATTTCATTTTATTTAAGAAAAGTACATGCATTGCACTATACAAAATTTATGTGTACTGCTTACTGTATAACTGTATTTATGTCATTGTTTCAACAAATAGGAAATACAGCTATATTTTAAATGTGTGCAAAATGAAGCACAATATCTCTTTATTTTTAATCTTTTGTAAAGAATTTCGGGAAACTTTATTCAGAAAACGGAGCATTATGTGTTCATTTGTTACATTCTCAACCTACAACAAGGAATTTTTTAGGGAGGAGATATACTGAAGATCATGAAATTAATTTTATGTAAAAAAATTCTTTTCCAAATTTGAATTTGTTCGAAACATTTGGTGCTTTGTGTTTTCAGTAGTATGCGATTCTAACAATACAAACTGAGTCTTAATTTTTCAGAGTCCTCAGAATGAAGAGAATTACTAAAATGATTCATTATAAACTGTATTCAAGGGAAATCTATTTCTTTTTTGAAGTATATATTAAAAAAATGTTTGTTTTGTTGTAATCATTGATAGTATATGCCTCTTCTCTCTCTCTCCCTCTCTGTATATATATATATATATATATATATATATATATATATATATATATGTGTGTGTGTGTGCACGTTCTATTTCATCATGTAAGAGATAATGCATTGTACATTTTTCCCATAAGCTCTTTAAATTCATTCCCTTTAGTTGTTTTGTTTTAGCCACAAGTTATTATTTTAAAATTATGAATTTTTCACAGTATTTTTCATATAAAATCATGTATATCATATGGTGTGTGTTGGAAATTTCATTTTGTGGATAAATTAATAAATATAGCTGTAAAGTTGTTTGAGATACTTATCAGAGTTCTAACTATTTTCAGGCCCTGTTCTTTTGGATATTGTTATGTTTAATTTTCCTGAAATCATTGGAATACATATACCTAGGTGAGTAATAATTTAATTTCATGTTTTGAATTTACCCATTTAATTTATTCTTTCAAAAGTAGTTTTCATAATTTAATGTGTCACATGAACCGGTTCTGTGCAGTCTTCCCGTATAATATTTCTCCCCTCATTTGATAGCAGTGATTCTCAACCTTTTTATGTCTAGCCTCTGCTCCCCCCCCCCCCCCGCCCCAAGCCTAAAAGCTTTAGTTACGCTAGTTAAATATACTACACATATCATCCGCACTCACCTTGAATATTACTCATCCCTCTCAAGGTTGAGAACCACTGCTCTAAAGCGCCACTTTAAATTTACATTTCGCAAACGATTCATTCATTACCTAACTGCAGCCAATGTATTATAAGCTAAAAATGTTTCTCACGTCATAGCTGTACTTGTGGCTCGTGTACGTGTTCTGATATGGTCTCTAAATGTATTATTGAAAATTATTTTTTACTTTTCCTTCGACAAATCTTATCATTTTTTTTCCCCACCGTAATCGTAACTGAACAGATTTTCCGTGTGGTTGCTGCGTCTATAGAAGAAGAGATCTTCGTTTTGGCCACCGTACTAAATTTTATGCGAAGTTTTTTCGGAGTTAAAAGAATGATTAAACTGTCATTCTAAATATTTATAAAATGAATGTTACAATGCGCAAATTCTGTATTTTTGATAGCGATTATATCGTTATCTCTACTGATATCACGCGATGTGTTATAAACACGTGCTAAGAAAGGTGATTCAATTCATATATATTTTCAAACCATGAACAACTTCATAGCATATGCAAAAATTATTTACTATCTTTTGATTGGTTATTTCTAAAGTTATGAGTTTATTATTAAATTTATTATGAGGAGGTGTTGAAAAGTGAAATATTTCATTGCATTAAAGCATACTTATCAAAGTAGTTCTTTTTATAAAGGCAGTTTACTTCGCGATTGCAATGTATAATAATTGTTTACGAACAGTATAATGGGCTATTTCCCAGCATTTTTCTATCATAAATAATTATAACAATATTACTGTATTTAGAATAGTGGACATTTAAAAAAAAATCAGGTATTTAAAGTTGAATTTCCTATTTTATATACTAACTAAAGAAGTGAATTAAGAGTTCTAATTTAAATGCTCGTTTTACTTCTAGTGTTTAAAATTTTTTACTGAACTGTCAGTACTATTATGTTCTCTGTTTTCAGTCAATTTCATTTAAAGTTACATGCTTCATTGTGAAAATAAACAGTTTTCCCTCTCTAAAATTCCAAATATCTTTAGTATGAAATATATTTTAATCAATTAATTTATTTTTCTTTTTTTCAAAGATAAATACATTCTACACAGTAAATATCAAGATTAAGTGAAAACTTTCAAAGATGTTATTTGCTTATTAAGTAATGATGACAAACGAAGAACGAATTAAGGTTTCATTTGCAATATAAAGCATTTTATTTATAACTAATAGGCGTGACTAATAAAAACCCTCTAGCTTAAGATTTTCGTGTTCCACCGCTCGCGGGAGATTGTGAAACATCCGCTTTGAGGCGGGAATGGACAATTCTATTCAAAAACCGGGGGAGAGAGTTACTCGATGTCTCATCAAATAATTCAAATTTAACTTTATAGTGCAGTGCTAAAAACTAAAAAAAACTCACTATAAAGTCAAATTTAACTTTATAGTCAGTGGTTCCAGTCAATTCATTTAGCGTATGGTTAAATTGATTGAAATCTAACAAGACTAAATAAACATTAAAAAGAAAAATCTCATGTATGTACTTCTGTGCATGTGGGGAATGAAAATATACAGTTAAATGAATCACCTAAAAACGAAATATTGCGATGATAGAAACCATTTCCAAAATTTCAAACATTTAAAATGTCTTTCTGCTTTTTACAAGTTTTTGTTCGTAAAAATTTAAAAAATTTGAACCCCTATTCCTTCTTTACATACAATTCGAAACTAATGGACCCACCCCCCACCCCCAAGAAAAAGGAAAGTTATAAATAAATAAAATTATAAAAATAATAATAATAAAAAATTGTAAGTAAAAAAAAAACTTCGTTGTATGGAAATTATGTTTCATGATGTTGGAATTAATGGGCAAGTAATTTTCGTTCTAAGTCGAGGCTCTGCACAAAATATCGTTAAACAGCTAATTTCAATGTATCGAAGTTCGTTATATTGAGACTGATGTGGCTCGCTTTCGTGAGCGGTGAAACTACCTCCTTTTGACTTATCAGATACTGGTCAAGTGCATGACGCACGTATTTCGTATGCTTGGTCAGTTATCGGCATCAGAGATAAGGCATCGAAACGGATTGTTGAGGATCTAGGTTGCTGGGACAAGGTGGGAAAGGATGAACGATGTATTTGTACGACTTGCGAGTAGGAGTCGTTTAAGCATTCGTATCGTTGTTTTTCGCGTGACGTGCTTGATAAGCAGTTCTAATGTGGAATGCCCGTGACTTCTTTATTTGAAATATCAGTTTAGTAATTGTTGGCTTGAAGGATTCAGAGTTGGTTTTTCACCCTATATTTTATATTTTTGAAACTTCAGTCTTAGTTTTAAATGGTGGATGTTAAACACATTTGGAAGGCCCTTTATAAGTTTCTCATGTAGACGTCGTTTAAGGTGATTTTTCGAATTTATTTTAAATTTGTCTTTTTATCTATTTATTTTAATGTGATGCAGGTCAAAGCTTGGAAAAATTATAAAAAATTGAGCTGTTACATTAAAGTAGTTTTTTCGAGGGGAAAAACTGTGCCAGTTTGACATTTCTGCAAAACACGATAACTCAAAAATAAGCAAATATAGTATTATATATATAAAACAGTTTGGTGACTGACTGACTGACAGATAACGCACAGATCAAACCGCTGGACTTAAAGGACTGAAATTTTGCATGGCGCTCTTTCTTATAGTGTAGGGATGCACTAAGAAATATTTTTGAAAAATTCTTAGATTTTTTAAAAATTAAATTTTTAAGCTGTTTTTGTAACTTTATTTCAGTTTGCATTTAAAATGATAGTCTGAGGGTTATAAAATTTAT
>OU015499.1:3707942-3725442 GCA_907164885.2 Dolomedes plantarius | reverse complement strand
ATTTTTTTAAAAAGATATGTAGTACTCAATAAATCTTTCATATTAATTCATTTTTTAGTTATTAACTTTCATTTAATGGGATTCGCATATAAATTAGAAATGGAGTTTCGTATACGAAAATTAGCTTTAATTTTTTTTAGGAGAATTATGATAAAACTAAGCTCAATTGTATATATCGAAATTTCTATATATCGAATTTTTTTCCTTCATTTTGCTACTTCGATATATCGAGGTTCGACTGTAATTATGTTTTTCAGTAGTAAAATATTAATTTTATGTGACTTTATTGTAATAAGAACTATAATTTCATTAATCATATTTTTCATCATTCTACGTAAATTCCGTTGCAATTCCAAATTTTCGTAATAAAATATTTGCAGAGTTTCCCTACGACGTTGCTTCGGAGAGCTAACAGTAATTCTCTTATCGTAAAATTTTATTTATCTTGCTCACCGTAATTAATTTATTTTCCCTAACTTAACTATCCCAAATCTTCCCTCTCGCTATTTTTAGCTTCCCAATGGAACTTTACAATTATTTCAATACAATTTTTTAAAATTTTATTTAAGGCATTTCCTTCTTGAGGACGTTTCTTCTTCTTTTTTTTAATAATTCTTTAAATCATTTTATTCTGCTAAGGGCCTATTCACTATCTTTACCCCTTCCGCAGGCGTCTTAAACCCTTCGCGCCCGTGTATAAAGTGCAACATTTTCATAATTTTGAATGGTTTGCTTTTACAAGTAAGGTTTGAATGTTCTAAGCAGTTTCTATTTGTAGCTACACCCTTTCTAATGCAGGTCTGATTTTCTAACTCTTGTATTCCTTTCCATTCATTGTTAGTCGTGATTTCACCGTGGTAAACCAGCGATTATACTGGATTGCAATACGACAAAATTATGAGTTGATGTAGCAAATCAAATGTGCAGCTGTTGCACGGTATTCCGCATATCACGAAGATGGACAATCTCATTGTTTTTTAGGTTTTTGGACATAATAGGAATCGATTCGCAAGTTGTCCTTAGATGTATTAAACCGGACAGTTTTGAAATAAGGCGATTGTATCTGCATTCTTTGGCCTTAATTATAAATATATCTCAATAGTATCAACATTTTATATCTTGTTATAAAACGCAGAATTAATATTTTCAATTTGAAAAAAGAAAGTTTATTACAAAAGGAATAATCAAGGTTGAAAGAGACGTTGCACTTTATGCAACGTGCGCCTGCTGGTGTTCCAAAAATTGGCGCCCCCGCTGAAGGGTTAAATTTTAATACCTTGTTAAATTTTATATTCTCATTTGATTGCATTAATCTTAAATTTCCCCCTTATTTTTAAAATTAATTTTTCATTTTTATCTCTCCGTTTATTCGGACTATAGGTAATCCGGGTGATTGGGTAGTAAGCAAAACAAAATCCTTAACTAAGCAGACTTACCGTTTATTACGATAAAAAAAAATCTATGTTTTGTAACAAAATTACATAGTATTGTTTACAAGACATTAAAAAACGTAAAAATAACTTTTCCGAGTCAATTCACGTCAACGTGCTTTCTTAAAGTAAACAAAAAGCATTTCATTACCATAATTTATTGTACAATTTATGCAGGAACTGTACATTGAATCAAACTAAAAAGCGAATATTTGGCGTACTTATAGTTACGTTCTTGCTATCATAGTTAAATATTATCATCTAATGTGAACATTAAATAAAAAAAGTCTGCAAATCTGATACGGATAAACGAGATTTTACTGTACTTAAATTTTTAATTATTTTTCTTTTTCACTTAAATTTTTTTAATATCTTAATTCCTGTTATTAAACTTTTTGTTAACTTTAAATTTTAATTACTGAGCATTTGTAACTTAACAAACTACCTTGCAACAGGAGATGCAACGTAGTTTGTTATCAAGTTACAAGTCCTCGGTAATTAAACTTTGAAGCTACCTTGCAAGTCGCAAAGACCAAGGGACTCCACTTCAACTTCAACTTCAACTTCGTCAATGTCTACGTAAATTTGTGAGGGAAAAAAAGTTCAGTCGAAAGATTCTTTATAAAGTTCGCTTTTAAAGCGGATTTAGCGATCAGTTTAGCAAACCTTCGTAACACACATTTCTGTACGTTTGTTTTCTGTCGAGTAAGGTAGTGAACATTTGTCTTTCCTTTCCACTTCCTGTTTCTGAATTGGGTTGCATTATCTCCCGGTGTTTCTCCCAACAGTCCGGGAAAATCTTTTGTCACATAGGGGGTTAGGTGTCCTATTGGTGCATTCAAGTTAAACGTGTTTTTGGAAATCCCTAGGAAGTAGCGTAGAAAGAAAAGACGTTGCCTATTCATTCGATCTTGGGTTTCCCGCCTCAGTGGAATATCACATCACGTGTGGCGTTTTGTTAATTTAATAATTGTAAATTATCGGAACAAAAGGCTAAACCGTGGAAAGGTAAGTCATTCTTTAGTCAGTGTTTGCTCGCAATGTTTCATTATCGATAAATAATTAGTATACTGTGAACCAAAAAAGGTTGAACCATTTTCAGATAAGATCGTTATCATTGCTGAAAACGGCTGCGTTTATTTACTTACGTTCTTACGGTATCAGCGTGCGATCGGAATACTTTTTTTTTCAAAAATATGCAGTTTTGATTAAATGCATGTATATATTTAGTTCAAATGTGATATAAAATCATGAAACAAATATAATTTTGGTAAACATTTCATAATATTTTAAAATGTAGGGAACTTTTTTATAAATTTTTAGTACAATAGAGTACTTACGCCAGTGACCCTACGTTCCATTTGACTCTATATATTTTGATTTCCTTTGTGCTATATCTATGGTGGCCGGTATAAAGGGTTAAGTCAAAATCAGTGATTTAAATATTTTCCTAATTTTTTTCGAAGTTATTGAAAGAACGAAGCCTGCTTTGTTTCCATTGACCCTAGACTAGACAGCAATTGGAATGTTGAACTGTGTCATATATGGCTGTCTGTATAGTGGCAATAGTTTCATAAGGGCTTTATAAGATTTTTTCCTAATTTTAATTTTCTTTGGGAAAAGTTTCTATGGCATGTTTTAAATGCATCTCTTATCCTTATAAGATTTTTTCGGGCTTTGGATGACTCTAATTTTCGAATTTAAGAGCCTCTAAAAAGCTCTAATATCTTAATATGAACCCTCAAATGACATTTATAATGTTCAACGTAAAAAGAAGAAAAAAAATTACCCCATTTTTTCAGGTGAAAATCAATGAACACACACACACACACACACATATATATATATATATACATATATATATATATATATATATATATATATATATATATATATATATATATATATATATATATATATAAAACAGGCCAGGCCAGGCCAGGCCCACTTACTAACAACAGAGTAATTAAATTAATGTTTTTAACTATCGTAATTTTTTTTTACCTAAAGAGAGGTACCGGAACGCTGTTACGGTGCGTTCCGCCTCAAATCGAGCCCAGTATGTTAGTGTGTGTGTATGTATATATATATATATATATATATATATATATATATATATATATATATATATATATATATATATATATATATACACACACACACAGTGCTAGATTTCTATAAATAGCGGTGCCGGAACGGTAACCTTCCGGGTGGTGGGGGTATTCCAAATTATTGATAAAGAGAGGTACCGGAACGCCATTCAGGCGCGTTCCGCCTCAAATCTAGCCCTGTATATATATATATATATATATATATATATATATATATGTATATATATATATATATATATATATATATATATATATATATATATATATATATATATATATACACACACATACATACATACATACATACAGTGCCGTAACTAGCCATTCCTGTGACCCGTGCAAAAATATGCATTTATGCTCCTTAATTAGGTTTGGGAAAATAATAAAACAAATAAATTACAATAGATTTTTAATGAGATTTATTTTAATAGCGCTTTTCTGGCTTTCATTTCAGCAAATTCACGAATTACATCATCATAATTAATATTTTTAACAATATTGTATTGTATAAATAAGCATACAAAAAATATACAGGGTATCAGAAATCGGAATCCATTTTAGTTCCCCGGAATAAAATGAAATAAATAAACAATTTCAGGGCCTTCTGAGCAGAAAAGATAATAAATGAGTGCAATTGAACCGAAAAGCATTTAATATGTTGTTGGGCCGCCTCTGATCACAGCAGCCATTCTTTTAGGCATGGAATCCACAAGGTTTTGCAACACTTCTTTCGGTATTTCATAGTGCCAAATTTTAATTATTGTTTTCTGAAGCTCTCGTTTTGTTCTTGGACGATTTTGAGATATTTTCCTTCCAATTATACTCCATAAATTCTCAATAGGATTTAAATCTGGCGAGATTCCTGGCCATGGGAGAACATTAATACCATGTTTTGTAAATTCAGCCTTAATCTAAAATAAGGAATGTTTCGATTTAGAATTCAGAATTGAACTCTAGTATATATATAGCAATACATCGAAAAAGGCAAGAAAAACTTTAAAATTAAATTAAATTTCATTACAGTTCAATTCTGAACTCTAAATTGAAACATTTCTTATTTTAAGTTAAAGCTGAATTTGCAAAACATGGTATTAATGTTCTCCCATGGCCAGGAAACTCGCCAGATTTAAATCCTATCGAGAATTTATGGAGTATAATTGGAAAGAAAATATCTCAAAATCGTTGCACAGAACAAAACGAGAGCTTAAGGAAACAATAAATAATATTTGGCACCATGAAATACCGAAAGAAGTGTTGCAAAACCTTGCGGATTCTATGCCTAAAAGAGTGGCTGCTGTGATCAAAACCAGAGGCGGCCCAACAACATATTAAATGCTTTTCGGTTCAGTTGCACTCATTTATTATCTTTTCTGCTCAGAAGACCCTGAAATTGTTTATTTATTTCATTTTATTCCAAGGAACCAAAATGGATCCCGATTTCTGATAACATGTAAATTTTTTGTTTGCTATTTTTTATAAAATTAACTAATTATTTTTGTTCAATAACTTAATCATATCTGGTCTTTAAACTAATTTAACATATTGACATCAAAAAATATTCGTTACATTAAAAAAATATTATTTTTTTGGGGCTTATTCTTGACAAAATGTTAGATTTCTCAAACTTGCAATACTTTTGGCCAGTAGTGTGTATATATACATATATATATTCATTCATTAAAATAAAGAAAGTTCGTCTTTGCTGAGCTGATATCTCAAATTTATTTTTTAATTTGATTGAAATTCGGCGGTATCCTTTTCGTTTGCCGAGGTAATTTTTATTTTTTTAGGGAAAATAAAAAAAAAAAATTTAATTTTTAAACAATTTTTTTTAAAGATATGTCTGAATGATATACGTGATCATATTGTTACTAGGCCGCAACCAGAGTTTTTTTCCTTGGGGGAAGGAGTGTCTCACATAATTTGGGGAGAGATTTTCGTTACTTGAGGGGAAGGCGGGGAATTACCATTAGAATTACCTTTCTTTCCCCTGAATTACTAGGCGCCTAGGGATAACTTTAAACCACAGTTGTTTCGTCTCTGCTCCGTATATTAAGTGATGTGAAAAAACAAAACAAGTGATACATATTCCTTTGTAATTTTTACCTAATATTTTGTAAATGTTTAAAGAACTATGTATAAGATTATAAATTAGTAAGTTCTGAAATGTCCAGAAAGAGTATCTTTCAAAATTTGGCGAAGAATCAACTGAAAACTTTTAAGCCATGTATTGCAATGAATTTTGTTATAAAAGCTGTTCTGGAAGTTAAAAATAGGTCCTGTACATCTCAGCCAGTCTGCTTTCAATATGCTTTCGTGATAGCTGATTATTTATTACTGCAAACTGAAACTGTTACATATGGTTATTTATTTATATGAAAAGTTTTTATTTTTGTTCAAACGGAAAAAAGGAAATTTTTTTAAATCTCATAAACTGTGTACAGCTTTCAAAATTTTCGAAAAGGCTTTGGGTTTAGATCGTGTCTAGATTTAATTTCTTTGTGATATTCGTTAGGTCATGTATTGAATGAATCGCCTTAAATTAGGTCGTGTTAATACTTGCAATGCATCTGGGTGTGTTTTAAATCGGTAAATAGTAAACTAAAGGGCAGTAAACTACAGTATCGATTTTTTTTCTTTTGCGTGTGTGTGTGTATATATATATATATATATATATATTTTTTTTTTTTATTATATATATATATATATATATTTATTATATATATATATATATATATATATATATATTTTTATTATATATATATATATATATATATATATATATATTTATTATATATATATATATATATATATATATATATTTATTATATATATATATATATATATATATATTTATATATATATATATATATATATATATATATATATATATATATATATATATATATATATATATATATATATATATATATATATATATGTGTCTTGGTACAAGAAACGCCTGAGTCAGTTTTCTTCAAGATTACTTTATTTGCCCTTGTCTCAAAAGTGTTTTCTAAATATTGTACAGTCTTGAATACTTCTTACATTGAAAATAATATTTTTTTAAAGAGACATTAGCAAACAAAGTCATCTTGGAAAAAAATGACTTATGCACTTCTTGTATCAAGCCACAGATATAAATATGCATATACATATATATGTATATATAAATAATATTTTTATTCTTGAGTAATAATAATAATATTTTTAATCTTAAGTTATAATAATAATGATACAATATTAATTTTGGTTTATATGTCCATTAACACAGTCTCCATTGTAAGTCTCCATCCGTGTTTCCATTAACTCCATGGTTGCAAGGTTTGTGACGTCAGTCTCCTTGCTGTTTAATACTCTTAACTTCAACATTGACTAGCGCCAGGATTGGTGATCTTTGATTGAGCAACTTTTTATTCATTTCTTCTGTTTCTTATGGATTGTTCGGTGTCTAAGTATGTTTATTGGTTAGATCATACTTACTAGAAACAATCCATTGGTTTTTAGACAGTATCGGCACCGCTGATGAATAGATGCTGTCAAACACCTTTAATTTCTTTTGATGTTTTTTGTTTCACGCTGCATAGTGCAATATGTCTTATGCTGAATTTTCACTTTCAACACTTTCTTATATATATATATATATATATGTATATATATATATACACACACATACACTGTGCCGTAACTAGCCATTTCTGTGCCTTGGGCAAGAATTTGTATTTCGGCCCCTTAATTAATTAGGTTTGGGAAAATAATAAAGCAAATCCAGCAATTTTGGGTCCCCCTTCCAAGTGGCCCTGGGCGGATTCCCTTGTTGCACCTGCCTAGTTCAGCACTGTGTGTGTGTGTATGTATATATATATATATATATATATATATATATATACAGTCGAACCTCCATATATCGAAGTAGCAAATTGCCGGAAAAAATTCGATGTATAGAAATTTCGATATATAGATTTGATCTTAGTTTTATCATGATTCTCCTAAATTATTAAAATTAAAGCTAATTTCCGTATACGAAACTCCAATCACAGTAAATGAAAGTTAATGATTAAAAAATGAATTAATATGAAAGATTTATTGAGTACCGCATACCTTTAAAAAAAAAAACAATAATCCAGACAGTGGTTACAATGATCACAGTTACATTCTTTTCAAAAAACTACGAATATCTTGCTGAACGCAGCTTTTGCGAAACAGTTTTTTTATTGTAGATTCAGGAACGTCATTTTCCCGTTCCTGATTCTGCCGCGCATATCCTCATATCAATCACTTTATGTAAAGTTTTTTCATTTTCAAATGTTCAGATAAGTTGCTTTCGGTAATGAAGTTTCAGGTTTTTTAATTACACCCTGGTCTATTGGTTACAATATTGAAGTGGTTTTCCGGGGAAGAAAAGCAAATTAGCATTTTATAAATTTGAAGATACATTAGGATGGGTCGGGCAACTGTGTACAAGCAAAGCAATTTTTCTATTTTGATCACTCATTTTTCTATCCAATTTCAAAATCACGCTTCAAAAACTTCACTTGTTAGCCATGACTTTCTATTAGAACAATAGTCAACCTCTAAAGACGTTACATTTTTGACTACTCTAAGGGTTCTTACTTTTACCTACTATCAATAATCCAAGTTTTTCTTTGTCACTCATGTTAGCGCCTACCAGTACAGTTATTCTATCCTTACTGTTCTTGCCTCCATGACAATCGTTAGAGTTCTGTTGGGTAAAAAATTATAAATGAGTCCCATTTCATCAGCATTAAAAAATATAATCGGTCTGAAAATCTTTTAGAATTTTTTTCAAGTCATTGCTTCTCCAGTCATCACAGACTGCTTTAAATTCACTTCTACTTTCTCCGGAAATAACCTTCACCGAACTTCCTTTTCCCCCTGAACATCACTTTTCGTGAGGTAAACGGTCTAATGTGGAATAAAATCTCCCAATATGTCTTGAAAAAATTTCGATATATAGAGATTTTTTCGATATATAGAAACAGTTTTTATGTGTAATGAACATGGAGATTTGCTAAGAGTTCGATACATAGAAAATTTCGATATGTGGAAATTCGATATATGGAGGTTCGACTGTATATATATATATATATATATATATATAATATATGTATATATATAATATATATATATATTATATATATATAATATATATATATATATATATATATATATATATATATATATATATATATATATATATATATATATATATATAAATAAATTACTATATTTAACTGCAAAAGAAACAGGCTAGATTCGAACTTTTAGAGAAAGAAAGCTGAATTTCCTCTAGATCGCGCATTTCTTTTTTTATTACAATGTTTAGTGACATTTTAAGTTCTGTTTTCCTTGTCATGCATCATTGATGATTCAGTAATGGAGTCCCAAACGCAGCGAGGAGCAACCTGAAACAACATCTGACATAACCATGCGACTCACCCTTAAAATCTCAGTACGACGTTCTCTTTTAATCACGGTTCATAAGCGTTTTTTTTTTAAATCTCGCTGGTGCAAAGAGTGTTCAGTTTGGAGGTAGATAATTACGGAAAAGTATGCTGGTCTGGCGAGTTTTTGGCCACGTTGTGGAAATTGTTTTGTACGAATTTTGCGTCAGCATATGGTGTCTTGGATCCCACTTAGATGCTGGTGGAAGCGGAGTAATGATCTGGGTCATGTATATCAAAGTGGAAGGTGCCTGGGCCCTCGGTGCCCGTGGAGCACCTTATGGATGCTAAGTACTTTCGTGGACTACTTTCTGATAATGCAGACTGCGCGACGTTGTACTTTTATATTCCAAAGAGATGACCTCCAAGATGATGCCTCTAGTCATTTGGCTGCTTTTATGCTAAACGATTAGATAAACAGAGTTCTGACTTGCAACGCATCCATTAGCCGCGAGAACCTGCAATACAATACTCGTAAAACATTTTTTGGCGATCATAGCATATTGTGAGACTGGATCTCCTCTTTTGTCTAACTGAAGGCCAAGAAATGTGAACTGTTTGTTAGTCCCTTCCCAGTTGTGAAGAAATGTTTGAATCTGTGCCGTGGAGGATATCTACTATATTTCGTACAAAAGATGATGTCTACTGAGTATGGAATGTTGGGTTTAAAATACATTGCCCCCATGGAGCTTTACAATTATCTCAATACGAACAGTTTTAAAGTAGGATTACGTTCCTCCATAACGGTCCTTCGGAAAGCAAAATTTCAGACACTAAAAACTTCCCTCCATCCTTCCTCGTGAGTTATAATTTTGGCAGCGTGCCAAACCCACTCTGCAGCGCTTCGACAAGCAGTAAGCAGTTAAACAGAAAATCACCAAAATGCGTTAAAATTTTGACATATATATATATGTATATATATACACGCGTACATATATATATATATATATATATATATATATATATATATACAAAAGAGGTAAGCAACGATAAGTAATCCTACGTTAATAACCCGCGGTAGTTTCGTTAGAAGAGACTACATGAATTTTTTTTTCTCAAATAAAAGCATTTCTTCCTTGAGTACGTTTTTATTTTTTTTTTGTCTTTGTATTCTGCTAAGGACCAATTACCTTTAAATTGTATACCTTAATGAATTATTTTTTCCCTTTTTTTAATTATATTTAACTTTAATCTTTAAATTTTTAAAAGTTTTTATCTCTCAATTATTTACTACTTGTTATTATTTTTAAATTTTTAATTTCTTCTTTTCTTTTTAAATTGTTTTCTGGTATTTTAATTTTAATTACTGAGCACTTGTATCTTGAAATAACTACCTTGCAACATGAGATAAAGTCGCCAAGACCCAGGAACTCAAAACTCAACTTCAAGAACTGCAATTACGTCCGATTTTTAAAATAAATTGCAGTAATCAATGTTTGTAAGTTTAATAGTGTGTGTATATATATATATATATATATATATATATATATATATATATATATATATATATATATATATATAAGAATCACGTTTGTTATTACTGTTTTTGATTCTTATAAGCGGTTGATTCTTATAACCGAAAATTAGGTTTTTGGACAGGAACACACACACTTATATTTACATATATTAGATAATTTACCATAAAATACTCTTTAATTTACATTAACTATCTTTTATTAAAATTATTTTTTATAGTTTTAAAAATAAAACTTAATTTTTAGACCTATAAGTAGATACACATTATAGTAAGAGAAGAAAAAAATACAATATTTGTTACAAGTTACAACATACCTGCTTAACAGTTTTAACATTTCAACTATAGGAATGGAGCAAGAAAAAGTTTTCTACGGTAGTTTGACGTAATGAAGTTTTCAGAAGGCTGTTTATACCTCTTTCAATACTTATAGTCTTAGACGAAGATTTACTCGGGAGGGTAAATTGCCCCCGGGTCAAGCTAATAGGACAATGTTGTGGTAAAGCGTTTAAGGGGAAACTATTATGTTATGTCTAATAAAGAAAGGGGTGAATTTTACGACTATATTCCATCCCATCTTATCAATCTTTCTTAAAAAAAAAAGAGAAAGAACTTCGTGCCTTTTGAGGGTTTAAGTAGCTTTTTTGGAAAAACGATAGGAAAGCGAAGAGTGTAAACTGATTCTTATAACCGGTGGATTGATTCTTTAAAGCGAAAATTTTAACATGGAAATAATTCATTTGTTTTTGTTTTCGCGATATTGATTCTTATAAACGGTTGATTCTTATAACCAGTGATCACTATAAGCGGTGGTTACTGTATATACATATCATTTAACCATGTATAAAATGAGTCAATTTGTATGTACAACAAAGTAAATTAGACTTAGCATTTAAAGCGAAAACAGATTAATTTCCTTTTCATGTTTCATTTGTCCCTTTGAATTAATTTTTTCTTTTAAAGGGAAATTTTGTTTTAAAATAGAACTGGACTGTAATAAGATGTAGCTTCATGTTAAATTATCATTAAGATAGAGAGGGAAAATCATAATTACGAACCAAACAATAAAATGAACTGAATAAATGTTTGCATATTGTTTGGTTCGTATAAAACGAACCAAACAATATGCAATTATTTCAGAAGAAATTACTAAAGGGAACAATGTATTTTTACCTACATTTAATAAAGAAGCGACAAGGTAAACTGTCACGTGATGTTTTTTGCGATTCATAACTACACAACAGTTAAGGTTGCTGTGTACTAACCCTATTGGATTCGCTCACCTCACTGTTGAGCTATGGAGAAAATGTCTCTACTATTGACAGTTACATAAATGTCGATAATTCAATAAAAAGGGTAATTTAAGATGGCCCGAACTTTTCTGCACCCTGCAACGGGATTCATTTTATAAATTTCGTCCTTCAAAGGAATTCAGAAACGTTTAAAACACACTACACCAGATTTTCGCCCCGAATAATTTAAATTCTAAATTATTATTTGCATTAAAAAAATAAACGAAAAAATGCCCCAAGGCGTAAAATTTCTTTTTCTATTACGGAGTTCAATAATAATAATAAAAAAAACAACTTTCAATCCAAGTCGGCATAGCTTGGACACATTTTCGTCATAAGTTAACATTGGGATGGACGAATCCAATAGGTTTAGCACACAGCAGCCATAAAGTGAGGTTCATTCGTGCCAAAAAGTCTACTATTTTCAACTGTATGCAGCCAAATGCTCTTGAAATTCAAGCAATAAACAATTTTTAAAAAAATTCCAGAAAAAAGATAATGAATTCTTTACTCTGAATAATGTTTTCCGAAATTCTTTTCAGCTCAGCTGGTCCCCACCAATTCATACGTATAAAAACAGCGTTGGAAAATTCTGAGAGTTTTCTATTAATGTCTCAATGTCTAATTTCACCTTTTCTTTGTCATGCTATTTTCAGTTCTAAAACATTTCGTTGACAACGAATCTCTGGTTAATAAACTGTTGCAGCTTGAACCTTAATTAGGATAATTTCTAGGGCTTCTACCCCCCCCCCCCCAATTGCAAAACTAGAGTCGTCGGATGGAACTGATCTGCTGTTCCTAGTGGCTTCTAACTACCCTCGTTGGCAGCGTTCGTTTCAACTTCCTGTAGGGGATTTTTGAAGGTCGGCGACAATAGCAGTTGTATCAACCCGTGTCAGCTACGATTGGTTTTACTGCAGTAGAGTTGTAGCTAAGCGGAAAAAAGACCTTTACAGGGATTCCTGTAACTTTCAAAATGTTCTTAACTAATTAAATTATAAGCGTAATTTAAAAAGACTTTCGATCTGTATGTTTCATCTAGCAATGATTATTATTATTTTTTTTAACGCTATAAGATTTTAAATCTTGTGTTTATAAGTGCGCATTGTATTTATGACGGGCATGTTTTCATACAAGCTTGTTATTGGTTGAAATTCGATTACTCATTCGATTTATTTTTTACTTAATCCTTAATAGAATTAAGGAATAAAGGAATAAATAATAAATAAACCCATAAGAAGACATTTTTTTTCGGACATAATTTCACATCTATGAGTACAAAGGCGCTTAAGCCTAATTGTCACTTTATATGAGATTTTCTGTTAGAATTTTCTTTTGATCTATTAATAGAGTTACAGTTATTTGAGGGGCCTAAGGAATCTTTCTTTACTGACAAATACAGAATTTTCTCATTCTACAAATAATTTTATCTCCCCATAACAATTCCTGTAATTATGAAACTTAACACTTAAACTCAGATTTTTAGTGTAATTCACCTTAGTTTTTGTAAGTTACAGAAAACGATTTTGTTTTGAAAAGAAAAGACTAAACCTTTGTACTCGAGGAATTAACAGGAAATCCAACGAAAATAAAGCAAAAATTGCACCTTACTGCTATTTGTGCTTTATTTACGTTGGATTTCCTGTTTATAATGATTTTGTTATTATAAAAAAATGTGGAATTTAATGAAAATTTGAGGATCATAGTTTCATGAAAGAGGAAAAACTCCTTTATCTTGAACTGTAACCTCATTTTAAAAGCAAGTTAACAATTTTAATATTCTTCAGTTAACTTAATTTTTTAGTATTTTTAAAAGTGCAATTATTTATTTTCAAAATAAATGTTTATTGAGAAAATGCAATTTCTCAAAATATCACTCAATTTCAGGTACGCATTATTCCATATAGCACATATAATATGCCTGCTAAGTTATATCAAAATATTTTAAATAATTTTTAAGCAATAGTGCGCACTACAGCAAAATTTATAAGAAAGTAAGAAAACGCAAACTAAAGGAAAAATTATTCTGTAATTTTTTTTTCTCCAAATAAACCAGATTAAAAAAAAAACCAATGTCCATTTAAAGAACTTACCTTTAAATATATGTTTATACTTTATTTTCCAGCAAATGGTAAATTTGGGGCTAATAGGTATCCCAAAACTGAAATTGTAAATATTTTTCTGATGTTCTTTTCGATTCGTACAAGTATACATCAAAACACAAAAACGTCCTTTTAACTGCCTGAGAATCTATATATTTAAGTTGGTCAGCCGATACTTTGGGCAGTTCGTGAGAGAAAACTAGCTGTAAATAAACTAGCTATAAATAAACTAGCTGAAAACCCGCTCTTCGCTACGGAGTACATTCAAATTAAAACAACGGTCAATGTATGCAATTAATGCCAAATATAAATATATATATATATATATATATATATATATATTATTATAAATTATATATATATATATATATATATAATTTATAATAAATAAGACGATCAATGTATGCAATTGATAATTGTAAAAAAAAAAAATAAATAAATATATATATATATATATTTAAAAAAATCGTCAGGGATATTTTTACAGACAAAATAATGTAGAAGAAAATATTCAAATTAAATCTAATAGAACATACTAAAGAATATAGTACAGTTAATATAGGACAGTTTGAGGAACATATATCTTTTACTGTATTTTAATATTTTTTTGGATAATGTCCAATCGTCTGCCGCATTAGGAAGAAAAAAAATTGTTTTTTGTCTATTACGTTGTTATGCACGTGACGATAAATTAATTTATAGTACCAGAAGAAAAAATCACGTGATCAGCATTTAATAAATTAAATTCTAAAAATTAATCTTCAATAATTCACCAAAAATCAGAAAATGGAGGTAAGATTCGAAAAAATTTTCATTTTAAAGGAATTTTTATGATCTTTCTCGTGATATAAATTTTATAACCCTCAAATTATTATTTTAAATGAAAACTTTAAAAAAGTTTCTAAAACAGCTTAAAAATTTAATTTAAAAAAATCTAAATAAAATTAATTTAAAAAGAATGAATTAATTTAAAAAAATGAATTTTTCAAAAATCTTTCTTAGTGCATCTCTACATTATAAGAAGAATCGCCATGCAAAATTTCAGCGGTTTAGTCTGTGCGTTGTATGTCAGTCAGTCAGTTACGGAACTGTTTTATATATATAGATAAATTAAAAAAAATGGCTTTCGGTGACATGTTTTAATCTGGTTTTTAGATACTTGTTAAGTACGAGGCCGCATAAACACGTTAATTTGTTTATTCCGAGAAATCTTTCTAGCTCTCTCTCTCTGCCATTTTTATTTTTAATTATGTTTGTGAGATATAGTATTAATCCTGACGGGAATTGTTTATTTCGCTCTGTTTAGTAACCACATTTCTTTTTACTGGGCTCAATAGTAATTTTTTAAAATTATTTCTCTATTCTTAAATATTTTTATTTTCAACATTTGGCAATGATGTGTTGAGTTTAATTTGTGTATCAGTACATTTATTTACTATCCAGCTGTTCTGTTTTGACGGGTAGAACTAATGAGTATTTATTTTGTAATTAATCGCGTTCCAGTTTGAATTTCTCAAAACACAAATGGCAGCGAAATGCGCAGAAAAGATTACAGGTTAATACATAAGAATTTAGAAAAATCGAAAATTTTGAAGGGTTTTGAGACATCTATCCTTAAATATTACTTGAAAAGGATTCAGCTACTGTGATTGAAAGTGATTTTTCGCATTAATTCAAAGCGAACTTTTCTCTGTATGCGAAACAATGTGTAACAGTAAGCTATGCTTGAAATACCCCGAAAGTTTGCGAAAGTATTTCTCAATTGTGATTTCAGGGAACAGGCGATGCTTGTGTGACTGTAGATTAATTTTAATTTTAAAAAAATGTCTAAGAACTAAGGTATAGTGTCTCTTACAGAACTAGAAACATACAACATTTTCATGATGGATAATGTACGTTTTAGTGAAAATAGTATTTATTTAATCATTTAAATATCATAATTGCAACTTTTCGGTTACACCTATACATCGCTATACGGCCGCTCTTTATACTGCATTTCGCTATAACGACCTTTTTAATTATGACACTTTTTCGATTTACGGCCCACAATGTTTCGTTATATGGCCAAAACGGTGGAAAGTGATATTGGCAGCATATTATATATAGCTTAGTGATTCTTCATGTTAATGTTCGTCCTCACATAAAGACAGTTTTTAAACTTTTTTTTATCGTTTTTATTATCTATATATATAAAACAGCTCCGTAACTGACCGACTAACTGACTCACTGACATACAACGCACAGACCAAACCGCTGGACCTAAACGGCTGAAATTTTGCATGGCGATTCTTCTTATGGTGTAGGGGTGCAATAAGAAAGATTTTTGAAAAATTCTTCTTAGATTTTTTTAAATTAAATTTTTAAGCTGTTTTAGTAACATTCTTTAAGTTTGCATTTAAAATAATAATTTGAGGGTTATAAAATTTATATCACGTGAAAGATCATAAATTCCTTTAAAATGGGATCTTTTTCGAATCTTTGCCTCCATTTTATGATTTTTGGTGAATTTAAAGATTAATTTTTAGAATTTAATTTATTAAATGCTGATCACGTGGTTTCTTTTCTTTTTGTGATATTTTCAATTAATTTTGCGTCACATGCATTACAACGAAATAAATTGACAAAAAATATTAAACTACAGTGAAAGATAAAATTTAACCACTAGACTAATTGAGATACAAGTTTTTTTTAAATTTAATTCAAAACGGTGTGTTTTATGGATATTAAACAGACAAATTAATTGCATACATTGACCGTTGTATTTAATTTGAATATTTTCTTCTACATTATTTTGTCTATAAAAATATCCGTTACGATTTTTTTTTATAAATGTATTTTTTTTGGCACTAATTGCATTAATTGACCGTCGTATTTAATTTGAATGTACTCTGTAGCGAAGGACGGGTATTCAGCTAGTTTGTGTGTGTGTATATATATATATATATATATACATATATATATATATATATATATATATATATATATATATATATATATATATATATATGTGTGTGTGTGTGTGTGTGTCTGTGTATACTCCTTTGTCCTCGGCAGAGTTGTGTGAGGAGATACTTTTGGAGGTATAAATAGAATGCAATTGACGACGTTTGATGTCATCGCATCTTTCTTGTTGTAGACGATAGGATGAAAGAGGGAGAGACAACATAATCCGACAGTAGGGAGTAGAATGAGGCGATTTCTTAAAGATGCACTTGTTTCTTTCAACGTAGGGAAATCGCATTTAACCGAGACACTATGAAAGAGAACGTAAAAAATAAACCATTAAAAACAATTTTTCCCTTGTCATTTAAAAAAAAATTCCCACGTATCAAGGTAACTCCTTTAAAAACATAGCTCAAAATAAAATACTTTTCTTGACAATAAGTTAAAATTGTATCTATGATAATACTTTAAAGAGGATCAATGTTGAAACGTTTTGTTATGATTTTCAATGGGTATTAGCTCCGTCTTATAACCCAGAAAATTAGTAAGTGTGAAGGAAAAGTGAATGCAAATGGGATTCGCTTCATCGGTTGTAAGAATTCTTTGTTTTCGTTTATTTCCAAGCGCTTTCATTGCGGAATCATATTCAGTGTTCGTACGGTCCTTAAAAGTCCTTGAGAACT
>OU015499.1:3595442-3702942 GCA_907164885.2 Dolomedes plantarius | reverse complement strand
GCGAAAGGTTCCACGCAAAGTGTCCCTCCGTGCCGTACACTTGCCACCTCCCTCAATTTCGGTGTGGGGACGCCTTCTTTAGACTTTCGACCTGCTTCTCTCGAGGAAGTAACTCGTTTGCGGGGCGGGAGGGGAGGGGGAGAGAAGCTGGCTTTCGCAACTCGGAAAGACTTTGCCTCGTGTGGGGAATTCAATGCGTTTATTTATCCGGCGCTTTTAATCTGTTATTGTTGCGAGTCGACGCTTTTTTTATTATTGAGTGGAAGTATTTTATTAATTGGTGGGCCGTAAGTTGCTTGTTTTAGAGTGGAATTGTGTAATTAACGCGTACGATATTCAGCTAATCTCGATTTAATGAATGACGGAGCTCGTCAAAATAGTGATCGAGTCGAGGCATCGGCTACGAAAAGGAACAATAACATTCTTGGACGATACAACGGAAATCTTGTTTTCTCCAGGAGCTCATTCCCGACTACGCAATGACTCAAAAACATATTTTCCGAAAGAAATAAAACGAACATTTTTTCCCGAATACAACTTATCTCATGAGTTCTTCGGTAAATTTTAAAAGCAACAAATTTATATAAAAAAATTATTTCAGGTAGTCCCTTCTAACGAAACTACCGTGGGTTCAGGGCCCGATTTAGAAAATTCTTGACTATAGGCACAACTCGGGATGGGGGCCCCCTAACACTCACGTAGGCGTAAAATTTCCAAAATTGACACACAAAAAAAATAATCATGAATCATTGTGAAAGTACCATTTTACCAAGAATTGGCTATTTGAAGCGCAGAAGCCTAGAACATTATTAAATAACAAAAAGCAATACAACGTATTAACTTCATCATTAAAACACCAATACAATGCAACCAGAAAAACTTGTTAATCCCTTATATACACTGTAGCATACATATGATGAACTATACATATGATGAACCAATCAATCAAATTTGAAGGATATATAAAGAAATTGCTATTAAAAAAAAGGTAAAATTAAAAAAAAATTTAATTGGGAATTTTTTCTATTAAAATAAAAATTTTGGGAGGCCCCTAGGCCTGGGCCTTATGGAAAATCAGGGCCCGCGTGGGTTATTAACGTAGGATTACTTATCGTTGCTTACCTCTTTTTTTTTTCCTTTTTTTTTTGGGGGGGGGGGCGCATTTTGTTACTTTTCTGTTTAACTGTTTATTGCACCTGGTTTTGGCGCTCTGCCAACATTATAACTCGAGACGGACTCTGAATTTTTTCTTTCCGGAGGACCGTTATTGATGAACGTAATCTTACGTTAAAAAGGATTTGAAAAAAAAAAATAGTAAAAATAGCTTTAGAGTGACTGAGACCAGTAAACGATTAAAACAGTTCTTTCCGGTACAGAAAAGCAGGATATGTTCCAGTCTCATTATCTTGAGAGCGTACTTGACAAATATCAGTAGCTGCAAGGTTGAAGCTGTGCAAGTAGGAGTCCATGAACAAGATGGCCAATTCTAGCTTTGAACATTTTTCTGAAGAAATATTGAAAAACTGTTGAAGTATAATTTTTGTTTCTTTTACTATGCGTTGTCGTAGTTGGATTATATTTTTTCCCTCCTTTTCATTGCGCGTTCAATGAGCTCAGATGAACACGTGTTTTGTGTATTACGTTGTATAACAACTTTGTGTTTTTAATTCAGTGTACGACACATTTTTTTTCACTGTGAAATACAGTGAAACCTCGATCGATCGTTCCCCGAATCGCCGTTTATTTCATCCAGTGCCGACGATAATATTTCTTTGTTATATTCCCACATCCATAGTTTTCCCACATTGATCGCTCAGTTCAATCTGTCCCTTGAAAAAAGATAGTTTGATCCATTGTAAATATTTAAGGGAACAAGGGACCTTCAATCTCGTTCTTCTTTAATTTTCAATATTTTACTCTATATACACCATGAGTATAATAAGTTTTCTTTTCTACTACATTGAAGAAGCTTAGAATCCACAAATAAGTATTTTGTGGAGGAATAAGACCTGTTTATCAAAAAATTCTTCAAAAATTCTAGAACTTTTCAAAAGGCTCCATGCGTATTCATTTTCCTCTGATATCTTCCAAATTTCTCAGAATTGACAATTAAAGTGTTTGTCACAAAACTGTGCATGATTCTTTGAAATCACAAATATTTTTCAAATTTATAGACCATAAAATGCAGTAAAAACATAAAAAACATAAAAATAGCAGGCAGAACAGAAAAAATATTTAAGACTTTAGATTAATCCAAAAATAAATGTACATTTATATTTATATACACGTGGGAAACGTATAATACAAAATTTAAGGATTTTAATTAATACAGAATGCGCATAGGGCATTTTGAAAAACGTTAGCATTTTTGAAAATTTTTTTGAAAATCAGGCATCATTCTGCCAAAAATTCCTTATTTTGAATTTCAAGGGTTTTCAATGTAGTAAAAAAGAAAATAATTATTCTCATCTTGTATATCGAGTTAAATATTGTAAATTGAAAAATTCGAATTTGATGGTCCCTTGTCCCCTTAACGGCGCATTGCTTGAATTGCCCTTGAATCATAAAATATGTATTTTAGTTTGAAAACAACTTTCACTTTTAAAGAAGAAAATTTTGCCTCGTGCCGACCACCTGTCATTGTCTTTTTCTAAAGTGCCAGTATTTCATCCGTCAGTTTTAGTACCACCAAATTTCCTTGTTCAGAGCATCGAAAATTTCATCGTTCGAAAGGTACTCGTTAGTCATAATTCACATTAAATATCATTTTAGCCAAAAGTCTTTGTATTCCTGTTCTTAAAATACATTATTCTTGAACTTCTGTGCATTTCAATTAGACTAGTAGAAATGATCATTTAAATAAAATTGAATTATTTTCCTCAATGGTTTGTAATTAAATTTTAGTATTTCATTGTTTTATCCGTCAGGTTCGCGTTGAGGTTAATGCCTAAGGAGAAACTAAATTGTACACGACATACTGAAGAGTGACTTTTAATTATCAGACTGAAATCGCTATGCAGCGTCCCCTTAAACCTTAATATTAAAGTATGCTCATGTAATATATTAATACTTAATACTTTTGTAAGTAATTCATATAATACTTATTAATACTTAATACTTTAAAATATTAATACATTAATTAATTTTAAAATATTAATGTATTAATATTTTAAAGTATTAATTTATTAATTTTAAAATATTAATTTATTTATTAATTAATTCAATATAAATTAAATATTAATTTTTATTAAATATTAAATATTAATTTAATTAAATATTAAATTTTAATTAAATATTAAATTTTAATTAAATATTAATTTTTATTAAATATTAATTAATTCAATTTATTAATTTAAAAATATTAATACTTAATACTTTTGTAAGTAATTCATATAATACTTTTGACTTACGGGCTTTTGGCATCACTTCCATGTGTTTCACTATAATCAGTTCACTTTGATACCTCTTTATTTATTTTTTGTCATCTTTCGTTTTGAATGAAAAAATCATAATGTATTTCTGAAAACATATCACTTTAAGTTGCATTGGATCATCAATCTATCGTTTTTCAAGGGAAAATCACGAGCTTTGCATTGTCGAATTAAACTTTTGGGATCAAAATAAGTAAGAAACAACCAAATGTTGCTAAGTAAGTCAGGTAATAAATTTTTTCCTGCGGTAGCTTACTATGCAGGTGTTTTTACTTTGTTCTTAGGGAAGAAAGCTGAATTTGGTTTCGAAATTGGAAGAGCTGAATTTACTGTTATTTATAATGTATGTCTAGATTTTTCTAATCCCAGCTCTTTTCGGGTTATTGTTGCGAACTTATAATTTGATAATATAACTTATAATTTGAACTTATAATTTGATAATTGATTTGCGATACTTTTGGGGATATCTTCATTTATTTTTAATGGTCCACTCTGAGAACTTTGTAATAGATTAATTAATTAAAATCAACCGTTTCCACCGAAAGGGACTAAAATATTATCAGATGTGTTTTCTGAATTTACTGATAGGTTTGATAACATTATGGACGTTCTCTGTTTTACATATTTATCAGGTTTCTTCTTAAATTATTTAACAATATTATATGCTTTGAACTGACAATACATAGGGATGATAATTTTAAACGAGGAACCTACTGTTTAATGAATTAGAATAAAAAATAGGATGAATATTTACGTGCACTTTTATTACGACTTGTCTGCATTATGTTTAAAATTTTACTATTTCAAAATTGAAATTGAATGTTAGCAACTTTAGATAAATGGTTGAATAACTTTTCAATCACCATGTCTCTCATCCTCATACAATTTGTAGTCATAGAATTGCTTGATAAATTTTAAAATGACTAAGGGGGTAAGATCCAGCATTAGGGTTAAAATTTTACTATTTCAAAATTGAAATTGAATATGAGTAATTTTAGATAAATGGCTGAATAACTTTTCAATCATCATGTCTCTCATCCTCATACAATTTCTTTAGAATGGTATAATTTGTAGTCATAGAATTGCTTGATAAATTTTAAAATGACTAAGGGGGTAAGATCCAGCATTAGGGTTAAAATTTTACTATTTCAAAATTGAAATTGAATATGAGTAATTTTAGATAAATGGCTGAATAACTTTTCAATCATCATGTCTCTCATCCTCATACAATTTCTTTAGAATGGTATAATTTGTAGTCATAGAATTGCTTGATAAATTTTAAAATGACTAAGGGGGTAAGATCCAGCATTAGGGTTAAAATTTTACTATTTCAAAATTGAAATTGAATATGAGTAATTTTAGATAAATGGCTGAATAACTTTTCAATCATCATGTCTCTCATCCTCATACAATTTCTTTAGAATGGTATAATTTGTAGTCATAGAATTGCTTGATAAATTTTAAAATGACTAAGGGGGTAAGATCCAGCATTAGGGTTAAAATTTTACTATTTCAAAACTGAAATTGAATATGAGGAATTTTAGATAAATGGCTGAATAACTTTTCAATCATCATGTCTCTCATTCTCATACAATTTCTTTAGAATGGTATAATTTGTAGTCATAGAATTGCTTGATAAATTTTAAAATGACTAAGGGGGTAAGATCCAGCATTAGGGTTAAAATTTTACTATTTCAAAACTGAAATTGAATATGAGGAATTTTAGATAAATGGCTGAATAACTTTTCAATCATCATGTCTCTCATCCTCATACAATTTCTTTAGAATGGTATAATTTGTAGTCATAGAATTGCTTGATAAATTTTAAAATGACTAAGGGGGTAAGATCCAGCATTAGGGTTAAAATTTTACTATTTCAAAACTGAAATTGAATATGAGGAATTTTAGATAAATGGCTGAATAACTTTTCAATCATCATGTCTCTCATTCTCATACAATTTCTTTAGAATGGTATAATTTGTAGTCATAGAATTGCTTGATAAATTTTAAAATGACTAAGGGGGTAAGATCCAGCATTAGGGTTAAAATTTTACTATTTCAAAATTGATTTTGAAGATGAGGAATTTTATATAAATGGTTGAATAACTGTCCAGGCATCAC
Organism: Dolomedes plantarius; assembly: GCA_907164885.2. Taxonomy (NCBI): domain Eukaryota; kingdom Metazoa; phylum Arthropoda; class Arachnida; order Araneae; family Dolomedidae; genus Dolomedes; species Dolomedes plantarius. Next base: position 3,697,390 of record OU015499.1, on the reverse strand, counting down.
ATCTCTCATCCTCATGCAATTTCTTTAGAATAGTATCATTTGTAGCTCATGGAGATGCTTGATAACTTTTAAAATGTCTAAGGGTGTAAGATCCGGCATTTTGTTTAAAATTTTGCTATTTCAAAATTAAAATTTACTATGGGGAATTTTATATAAATGGTTGAATAACTTTTCAAGCATCATATCTCTCATTCTCTTAAAATTTGTAAGAAAGGTTTCATTTATTATTTTTATGAGGTAAATATGAATGACATTTAGTTTTCTCTTTCTTTAATCTACGAGGAAGCTTGTCATTCTTTTATTCTTTCTTAAATATTCTTGTGTCCTGACACTGAGCTCAAAAGGAAACTCTTGAAACAAAGCCTCCCTTGTTTACCGTCAATTTTTTCCCCCCTCAGAATGAAGCGGTGAATAAAAGTTGCACTCATATCCGGAATCTGTTAGTTAAACATTTTGTCCATTGGTTAAAAAAAAAAATATAGGAATTTTTATGGATTGTTTTGAGGGATATTCTGTATAGTATTGCGAAGCTTTCTGCTAGATTGAGTAAAATGTCTTCCAAAAAGTATATTGCGTCCATTTAACTTGAGTCTTAATTGAAAGTAAACAAAATATAAATTTTCTTGCCTGTATGTATGTTTTCATTTCGCCCGTAATTTCTCTCCTGTGTTGTTATGTGTTGTGAATTGTTACACATGTAGTTATTTGTTGTACATTTTTTTTTCTTCCTGACAAATTCTTTATTGTTATTATAATCTGTTTTGAACCTCTTAGCAGCTAAACCTGCACGAGTAAATAAAAGTGTGTTTTTAAAAGCATTTAGAACAAGTTTCTAGCAGTCAAGGAATTTCAAAATCCAAGAATAAGTTCTTTAAAGCAGTGATTCCCAACCTTTTTATGCTTGTGTAACACCTGAGAACTTTGTAAGGTCGTGGTGTACCACTGGTTATGCTATAACTTTTTGAGGGGGTCAAATAAATTCTATACACGTATGAGTAACTTTACAAGATGTATTTAAATATAAATAAGACAAAATACAGAAAATAAATCCATAAAACTAGAAAAGTCCGTTTATACGTAATTGTTGTGAACAAATGGCAAATGCAATTTCCCAACATTAAAATGTCTTTATCAGGACGCTTAATGAGAAACTTGTTGTTGCTTGTACTTATTTCTTATTAGAGCTTATTATTATTGAGCCTTTCTGCGTACTACCACAAATGCTCTCCCGTACCACCAGTTAGAAACCATTTCTAAAGTGTTAGGGCTTTAAAGTATTCAAAATGATTAAACATAATGGAAGTACTCTTAATTTCTTCATGATTCTACGACTTGTTTACTCAACGTTATTATCCGATTCCCCTAACCTCGCTTAGTCACTAACCATAGAATGACGAAGCTTGACCCCCCCCCCCCCCTTCAACTGTAGCAACCTTTCCTTATACACTTTTAATTATTTGGCATTTAGGCATTTGTCTTTTAAACCAGTCAAGGAAAAGATAAAATGTTCAAGAGCACGTTATAGTTTGTCTTGATAACTCCTTATTGTATTTATAAAAACAAATACTCTATAGTCTCCTTACATTTCGAAAAATTTTATAAAGCAGTTTTCTGACGTATTTTAAAGAAAAACTTAAACTACCTCCTGCTTTAACTACAGCAAAAGGGTTTACGTGTCACAAAATGGTGGAGAATTTTGAAAATTGGGAACCCCAGAAGAATCGGGGAAAATAAGTTTCAAACTCTGCTAGAACGACACAATTGATGGATTTTATATTTAAAATTTTGTAAATTTGTTTATTTTCTTTAGTAAACGTCTAACACAGTTTTTGCAAAATACTCTATCGTTATTCTGTTTTGTTTCCGTTTATTATGTTATCTCTTTTACTTCTTAATATGATTCTATTAAAATTTTTTCTAAAAATTAACGATATTTATAAAAATTACCTACCGTATTTTAAGAATCCATCAAAACAGCTTCTTTGAAAAATTATATTTCAGTAGACTTTGAAAGATCATAATTTCGTTTAAAGTTCCTTAATCGCTGCGGTAAATTCCACATTTCATTCTGCTGGTTAATCAAAAATCCTTGCTCTAAAGCGATTGAAATTTTTTAAATTGGTTTCATTCATAATTTTAAGGAATTTTTGTTTATAATTACTATTGTTATGATTCAGAGTATTCTTCTAAAAAATTAGTTTGCAAAATAATTCCCTTTTTTTACTAAATTTTTCGATGAACTATAACAATTTTTAAATTTAAATCTAATTCTTTTATAAATTTGCTAAGATTGTTGTAGAATGCGGTGCAATTTATCTGAAATAAGGAGCTGTACATGTAGAAATTTGCTGTGTTCAGATTTCTTTTCTTCAATTGGGGATCTGATAATATGATGTAGAAGCAGGTGTATCACCTGTGTGTGTGTGTGTGTGTGTGTGTGTGTGTGTATATATATATATATATATATATATATATATATATATATATATATATATATATATATATATATATATATATATATAGGTAGGTTTTCGTATGGACATACAACAGAGGCCCATAAGAAATAGTTGCCTTCTCCGTCCCAACCAGACTTTATTTTTCTTTTCAGATTTTTTTCTACGTTTTATAACGAGCTTTAAAGGTTTTTTTCCTCATATTTTTTTTTTTTTTAAATTCATCTTAGGTTATCTTTAGTAATAACAGTACACAATCGAGTAATTGCTTTGGAAAACCATGTAATATATATATATATACAGTGGAATCTCGATCGATCGTTTTCGGATCCATCGTTTTTCCGTATGTGTCGTTCATTTTATCCAGTCCCAAAGATCATATTGCTTTGTTATGTTTCCGCATCTATCGTTTTCTCGCATTTATCGTTCATTTCAATCGGTCCCTTGAAAAACGATAGATCGAGATTCCACTGTATATATATATACTGATAAATCACAGCGAATAAAATTGTTTCAAAAGCACAATTAAAAACTTTTAACTGGAATTATCAGTTTTGTTCAAAGTATCACTGTGGAAACATTTGGTTATCAGCTTAGCAAAAGTGCAAATTTATATCTTATCATTTTATCATCAAGATAAATAAATTATGTTAACGATAATGACATTACGATGAGTATAAATTGTCGTCGTTCATTCGTTAGACATTTAAATGACAGTTATCTGTCCTGAAATCTTCAGTTATAAGCAGGCTTTCGAGCGAGAGAAAGCTGCTCTCGCATCCAGTATCCACCTCCCGTAATAAAGCCATTTTACGCCATAGAAAAGCTTCTCCACAAACAAAGCTACTCTGTTACCAGCAACAAGTAGCTTTCCTCCGCACGAGCTTGCTTCCAGTGAAGCGACAAAAGGGGAAAAAAAACCTGTTTCTTTTGCAGCGCGCTCGTTCCTGGCCTTGTTTTGAGGCACTGGCTTGCAGGATCTTTAACTTTGGACGAGTGACGTCACCCAACGATATCGCTGGCGTTTGCCCGAAATAGAGCAAATCGGGGTCTGAAAATCGACAACAATTCGTCGTTGGGACGCAGCTAGACTGTCGCGATGATTCGATTGCAGCGGTGGGATAATTGAGATCCTTTTGGTGTGGTGTGTTTTTGGAGGACGAAAATTCGTAAAGGTAGAGATTTCAGGGGGAGTTATATAACTTGATGATATGCGTGTTTGTGAAACTGCACTTAAGGAGTGACTGAACATAGGAGTTAACTATGATATATGTACACCGAGAGTACATTCACACAATCATCTCGCGCAGTTAGTGACCCGGATGTATTTCTAAAATTATATTCAAAGTTGTTGAGTTCATTCATAAGTTCCAGGTGTTTAATCTTAAACAGCCGATAGTATATCCTATGATTTTTTAAAATGAAAAATTACTTGCTTGTTTCTTACCGTATTTTTCTTTATTTCTCGTGTTTATTTAAGGCTGTTGTGTACTTACCCTGTTGGATTCGGTCACCTCAGTGTTAACCTATGGAGAAAATGTGTCTACTGTTGACAGCTGCATCAATGCTGATAATCCAATAAAAATTGTATTTTCAGATAGGGAGAACTTTTCTGCACCTTGAAACAGGATTCATTTTATAAATTTCTCCCACGAAAGTAATTTAAGAGCGTTTAAAAAAACACACTACATGAGATATTTTCTCCGAATAATTTAAATTAAAAAATATTATTTGCATTTTTTTAAAAAAAAAGGGAAAATGCCCCAAGGTGTAAAATTTCTTTCTCTATTACGGAGTACAGTTTTTTAATCTTTCAATCCATGTCCGCAATCCTTGAACACATTTTCTCGATATGTTAACACTGAGGTGAGCGAATCCAATAGCGTTAGTACACTACAACCTTAAAAGGCGTAGTCAGTTTTTCTTCTAAATACTGATCAAATATTTTCTCACTCATACTGTTAATTATATTTTAAATAATCTTTAAATTATTAGTTATATTTGGGTATTCACTTATTTTAATCTCTCTGCTATTGGTCTTTTTCCTACTGACTATTGTCATTCGGTTTTATGTAGTAAATACAGTCGAACCTCCATATATCGAAGTAGCAAATTGCCGGAAAAAAATTCGATATATAGAAATTTCGATATATAGAATTAAGCTTAGTTTTATCATAATTCTCCTTAAAAAAAATTAAAGCTAATTTTCGTATACGAAACTCCATTTCTAATTTATATGCGAATCACATTAAATGAAAGTTAATAACTAAAAAATGAATTAATATGAAAGATTTATTGAGTACTACATACCTTTAAAAAAAACAATAATCCAGACAGTGGTTACAATGATCACATTTACATTCTTAAAAAAAAAACTACGAATATCTTGCTGAACAGCCAGTTTTGCGGAAAGTTCAAAGAAATGTTCGTATTTATTCAGTCCACTAAAAACTTAATCAGGGACATGTTCAACGAATTGAAGTTCACGACATATTGTTTCAAACGCCAAAAGTTGGTAGATTTTATTCTAAAGTGGAATAAAATTTCCCAATTTGTGTTGAAAATAATTTCGATATATAGAGATTTTTTTTCGATATATAGAAACAATTTTTCTATGTAATGAACATGGAGATTTGCTAAGAGTTCGATATATAAAAAAATTCGATATGTGGAAGTTCGATATATGGAGGTTCGACTGTAGTTTTCAGGAAGAAGTGGCAATAAATGATAGTGCGTAAAAATAACGTAAGCGGAAAACTGGCGATGAATTAAGCTAATTTTGTCGTTGGATTGCTATTGTTTCGGCAAACTTCTAGAATGGGAATCAAATGCGGAAAACAAATGAGTGTTTCGTTGTATAACAGAATACTTTCGATTTTAAGGAACGTTTAGAGCGTTTTCTCTCTCTATCCATGTCATGGTTTTGATCGATGACTTTTCTTTTACTTTTACGTTTTATGTTAAAATTTTCTTTGCTTTTTCTGTCCAATATTTCATATTGTACTTTGTTAATTTTTTATACCTCGTAACTATATCTTTGTTCTTTTTCGGAATAATAATAATAATAATAATAATTGCTATAACGTTCATCCCACACCCTATCCAAGGCAAGTTTATGATTTTATCAAGTTCCAGTTGGAATCTAAAAACTCTGTATCGTTTTGATTAGGGAATGACAAACCTTGGGGAAGCCAAACATTTTAAGGGGGCAAAGGACCTTGAAGCTCGACGACCTCAAAATGACTCTAAAACCTTGAAATGACTATAAATATGGTCTAATTCTAACCACAAAAACTCAAATAATATTAGAAAGATAAATTTTCTTTCTTTATACATATAAGGTACATATCTTTAAATATGTCATATATAAAAATGGAAATTATAAATCTATAAATAGTTTTCAAATTAGTAGTTTAGAATTTTATATGATTAACTGCTAATTTTGAGTTTGTGTGCAGCATTGGTTGCTTTTTAACTATCAATAGGAAACTGATAAAACTACACTCATATGTATATTTTATGGTACTCTACATTTTAAAACCGGAAAAATGTGCTATTCTGGAATACTATTTTTATGTTGAAAAATTATGCAAATAATTGTGATAATTTTTGTAGTTTTCCAATTTTATGCCAAATTTTTAATTTAAATAATATTTTTTACAATTTATTTGGTTTTACATTACAGGTAAATATATTTCAAGTGCATTCTGACCATAATTCTTTTCTGTAAGCATATATCTCATGATGCACACAGCACTATATGATTTTTAATCACCAGTTAATCATATAAAATTCTAAACTGCTATTTGGAAATTATTTATAGATTTATAATTTCCATTTTTATATAGGACATAATTAAAGATGTGTACTTTATGCATAAAGAAAGAAAATTTCTTTTTCTAATATTATTTGAGTTTTTATGGTTAGAATTAGACCATATTTATAATCATTTCGTCAAGCTTCAAGGTCATGTGCCCCCTTAATGTAACGAGATTTATCTGCTACAGATTAATAGAAGCCTCGAGGAATATAAACATATTTACATTATCTATACTAATATATAAAGAGAGAGAGTAGATTTTGTATGTGGAGGGTAATCTCCGGAACCACTGCACCTATTTGAAAAATTCTTTCACTATTTGAAAGGTACATTATTCCAGATGGACATAGGCTATATATTATGTATATCGGATCAGTAGAAAGAAAGTTAGGGGCCTAAATGTTGAGCTGATGCTTCACCTTTACAACTTTTCCTTTGTCAACCATAGTCAAGTAACCATAGCAACACATCAAACGATATTTTCATTTATTATTAGGAAAACATTTAATATTTTAAATATTTAAGTGGAGGAAGTATTGATAAATACAAAAAGGATTTTTGAAATTGGCAACGTTTAAGGGTTTAATGAAGAAAATTACATTTGGAACTATGCTGTTTATTGGACATTTAGAGTAAAAAAAATTTACAATTTATTGGATATCAACTGGAAATTTATTGGTAAAATATTACAGATCTTTATTTAACTTATAAACTTTACGCTTTTGAATTTATGTACAATTTTATGAACAATTTGCGTAAATCAAACTTGAATTATTGAACTTTTTTCAAAAATCAGTGTGTTTCATTGAAACTGTGAAAAAGATAGCTTTACTCATGGACAATTATATGTTGGTCTCTCTAGCTCAGGAAATGCGGAGAATCAATTTATTTTAAAACCTCAGAAAAACGAAACAAAAAATGTGGTATACCATGAAGTTTTAAAATAGATTATACCTACCTAATATCTACTTCCCGGACAAAGTCGGGACGGGCCGCTAGTGTCTAAATAAAGAACGTAAAAATGTTTTGGGAGTTTAAATCTTCGTAAGAGAGAGATAGGGGTACCGACATCACTTTGTTACCGTTATTGCAGGGGTCTCCAAACTACGGCCCCCGAGCACCATCAATCCGGCCCGCCGTAGTTCATTTTGATTACATTGTAAAATTTACAATGTAAGTAAATCATACAAAATAATAATCAGATGTTTTTATTTAACGACCAGTTAAGGAACACAATAACTGACATACATAATGTAATTGAACATTTTAACCGTAATTAATGATATTATTGCACGTAATGCAAAACTACAGTATGTTGGTATGATGAGCTAGCTAGCTAGGTCTTGGCCCTTAGGCTAAAAAGTTTGGAGACCCCTGCATTATTGGCTCAAGGGAAAACTTTTTACGTTTAAATCCGGAACTCTTGTTCTTCCATTTGATGAATAGTTATCAGACTCTGTTGGTAACTTGCCTATTTACATGAACATTTTGCTTATTACAAATAATGTGCTTTGTCTGTTTTGTGCGTGGCTATGTCGGACGATATCATCATAAGAGAGACACAGACTTTGATAAATGGCATTTAGTATCGCAATATTTGAATTACTTCCCTTCTCACCTGCTTGATTTCATATATGTTGTTAATACTTTGCAGGCATTATAAAAGTATTTATTTCTTAATTTTATGCTATGGATTTCAAAGTAAATCTGTTTGCTTTGTAAAGGATGTCAAGTCCAAAATCATAGTTTTGAGAAAAATGGGATTGAAAACTAACATGTTTGTGTTATGTTTCAATTATCCCAAATTTTCACTGATGAATAAAAAATATTTAGGGGGGGGGGGGGAATTGGACTTAGCTTTCTGTACCCTGCAGTAGCCCTTGATTTTTCAAACATGCCTGGTTTGATAACTCATTTTGGCTCATTTTCGATTTAACGGCCTTTACACAGCAAACATAGATATTAGAATCTAAGAGTAAGTTGTTGAAGCAGCTCTGAAAGTATTTTGTCTGTATAAAACAGATTTCTTTTCGAGTTTTACATTCACGAGTGTTGGCTATTAAAAGTAAAAATGAGTTTAAAAGTCAAGCTTTGGGATGATTTACTATCATTATATTAACTTTAGAGATGATAGTAGAAAGTACTAACAAACTGTCTAATAACACGTTTAAGGCGACAATGGACCTTCAGATTGACCAAAAATATGTCCCAAAAACGATTTTGTTTTTCTTTCAGAAAATGATTCTGCAACTCATCAGCTTTAAATTTAAAAAAATGTATGTTGATCCGATCATTATTAACCAAGTTATAAGTATTTTTTCAAACGTAAATAATGGAAATGTTACGTTAAATTAAAACTTTAAAATGCTATTTTCTCAAAACAAGTTTTCATGTCGTTTCGGTAAATTCAAAATGTTCCACGCGTCATAATTTTTCTTGAATTTTCATAAAATTTTATAAAATGATTATTTATATATGTTAGAATAAAACTTAGTAATAAATTCATTATACTATTTTAAAACACCTTAAAATTTTTTGATAAAATTTTGCATAATGACCTATTTTTATCGATTTTTTTGCTAGTTTTTATAAATATGACTGTAAATCAAATATTGCTACTAACTTTTATTATAACTATATAAAGCTAGCTTAAGAAAGGAAATTAGATATCTGAGACAAAAATGGATGCGCATGGAGCATTTTTAAATAGTCATTAACAAACTGATTTTAATTAATGTCTTAATTAATTACATTCTGATTTTTTTTAAATTTAGCATTTTCATCTCTAAACAGCACTGTCTAAGTATACAAAATTTCATAGCAATTGGTTGATAAATAAAAACAAAAGTTTTTCATGGTCCATTGTCGCCTTAAAGTAAATTTCCTTTACAAAGCATCAGTCTTGGTGTACATTAGAGTATCATTATTGGTATAACTTAGAAATTGTTCCTATTCACGCTGGGTTCCCAGGTCCTTAATTATTAAAAGTACTTTTTTTTATGTCCTTGAAAGTTCGTAATTTTTTTATGGAAAAAAAGTCCGTAATAAAACTAATTTTTCGTCAATTGAAGGTGAGCTGAGAGCTGGTATGCTTTGGGTTTCAGTTTCGGAGATTCAGTATTGATGAATTTTTTGCGGTGATATCAGTAGAGGAATTTAAAGTAAATTGTTTGATTTATGTGTCGATAACAGTGGATCAGATATGAGTCACTTCCGTTTCTATAGTGGGGAGGGTAGTTTTATGTTATCGCTTAAGGGGAAAATAGTTTGTGGTGACGATCATCTTTTATAGAAAATCAGTTTTAATTGAGAAGGGAAATAAAGTTGAATATAGGGTCATCACGTACAAAAGCACGGGTGCTTAAAATTTTTAAAAAAGATTATTAATCATTCTTAAATTTTGGATCTAAAAAAGAGGGGAAAACTATGATTTAAATTCTTTTTTACAATAGGTAGGTATTGTTTGCCCTTCTATAATTGTGTTTGTCTTCCAACGAAGTTCTGCGTCTGCAGTACGAATATAGTAGGAAGTTAACTCGTATAATAAATAAATAAATAAATATAAATATAATATATATATATATATATATATATATATATATATATATATATATATGTGTGTGTGTGTGTAGAATCTGGGTGTAGGATAAGTACCAGTGTATTGTCCATGGGTATTCAATACTAAGAGTTAAATTACCGACTAATATTTATACAGAGTTAGAAATGTGGGCACAGCACAATATAGAACAGAATATAAAGTAAACACTGTAGTATAGGCATACAAAAACTTCTAGACTCACGCACATCTTATACACGCACGCGGCCTATACACGAGTAAATACGGTATTGTTACCCAAATATGTATCAGATTTGGTGGATGTATCAAATATTCCTCAACCACAAAATTGCATCCGTCCTGCGGAAATTTGAACTGAGTTTAAAACAAATTTCTTCTAAATCTGTACGAATGAATTATAAGAAAAAAATTTCTATCCTCGACCACTTGCTGTACAGTAAATATTTCACTCTTAGGAGAAAGCTGTAATTTAATTGTAGCGATTCTTAAACTTTCTCGGTTGAGGAAGTTTCACTCACAAAGCAGATAACTGAACTCTGGAAAGAAGGGGAAGCGAGCGGCGTTTGGCATCGTGCCAACTGTCTAGTTCTGAAACTAGCTTCCGGGATGTTTCCTGTAAAATGGTTTTTCGGCTCTGCATTCGCTTTGGCATCCATGAGTAAGTGATTTGTAGGATATAGGAATACAGTTAATATATATATAAAAAATATTTCTCCAACATACACGCACTCTTGATGCTAGATCAAAACCTCAAGATGTAGATCGTCATAAAATATATTCACGGACAGGATGGTTGTTTTCAATGGCTCATTTTAAATTCATCAAAATAAATTTGTTCCTGCTGGTTTTCCTCAAGCTGTTGTTCGCTTTTCAATTCCTTGTTTTGGTAATTAAGAGGACAAGGGACCTTCAACCTCGATTTTCAATTTTTAACTCTGTAAACAAAATGAGAATAATTTATATTCTTTATTACTACATTGAAGACTCGTGGAATTAAAAATTGAAGGATTGCAATGAACAAAATGAATTCTATTAGATTATTTATTTTATATAATTCAGTTACATATAGTAATTTATTTCTTATTTAATTTTAAAAATTATTTGGGGATATTAACCACTCAATAGAAAAAACAATATTCATCTAATTAACTTTATCAAAATCATGTTTATCTTTCTGATACTAAATTATTGTTACTTTAACATAATAATACTTAGCACTTAGCAAAGAGAAATATTCCTATATTCTAAAGCTATCGATCTATAGCAGTGATGCACAAACGGGGTAGTTTGAAGTAAATTTATATTACTGAATTAATTAATTAATTAAAAATATGCTTTAAATTTTCGATAATTACGTATTTTTAATATTTGTATTTAAAAATTTTTAATGTAGTAAAAACTATATGATATTGTTCTGTAAGGTGCCAAACAGTCTTGCAAGGCTATACTTGCATTGCTTCTATTCGCTTCTACCTATCTGCGTGAGAGTGTGTTTTCAAAATAAGTTGTTATAAAAACCATATGACAATCAAGTCTTAATACTGAATGTGATACGAGAGTAACACTCTCAATTATTTCAGCAAATATTGAACAAATATTATTAGAGGTCTAGGCTCACCATTCTTATTCATTGTTTGCTATTTTAATTTTATATAAGTAAATGAAGCTTATAAATTTCAATGTTTTAATATGTAGCTTATCATTTTGAAAACTTACTCTTTTGTTGAATTTTAATTTTTGTTACTGTTTACCCAAATGAAATACACATACAAAAATAATGGAAAATACAAAAAGGAAAAGTCTATGAAAAATGCAAAAAGTCTATTGATTTGACTGTTTCTATGTGAGGATCTCGGAGTTAAATTTTAATTTTTGTTAATGTTTACCTAAATGAAATACAAATGCAAAAATAATAGAAAATGCAAAAAAGAAAAGTCTATGAAAAATACAAAAGTTATTGATTTCACTATCTGTTTCTATGTGAGGATCTCGGAGTTTGTTAAATTTTAATTTTTCTTAATGTTTACCTAAATGAAATGCAAATACAAAAATAATAGAAAATACAAAAAAGAAAAGTCTATGAAAAATACAAAATTCTATTGATTTGACTATCTGTTTCTATGTGAAGATCTCGGGGCCTTGGGATATCTTTTTGCTAGACCTGCATAATATTCAGAAAGTTCTCCCTTGAGGTAACCGATTCGGTTAGGCCTCCTGATGAAGAGACCAGTCGATTGCCCCATTTTATTTCTTTTAGATTTTTGCATTTTTTATTATTGCTACAGAATCTTGCATTTATGCTGCGTATAGCGCTAAGTACAGATTGTATGTTAATTTCTTCCGGCTGTCGGTGCCTTCTTCCTGTAATTTACCTTATTTTTCTGTTGAATTATTTACAGTGTACCAAGTTATAGTTATACAAATGTAAATTAATCTATCAATATAAAGTTTTAGTCACATTAGATTTTTCAAAAAGTGTAGACATTTTTTATTGTTATTATGCATAGTTAACATGTACCCACTAGCTGAAAACCCGTACTTCGCTACGGAGTACATTCAAATTAAATACAACTGTCAATGTATGCAATTAATGCCAATATATATATATATATATATATATTTATTTATAATAAATGCGATGATACAATTGATGTAATAAAAACCAAAAAAATATATTTATAAAAAAATCGTAAGAGATATTTTTATAGACAAAATAATGTAGAAGAAAATATTCAAATTAAATGTAATAGAAAATATTAAAGAATATAGTACAGTTTGAGGAACATATCTTTTACTGTATTTTAATATTTTTTTGGATAATGTCCAATCGTCTGCCGCATTAGCAAGCAAAAACATTTTTTTTTGGGGGTATTTTTAGTTTTTATGCACGTGACGATAACTTTATTTAAGGTACCAGAAAAAGAAATCACGTGATCAGCATTTAATAAATTAAATTCTAAAAATGAATCTTTAAAAATTCACCAAAAATCACAAAATGGAGGTAAAGATTCGAAAAACATCTCATTTTAAAGGAATTTTTACGATCTTTCTCGTGATATAAATTTTATAACCCCCAAATTATTATTTTAATGCAAACTTTAAAAAAGTTACTAAAACAGCTTAAAATTTTAATTTTAAAAAATCTATGAAGAATTTTTCAAAAATCTTTCTTAGTGCACCCCTACAAAAAGAATCGCCATGCAAAATGTCAGCCCTTTAGGTCCAACGGTTTAATCTGTGCGTTGTATGTCAGTGAGTCAGTCAGTTACGGAACTGTTTTATATATATACATCTAGAGTTCAGTAATTTTAAAAATATCTTGTCAAAATTTGCTTTTTTATTTTCTATCTTTTGTGAACATTTTCAATATTTTTAAAAAATTTTGCTACGACCAAAAGATGTTCATAGGGGGTCGAGTGACTTTTTATTTAAAGATAGTTGGTCGGAAAAAGTTCGCAGACCACTGATCTAATGTACTGAACTGATGAATTACATTATTACGTATTTTTAATATTTTAAATTTTTTTTGTTTAGTAAAATATATTTTCTAACTGAACTGATGAATTACACGAACTGATGAATAATTGACTGATGACTCATGAAATGATGAATAATTTTCTACTGAACTGATGAATTACATTATAAGAGTTCTTGAATATAATTCATCAGTTCAGTACTTTTGAATATTTGTCTGAGTTAAATATATTTTTTATAACACTGTCTTCTTATAACAGGTGTTGCTGTAATCTTGAAATTGATGATTTGAAAATAATCATCAGATCTTTCAATATACAGTTCAAATTCTAGTGCTAAATGTGTATTACGTTTTTTCATCATTTCTGTTTATAAAATGAAATATTCGCTTTTTTTTCTGTGGTAGTATTTATGATAAATTTTCGTGTCAAACTGATTTAAATTTTAAAGTTTAGTTGATTGTTGCAGTCGTTATATTTAATTCATTTTATTTCAATGCACTCGCACGCACGCATATAAACTGAGTTATGCTTTTATGAGGTTAATGGCTTGTAATTAAACTGTCATTTTGTTTAACTAGGCCGATTTTATGGTTGCTTGGAACGCAAGCTGAATTTGCTAGTAGAAACATTTGGTATTAGTGGAAGTTAAGAGGGTGACAAGTCACTCTAAATATATAATATTTAATTAGAGCAGTAATGTACAGGTGTTGTAAACGAAATCAAACCGCTAGAAAAATTTAAAGAAGAAACTTGGTATTTTCCTATTATACCGACGTGTCGCCAATTGAATAAAATGAATACAAGAAAATACTCACTTTTCGCACCACATTCCCAATTTTGCGAAATAAATTTTAATGTTTACGTAAAAAAAAAAAATAATAATAAATAAAAATGATAATGCTGACTTTTGACACCACGTTATGTTTTGCAAACTACATTTCTGCTTTTGGTGGCATATATTGTAGTTAAAATGTAAGGAAGAACCAGGAAAAGTCAGTAAATGCCAGTTAGTCTTCAAATTTGCCAGGATATCTAGTAGTTTTAGTCAGTGGGTTTTGAGCTATGAATCTTTATCCCTCGCGGTTTTTCTGAAACTGATGTGTGGTCTTAGGGCGACGCGGGCAGAAAATAGTTTGATGTCCGCTGGTGAAATGTTTCCGGACGATGGTCAAATGACTAGGGCGCTGGCATTTCGTACCAGATTCTGTGGGTTCGAATCCCACTCTTGGCATGGACGTTTGTAGCCGATCGGAATTGGCTTTAAGCAGTAGGTCTCGGTCTAATGGACCCTCGTGTAGCAAAAAATGACCATAGCACTCCAAACCGCTAGTGAAATGTTTTTCGAATGGTATTAACTTTTGGAGAGATGCGCATCTCACTCCTATATTTTATTACTTACCCGAGTGGGTATTATTTTATATGTTATTCAACAAAAAAATGGCACCAAAAAAACTGAACTTTTAATATGTTTTGAGAATCCATATTAAGTACTGAACTTTTCGGACCAATACTCGAAAAATTCAAACTACTTTCAATTTTCAATTTTTTTTTTTTTTAATGACTGACTTTGGTTTCGAGAAATTTTGACCTTAGGATTACAAATAAATGTAATTTTTTAATGATAAATACTTATTTCAAATCTTTTAATGGCAAAAGTTTTTTTTGGTTTTTTAAAGCTTATTAATAGAATTAAAACGATTGGCTTAAAATAAGGGTTCAAAGTTTCGTTTTCATTGATTTATTAACATTCCATTAACATCTCTTAAACTTTTATTGAAGTGAAAATGTTAGGTAATGAAACAAAGAATTTCATAAATGTAATTATTAAATGGAATTGGCTCGAATTCTCTATGAAACGCCGTGTTTTAATTAAAATGGAACATTTATCTAAATCACAATAGATAATTTGTTCATGTTTAAAGTATTTTTTTTCTTTATCCTCTTCCTCAAAGAGACGCGGATTATTTCCTGACAATGATTACTCTCGCAACTATTATTTCAGCATTCATGTATCTCGATCTCATAAACTTTCTTCATTATTTTGTATTTTAGAATTAAAATTACCTTCGCAACTGTTATTTCAGCGTTCATGTATCTCGATCTCTTAAACTTTCTTCATTATTTTGTGTTTTAAAGTTAAAATTACCTTCGCATCTGTTATTTCAGCATTCATGTATCTCGATCTCATAAACTTTCTTAATTATTTTGTGTTATAAAATTAAAATGGCTCGTTTCTGATTTTTTTCCTCTCCGTTTCAGGTACCATTCGAAATTGAGATTTTCACCTCTCCGATGCTGACAGGTAAAATCCTTACGTTATTGTTATTTCTTTAATGAGAATAAGTGTTAGAGAAATCATACCTTTAGCTTTAGTGTTCGTCATCAGTATATGTGTACTTCATGGCCTTTCAAGTGTTTCTTTGTTTGTATGTATGTTATCATTTTGACTGATATATATATATATATATATATATATATATATATATATATATATATTACAGCTAAGGTCCGAGGTGTGGCCAATTCGCGAATTGGCTGACCACTTCAAGTATTGACCAAAGCCCGAAATAATCAAGAATTGACGACTCCTTCGGGCTTAGATCGACCCATTCACAATGCACCCAACAATCAATGGCCAGTTTGCGAATTACCCTAGAAAAATTTTCCTTTTCTCTTTCATTTTGAAGTAGTGGACAAATCGTGAACTGGCCCACGAAAGCCCGAAGTGGTCGTAAATTCTCGATTATTTCGGTCTTTGACTAATGCTAGAAGTGGGCAGCCATTTCGTGAATTGGGCACCTTCGTACTTTGGCCGTAACACACACACACACGCACACACATATCGTTACCACCATGCCAAAGACACGAATCTGTAGAATCATAGTTTTGAGAAAATTGCATTCAAAGTTTTGATGGTTCGGGAAAAATTTAAATATGACTCAAAGGTTATTGTCAGTTTATGATTACTATCTTAGGGATCCCTCTATTGACACGTGTCTTTTTCATGGTGTAGAGCAGGGGTCCCCAAAGCAAAATTTCTATTTGCTAAATAACTTTAAACTGATTCAAAAGGTGAGACAATTTTTTTTATGTTTGCAAGATTATTTGAAGAAGCACAGCATTCCTTTCGGGAATATTACTGCAGTAGCTACTGACGGTGCACCTTCTATGGCAGGTCGTTACAAAGGATTTCTCGTCTTTCTGAAGGAAAAAGTTCCTAAAGTACATACTAATCAGTGTCCTACACAGGCAGCATCTTGTAGACAAAAAGCTAAGTGGCGAACTTCATGATACTCTAAAAGTGTGCATCAGGTCAATTAATAAAATTAAAGCCCATCCTCTCAATTCCCGACTGTTTGCGAAGTTATGAGAAGAAAATGATGAAACTTTCAAACAATTACTTTTGCACACTGAGGTAAGGTGGTTGTCAAGAGGTGATAGTTTGCAGAGGCTTGTTGACTTGTACGACTAATCTGAACAGTTCCTTAGGAATGTGGATCCATTACTATGTGATGAGTTAAAACAATGCAAGAACCATCTGTTCTATCTGGCAGACCTTTATTCGAAAGTTAATGAAATACAGAAGCGTTTGCAAGGAAAAACGTTACAATTGTTCAAGCTCGAACAATGATAATGGCCTTTCAAGTAAAAATGGAGGTATTTAAATCTTCACTGGCACAATCCGATTTTAAATATTTTTCAAACTTGCGAGTACTGAAAGAAAATGAAAAGATTACCGACCGTGATTTGGAGATATATATTAAACATCTTGTTAAATGAAGAGAAGACTTTTAAAGCACGTTTCGAAGACTTTGAGAATATGCATGTTCCCAAATGGTTTGCTACATCATTTGATGCAAAAATATATAATGAAGATAGTGAACCTGGCTTAGAAGATGAACTGATTGAAATATTTGTAGATCTCGAAGCTAAAGCGTTGTTTAAAAATAAAAACCTCTGTGAGTTTTGGAGCAACAACAATGTTGCCCCTAAATATTCCAAGCTCAGAGCAGAAGCCGAACATTTCTTACTTGCATTCCCAACTTCATACATGGTTGAAGCTGGTTTTAGCCACGCGAATGCATTTTAACAAAACAGAGGAACAGATTGATCTCGGGAGTTCGTGGTGATTTGTGACTGAAACTTAACAATTTTCAACCGAGTATCAGTAATCTTGCTGCTTCTCTTCAGACACATCCATCCCACTAATATCAACTACAGTCGAACCTCCATATATCGAAGTAGCAAATTGCCGGAAAAAAATTTCGATATATAGAATTATCTTATCACAATTCTCCTAAAACATTAAAATTAAAGCTAATTTTCGTATACGAAACTCCATTTCTAATTTATATGCGAATCACATTAAATGAAAGTTAAAAACTAAAAAATGAATTAATATGAAAGATTTATTGAGTACTACATAAATTTAAAAAAAATAATAATCCAGACTGTGGTTACAATGATCACAGTTACATTCTTTTTAAAAAAACTACGAATATTTTGCTGAACAGCCAGTTTTGCGAAAAGTTCATCAAAGAAATGTTCGCATTTATTCAGTCTACTAAAAACTTCATCTGGAAGATTTTATTATAAAGAGGAATAAAATCTCCCAATATGTCTTGAAAATAAATTTCGATACATAGAGATTTTTTCGATCTATAGAAACAGGTTTTCTATGTAATGAACATGGAGATTTGCTAAGATTTCGATATATAGAAAATTTCGATATGGGGAAGTTCGATATATGGAGGTTCGACTGTATTTTAATAAAACGTTACGTTAACATATTTTTAAGGTTTCAGTAGTAGTTGCAAAAGGATAGCAAGAGGTTTTTTTCATCCAATATAATTTATGCTATATTTTCAACGATAACTGTGTATTTTACGTATGACGTACGGTTTAAGAACTATCGGTAAATTTCCATCTATCCATAATTTTGCTATTTTTTTAAGATAATTTAATTACAACAGTAATAAATTATCTTAAAAAAAGTTTTTAATTATAACAGTGGAGAATATCTCATTTTTCTGTTAATGTTATTTAGTGGATTTTATAAGATATGGGAACTATAAATTCTTTCGTTAGGTTGTTATACAGGTCTCCTTTTATTGCTTAACATCAGAAATGCAAAAAATGATTTAATGTTTTTGTTAAATACTTAATCTGGGGGTCGATAAGAAGGCAAATATTTTATGAAGGGGTAGACGGGATAAAAAGTTTGGGTACACCTGGTGTAGAGCATGCATTCGTGATATGAAAAATGCAGTTCGGAAATGGACAAAAATGCAGATTCGTGTCTTTGGCGTGGTGGTAGCTATATGTGTATATATATATATATATATATATATATATATATATATATATATATATATATATATATATATATATATATATACATATATTATATTTATTTATATATATATATATATATAGATAGATAGATAGATAGATATATAGATAGATAGATAGATATCGTCATTGAAATATTGAAAGTGATATAATTTCAAAGCTTCGGATGGAGATTTCGAAGATGAAGGCAAACTAACTTTTTTATATTTTTTTTAATTAAGTAATGTTTCTCGTTCTCCAAGCACTTTTACTAAAGAAAAAGTTAGAATAGTTATCTTTTTCTGTTTCACATAAGGGCTGTGTTGAATGTGTATAATTATAACTGAATATGCGTGTTTTATTTTTGATTTTGGGTGACGAGAGACGGCAGTAACTTCATCTACGTGCAGTACGCGGCATGCTATAATCTATATATATAAAACGCGTAGGTATGCGGCACAAAAATCGGCGATATTTCTACACTCCGAATGGCAACGGCTGCAACTACCAGATGTAAACATCAGCGGGCGTCCGCAATTTGAAACCGCGTGTCAGCATGGATTTACGCACTGAAATCAGGAATGCTCGAAAGCGAGCTGCTCGATCAAATGAAATTTGGGAACAGTCTCAAGAAAGAAAGCGAAGAAGAAATAATTCATTAAGACAGAGGCGTGAAAGAGAGCATAAATGATCGCTAAGTTAGGCTTAATCGTCGCAGGCATAACAACCGAGAGCCAGTAATAGTTATTTTTTTACACTTTTTCAGTACATGATGAAATTTTACTCCATTTTTTATAAGTGAAGAAATTTTCCCGACAGTTTATCATTTGATATGATTAAGTATAGATAAATGAATTGTGAGCAATAGTACATACAGAGAGTGGTGTAATCCACACTATATTTTAGTACTTGCTAAATTTTTACTCCATTTTTTTAAGTTAAAAAAATTTTCCCCAACAATTTCTTATTTGATGTAATGATAAAGTGTAGGTATCTTAATTTGAAAAAATAGTACATACAGAGAGGGAAGTAATTTTTAAAATCATTTGTGTTGGGTTTCTCAGTCTCATCTTTAACTATGCTCTGAAGCAATGGAAATTCACATTTTTTTAATCACGATGTTTTAGAATCAGTCTTATAGAGAATACCCCTTCACAACGTATATTTATGGTGACAGGTAATGGTAACATTCCTTACATTTGTTACTTTCAGTTGAGTTGTTTTGCAACAGAAAATATAAAACTCAAAGCGACCATGCTGGTCGCACAGCGGCTAGTGTCCAATAATGAGTGAGGATTTAGGTCATGACATTGGTCAGTATGGTGTGAAGGTGTTAATACTGGATGGACGTATCATAAAAAATATAGCTTTTCGCTTTCATGAGTGTGTTATTTAAGATTGGATAATCGAAATATTTCGGTACGTGATAATCTCTTATTTCCCTCTCTTTATCTCTTGCCTGTCCTTGAACTCCGACGTGAAAATTGCTGTTTCTTTCCAGCGCTTTTTCTGTAGTCTTGCAAGTGTGAAACAGGCGTGGTCTAAAAGTTAAGCCCCCCTGGAAAAAGAAAACGGGAGTTGTCAGAGAACATGTATTGGTCTTCGAAAATATTCAATAATGAACTCGAAAGTGTGTCTCAAAACCTGGATATTGGCAGAGAATTTCTTTAATACATTCCCGTTGCATCGCGTTGAAATTGTGGAATTTTTTTAATCCTCGTTCCCATTTAATAATTCTTGGATCGCTAGTAATTACATGCAAACTGAGTATCTAGTGTTGTTATCAAAAAATTTGTCTGGAATATGAATTTTTGAAAAGTGTGTTATTCTCACACGTTCCAATTCAGTTTTATCCTAGCTTTTTTTCAAAGGTTCAAGATTTTCCAATAGTACTTTATTCCTCTTAAATTATACCATTAAAGTTTGTATCCAATAATTTTTTTAGAAAACGTGGCTGCTTACGTTTCGTGCGCTAAGAAAATCATTATTTTGAATATGCATTTGCTAATGTTTTATGTAATTCAAATTACAAAACTTACTTTTGCTATTAAATTTTCGTTCACTAGAGCAAAATGATTAAAAAATGTTTTTCTACTCTTCATTTAGATAGCTAAATGAAGGGTTAAATCATTTTGCTCTGGTGGACGAAAATTTAATAGCAAAAGTAAATTTTGTAATTTGAATTACATAAAACTTTTAAAAGAAATGACCTAAACAAGCCATTTGTTACTAATTTCCTGTAAATGTGCCACATCTTTTGGTGTGTTTATCACAGACTTGTCGTGCAACCTGTCAGTTAATTACAGAAAATGCTGAGGATTCCAGGAAAA
Organism: Dolomedes plantarius; assembly: GCA_907164885.2. Classification (NCBI taxonomy): domain Eukaryota; kingdom Metazoa; phylum Arthropoda; class Arachnida; order Araneae; family Dolomedidae; genus Dolomedes; species Dolomedes plantarius. Next base: position 3,676,403 of record OU015499.1, on the reverse strand, counting down.
CTTTCATACCTATTAATCAATTTCAATAAATAACCGTTTCCTATAAAACAGCAAAAAAAAAAAACGCCCGATATTTGGATAGGAATGTTCGGATTAGGGATCATTCATATATATATATATATATATATATATATATATATATATATATATATATATATATACAGTGCTAGATTTCTAGAAATTAGAGGTGCCGGAACGGTAACCTTCCGGGGTGTGTGTGTGTGTGGGGGGGGGGGATTCCAAATTATTGATAAAGAGAGGTACCTAAAGATAGGTACCGGAACGCCGTTCCGGCGCGTTCCGCCTCAAATCTAGCCCTGTATATATATATATATATATATATATATATATATATATATATATATATATATATATATATATACTTTCTTCCTAACATCCCTATCCGAATTTCATACCTCCCCCCCCCCTCTCTTTAGAAAACGGTTAGATATGAAAATTTGTGTGCAGTTGATAAGCACCGAATTTCTTATGACTAGCCGCTGCGCGACCAGCATGGCCGCTTTTAGTTTTATACTTTCGTTTGCAAAACAACTCAACTGAAGTAACATATGTAAGGAATATTACAATTACCTCATCAGAAATATACGTTGTTAAGGGGTATTCTCTATAAACTGATTCTAAAACATCACGATTAAAAAATGTGAATTTCCATTACTTCAGAACAAAGTTAAAGATAAGACTGAGAAACCCAACACCAATGATTTTATAAATTATATCCTTCTTTGTATGTATCATTGTCCAAAATTAAGATATATACACTTTATCATTTCATCAAATAAGGAATAGTTGGGGAAATTTATTTTTCACTTAAAAAAATGGAATAAATTCTGCAAGTACTAAAATATAGCGTAGATTACATAACTCTATGTACAATTGTTCACAATTCAGATATCTACACTTAATCACATCAAATAATAAAATTGTTGGGAAAATTTCTTCGCTTATAAAATGTAGTAAAAATTCAACAAGTAGTGAAAAAAGTGTAGAAAATAAAACTATTACTGGCTGTCGGTTGCTATGCCGGCGACGGTTAAGCCTGAACTCGCGATCTTTTATGCTCTCTTCCACGCCTCTCTCTTAATGAATTATTTCTTCTTCGCTTTCTTCTTCGGTTTCTTCTGCTCTATGAAGTAACGGATTTTTCTCATGCCAGTCTAAGCTAGGACAGAATGTTGATCCAGGTGGCAACCGAACGATTCTTCGAAATTCTTTCGCCTTGTTGGCCAATTTTAAATCGAAAACCCACTAAATGTTGATTTATCATTATCCGTTCGAAGTTTATAGCAGCGCTTGCACACTGCTAGGTACTTCGTAAACCTAATTTCCTTGGGAGAACTTGGCTTCGGTAGTGCATCGCCAAAAAATGGGCTCCATCTGAGTAATGTTATTTTTAAAACGTAGAGAGAGAAAAACTAGATTATAAGTACTTATAATCTAGTTTTTCTCTCAAAAATATAGTGCTTTTTTCTGTAAATTGTTTCGTTCGTTTTATATGATCCTTTGAAATGTGGAAGTCCGTTCTGCCGCACTCTGTACTTTGGCTAATTTGGAGTCATTGATGTCATTAAAATTGCTTTTTGGTGTGGATCTTCGAAAACTCGTGTGCTACCAAACTTACTTTTTTTCGATGTGATTATATTTCTTACTTAAGTTTTCGGATTAAGTGCATATTCCTAATAAACAGAACCATTTCACACCATTTTTTGTCTTTTTTAAAGAGAAAATATTTTTACATTTAGCACAATTTCATTGAAGTTTAGGGAAGGTCTGATTTCTTGATCATTTTCTATAGTCAGAATACATGTGTTTGGAATTGTAATTTATGAATTGTTAGACGAAGAATCTTAAATTAAAATCACCTTTTAAAGGCCAAGAGACTCGACAAACATATCCCTATTTTCAATTATTAGTAGTTAAGAAATTCATTTATTCACAAATATGAAAATGTTATTCTGAGTTAAACCTTTTTTTTTCTTTAGAAATATGGCTCTCAATTTTTTCTACGTTGAAAATAAATATTTTAATTTTTTTTAATGTCAACCATTGTTTTTTTCATTGTTATGTCATTGCGTGGAGGCTTGCGTCCGTATATTAATAAATATACATATTTCTTTAGCTTTAAAATTAAGTTATATAATATATCTTTGATATGACCAACTTTGAAATCAAAATTCTTATTCTCAAAAAAAAAAAAAAAAAAAAAAAAGGATTTAAAAATTACACGTGTTTATAATTGAGGTTATACAGCTGACCGCGCACAATGCTTTCTGCTCGAATCTAGATACTCGCACGAACACACACACATACAACTGCAGTTTCTGTTTCTCAACTTTCCATTATAAAATTGCAATAATGACACAATATAAATCCCGTGTGAATTAAAACAATAACAAACAAAAAAAATAGAAGAATAAAAAAATAAAATTGTTTCTTATTCTCATGCGAAAGATAAATATATCATACCTAGCAAGATTCAATGTTTTATTTTGCAGTACTTTTTCTTTTTGATTCTGCCGGAATGGTTGTTGACATTGAGCGTTTGTTTTTGGTATTTTTTTCGCACTCTGAAGTTGATTTTGGATTTTTTTCTCTTTCGATACGCTTTTTGACGCTGAGCATATGATTTCACTATTATTTCTCTGTAATGCATGTAAATAGTAAACACTCGAATCACATGTATATTAAATGAATGTAAACATTAAATACTTGTATTAAGTTTCATGTTTTATTAACTTACTTTTCTAAGTTTGCATTATTTACACTTGCTGCAGTTTCCGTTTCTCGACTTTCCATTATAAATTACAATAATGACATAATATAAATCCCGTGTGAATAGCAAACTAAAGAATATTCTAGAATTTTCAAGAATTAACAGAACAAAGGAAATTAAATTAAAGTTGAAATTGCCCACAGCGCTTGTGCGGGGATTTGAACCGGGGACCTCGCGCTCCGCAGTCCGATGCGATAACCGTTCAGCCACGGAGTCCTTGAGAGAAAGGTCTTATGGAGGGGGCGTAACGCTTTTTCGTTACGTGACATTTCTGCCAGTTCACTTTACTGTAAGCCGCGTAAAAGAACTTCGTTCCAAAAAAGTATTAAATTTCGAAAAAAAATTGATAAATTTTACTGTAATTAAACTTTTTATGGCAGGAATGACATAATAGTAGGTCATTTTAATGATACATGTTTATATTGCCCGTGTATAAAATTTCATGGTATTCTAGCCAACTGTTCTGGTGCAATCATGTGCGCAATGGCATAACAATGAAAAAAACAATGGTTAAAATTCTAAACAATTAAAACATTTCTCTTCAAGCTAGAAAAAAATTGAGAGCCATATTTCTGAGTAAGTTATTTTAGTAACTACTGATGATTGAAAATGGGGATATGGCTGTCGAGTCTCTTGGCCGTTAAAAGATATGTGATCGTAGCCCGTCTGCACACGGAGCAACTCAAAAGAAACTGATAACCGACTCAAATCACAAACCAGTTCGTGATGAGTCGCAACCTATGTAATTGAATGGAGCCACGCACACGGCGCAACTGGTTACAAACCCGTCGAGTCGGTTATCAGTTTCTTTTGAGTTGCTCCGTGTGCAGACGGGCTTAAATTGCTTTTCATGCAGTACATAAGTGGTGGGTCGTGAAAAGAATTGGAGGTATCACGAATAATCTGAAGTGAATAGCTTTTACTTATATGTGCGAGACTGAGATTTCCAAATGAGTAGCTTTAAATTCGAAACAGTGATGATAGAGATTAGCATTCTCAAATATTTCACGAAATATTGAAGCTATATTATCTGAGGTCCAGGCTCACCCTTCTTTAATTTTTTTTTCTAGAATTAAATTAAGTTTGTAATTTTCAATTTTGTAATGGGAAGCTTATAATTTTAAAATCAGGCTCTTTTTTTTTAAATTTTTGTTATGTATTTGTATTTAGGTAAAAAATTATCTATATATTTAAGTTGCTAAGCCGACTTTTTGGGCAGTCCGTGAGAGAAAACTACTGCATCGACTTTATTTTGATCTTAAACGAAAGATTGTAATCTGTAGATTTGTCAAATTTGGTTTTTGTAACTGCAATTTTTATTAATGAGCTATAATTTACAATTAAAATTTGATTTCTGCGCGTGCTAGTGACATGTTTCAGTGCCGAGGAGTCTCTCTAGATCTCTCTCTGCCATTTTTATTTTTATGATAATTATGTTTGTGAAATATAAGATTTAACCTGATGGAAATGGCTTATTTCGCGCTGTTTAATGGGCGATAATTTACAATTAAAAATTTGCTTTCTGCGCATGCTCAGTAACATTTTTAAATCTGGCTTTAGATACTCACTAAGTACGAGGCCGCTTAAACACATTAATTTGTTTCTGCGCATTATTATGATTTTGGTAATGATGTGTTGAGTATAATTTGTGTATTAGTACATTTATTTACTATCTAGCCGTCATGTTTTGACAACATTTAAATACGAAGTTTTAGTCGCATGTAATTTGCCAAATACAAATGCAGAAGGTAAACAAGATTTTTTTTATTGTTATATTATGCAAATAAATATATATTTGGTTTTAAAAATACAGCATAATGATAATTATTGAGGGTGGGGCAGTAAATTTTTTATTTATAAAAGTGGGTCACGATCGAAAAAAGTTTAGGCACCACTGCTGTATATCATTTTAATGTTATGTAGTTTTTCTTCCACATTAGTTTGCTCTATCATATTATGTAATTTTTTTATATCGTGTAAATGCCATGTTACATGTGTTATTTTAACGATATTTTATTTAATGAAAACTTTTTATGCCTAGAACCATTTTTTTAATCAATTTATAAGGGATTTGACCTGCCAACTTTCCGGATTTACCCCGGCAATGCCGGCTTTTTAATGCATCTTCCGGGTTTTCGGAATGGACACTATTATTAGCGGATTCCGAAACGTAAAAAAAAAAAAATAACGCTGCTTTTAACAATCCCTCACAGTAATGCAGAATGTTAGAGGATGTTTAGTTACATAACAAAAATATCAGTTCAGCTCATCTATGTCAAGGGAAACCTTAGAAAATTTGCTAATATGCAAATCGAACCCACAAGGACGCTGTTATGAAGAACAATTTCACAATGAATTTTTAAAAAGAGCAAAATCAGCTACAGTAAATGCTACAAAAATTCCAAGATTTTCTGCAATTAATTAAAACAAACATTATAAAGAAATAGAAGTACTCAAAGTATAGATTGCTGTGGTCCCTGTTAGTGTAAAACATGATGTACATTAAAATGCATGATTGTAAACTTCAAATATATAACTTTTGTTTAATATTATAATTTCAAGATGAGCTGAACAGTAAGGAAATATTTTGAACTGTGTAATATTATTAAAGAGATCCTATAAACTATAAGTAAGTATACATTATAATTCTTTTACTATAATTTTTTACAATACTGTTTTGTCTTATGTCGTATGTCATGCACGGTAGAATATTGCAGGATTTTGCTCTTACTGAGGTTGGCAGGTCTGGACTTACGTATTAGAATTGAAGCTGTCTATGTTATAAAGTTTTTATTCAAAGACATTAAATTTAATAAAGCATTGTAGCTTACACTTAAGTTTCGTTATTTTATATCTCTGAACTAGGTGTTTATACCAAATTATCCGGAATACACACGTGGAAAAATATCTGGTATGTCAGTATAAACCTTGTGTTATTGCTGATTTTTACTGTTGTCAGTGGATACTACTATGCTTGATTAGCATTATGTTTTGCTTTACTTTAAGTCATTATCATTTTTTTTTTCAGAGCATGGAGGGAGCTGTGATTGGATACGTGCCTTATGTCCAGCCAGCTAAAAGTTCTTCCATCCCTGAATGTTACCAAAAAAGCAGTTTCATTCATCTTCCTAGCAGTGAAAATGTGTCAAATGGTACGAATTCTGTAGAAGAAAATAAAATGCTCAACACTGCGTCTTCAGATATCAACCATGAACAAGATTCATCTGTCGAACTGCTTTCTAATCTAAATGAAGACAAGAAACAACGACTTTCGCTGAAGGGCAGAAGCAATGCCATGTCTGGAAAGTCTGAACTTTCCGAAAAAAAGTGTTCATCTGATGAAATTGGCCTGGGAAGACTGGTTATAGATGAAAAATATTCAAATCCTGATTCACCCATAGAGCTCAGTTCTGTACAAAACGATGAAAAAAGGCAACGTGTTTCTTCGAAACGCAGCAGCAGTTCGATGCTTGAACTTAAACCTGAACAAGCTAGTCAGTCTAAAAAAATTAGCGAGACAGAAGATGGCTCAAACACTAGTCTTGTTGATGAACTTGGAAACGATGATCCGAGTTTTGATAAAATAGATAAGATTTCTACAAAAACAGAGTTTTCAGCCCTGGGCTTATCAGCAGCGGATGCTTCAACTGCCAATGCATCTGCTTCCACTTTAACTATAGATATGGATAACAACAATTTGTCACCTGAGTTATCTCCGATGTCCACGGAAGCTTCAGAAACAAAGAAAAGATACCTTTTCGAATTTCGACCAAATATCGGTGAAATCATCGTCAAAAACAAGAGTGGAGAAAAATCTTTTAAATGTTTTGTATGTGGTGGTATTTACCAACAGAAATTTAGCCTTAAAAGGCATTATTTGAGAAATCATATTGATTTTCGTTACATATCGGAGAATGATATATCTAACTGTAATATACCTGTTCCGTATTACATAAAACAATTGCATTCCAACTTGGATTACAAAAAGTCTTCTAACGGCCGTAAAAAATTCAAAAAAAGTAACAGTGATGTATTTTTAGATAATAATAAGTTATGTCTCATGCCAGGCTTGTACAGGTGCCATGACTGCCCAAACATAACTTGTGACACTGAAAACGAGCTTAAAGATCATTACAATAAGCATCCCGAGTCCATTAAAAAGAAATTTCATTGCGAAGTGTGCGACGCTTCATTTTTCAAGAAACAAATTTTATCTCGTCATTTAGCCAGTCATGGTAAAAAGAAGGTAAGATTTGAATGCAAAAAATGCAACATTGATTTTCCGTCGCAGGGGAAGCGTCAGCGGCATGCAAAAAGTCATTCAAGTGGGAAAGTGTGCAAATACTGTGGCAAAAGTTTATCGACTAGTGCGAACCGTAAACGCCATGAAGCACTGCATTTGGGATTGAAACCTTATAATTGCACCCACTGTGGATCATGTTTCGCACAAAGCAAAGACTTGGACCGACATTTAAGAAAGCAGCACAGTGAATTTTGCCGCGAGTGTCCAGTATGTAATAAACTCTTTTCAACCGAAGCAAATCTTGAACTCCATATACGGGATAAACATAACGAGTCCCCCGCCAAGAAACAAGAAGCGTCGAATAACTTTGGTAGTGCAGACAAAGAAAATAACTCCAGATTCCCTGCATCTGCCCCTACTATTCCCTCTGCCAAAACCAAGTCATGCGCTGTGTGCAAACGGACATTTCATACAGTGTATGCTATGTTGAAGCATAAGAGACAAGCACACCCGTATCATTCAAGGAAGAAAAAGAGAGTCAAGCAGAAAGTAGGAAGAAGTAAAGAAGTTTCCAGCAATCTTGAATTTCGAAAATCCTACACGAAGCCTCGTAAAACATATGGCGGGCCTCCAGAATCCCCTGCAAAAAGAGGAAGACCAATTCAAAAGACTACCAGAGATTCTGAAAAATATGTAAGGAGAAACGGTCGTCCAGGACCAAGGTCTATTTCAAAACGGGAAGAAGAATTGTTTAAAGAATTTTATGATAATGTAGCTTACCAAATAAACAAGAACATACTTCATCACGTTGATGGACGTGCTACGCAGCTGTCGTTAAAAGAATACAACTTCAATGACAGTCCATATTCATCCGAATTCTTCGAAGGACAGGGGCGGTTGCCATGGTCCCATTACAACTTTCCTCAGTGGTATGACGTGGATAATGCTCTTAAGACAAAAGGTCAAGAAATTAAACGACCTGAAAATCTGTCTTCTCAAGATGAATTTCTTTACGATGCGACAGGCTTAGCACCTTCTAACCGGGCACCAAATGCAGACAGTCAAAGCAATAGCGACACGAATGTGCAAGTCACTAATGCGTGGGAACGAAACGAACAAATGAGTTTTGAAGAAAGGAAAAAATTAATTGGGAGAGAGGTTATAACTGTGATCTTGTGTTGTGTATGTAAAGAAACTTTCAACTCTCATGGGGATTATGAACAACATATTATTAATAATCACCCTAACGTTGATTGTGATTTCACTGCATTCGAAGGTAATAAAGAAAAACCTCCTGAAGTCCCTCAGGAAATGAGGGAAACACATCTTAGTCCTGTTGGCTATCGTTTCTCTTGCGACGTGCCACCTTCTCACTCTGAAGGCAGTATGAAGTGCACGAAATGTAAATCGGAATTTATAACACGTGCAGAATTGCACAGCCATTTAACAATATGTGGCAATCTGAGAAGTTACACCTCGAGTCGTGCATGGAAATATAACGCTCATAGACGAATAAAAAATACAATGAAGAATAGAATGAGTGCTGCTGAACAACAAGCTACTCTTGATGCAAATGATTATAGAACTCCAGAGAAACACGAGCTTAAACCAAACAGTCCAGCGAATTCTATGGGGAAAACATCGAAATCGTCAGAGAAATTACAGTTTTATAAAAGCGGTCGTCTACAGACAACTTCGCTAACAGTGGACATGAATTATTTCAACACTAAACCTACGAAGCCTGCGAAAAGTGCATCCAAACGGGGCAGGAAAAGTTACGCGTTGGTATCATCGATGTATAGAAATGCCACAATGCAGCCCAGTACTTCCCGGGAATGTTCTGATTGTAGAGTGGTTTTTCCATCTCTAGCTGCTTTAAATCAGCATCTCAAGAGTCACTATTCTGAACAGCCGACGGAGAAGACCGGCGAAATTATTAAGGTACCTTATCCTACACCTAACAATGAAATAGGTAATAGTCTTAAATCAACTCTTATGCTCTTCCAGAATCACATCCAGAATACATCCGAACAACTCAAATTGCATGCTAAAGTGCCGGCAAACAAAATAACTGAGTTGCCACGTTCCCATCTAAGTGCATTGCCATCTATTCCGCCTCCTAGTAGTCCTACTGACGCTGTCCTTAAAGATTCATCCCCTTCAACTGCCTATAAAGCTGGAAATAATAAAGGTCTACTTAATATTCAACCTGTAGATACTCCAATTGATTTATCTACGAATTCATATGACAAAAACAAAGCGTCTGTAAACCAGAACAATGTTCGCAATATGTCTGCTTTACAAATAGCTATAGATGCTGTACTTAAGTTTTCTGAAAACAAGGAATCTGAGCAAAAGACAAGGAACGTACATATATCCAAGTTGCAAGAAACCGTGGAAAAACTTTCTCTACCTATTGTCTCGCCAGTTTCGAAACCCACCATGGTTAAAAAAGTTGGAAGACCTCGAAAGTTAAAGAAGGATTCTCCATGTACTCCACTTAACTTGCGAGAGACCTCTAATTCTGGCCTCTTGGGAAGTGGTGCACTGAGTAAGTCTAAGCCAGCATCCAAATTAGAAGAAGCTGTAGAAAGGTTGAAAAGTAAAGTTAGTTCTCAAGAGAAGCGGCGGCAAAATTTAGCTCTTGCCGGTGTTTCCGTGTCTGATACTTGCAATGCAGTTCCTCAGAACGAAACACAGTTAGAGATTTCTAATCAAAAAGAATCTGGACAGTCCAATGCCCAGTCCAGCCAGGTTATCGATAAAGATATGCCAGAAAGTAAAACGGCAAATATTTCTGAAACCCTTGAAAGTACCTCTGCTAATTTAACACCCAATGACAATAACAGCAATAAATCCAGTCTCTCGCCAGTTAATGACACTTGCAGTCTGACCACAGATGAAATAGCTCTGACAGATAAAAGTGAGAACCATGTTACTAGTGCTACAAGTGAGAAAACATCTGGCGATGTGCTCGGCGAAAACATTGCACCTGTTGAAAAACAACAGCTTCAAAAGATTACCTTTGAAGAGGAAAGAGATATTCAAGGCTTGCCCGCTCTTCCTAATTCGGAATTCCCCTTACCTGAACGTTCGGAAAAAGTAAACCAGTCTTCTCATGGGCGTAGTAGCCCAACATTTGATAGTATTTTGAAAGTAATCAACCAAAAGTTGCATTCCGAAGAGGAGGAATCGTCCCAGCACGATGATACCGCTATTACATGGCTAGAGGATGAAAAATTTGAAATTCCCCCTTCAAGGTCTAATCTCAATATTATGGTGAATTCAAGTGCGAATTTGGAGCTGGCGCCCGTTGAAAGTAATTCTGCTGTTTCATCAGACATAAATATTTCAAACGGCGATGTAAACTTAAGATCAAACATATTGCCAGAAAACTCAGAAGCTGAAAAAATATCTACTTTGGCTTCTGACTGCTCGAATTCAAACAATAAAATAGATGAAAACAATTCACTCCCCAGCGGTACTCTTAAAAAGATAACATCCACTGCAGGTAGCGGTGGAATTCAAATCTCTCCAAAATCGCAAACCAGAGTCCATGAAGAAATACAGAAAAGTCCGGAAGCGACCGTTTCTAGCCCAGTAGTCTGTAAACAGGAAATTGTAGCAGCAAAGAGTCCAGAAAAGTCGTCCAGTCCATCAACAACGTTAAAAGAAAAGACATCTGCAGAAACTCGACCACCTGCGCGCAGAGGGCCAGGTAGGCCTCGGAAGAAGTTATTAGAAAATGTGGAAGCTGTTATTCACGTCAATAGAAAAGAAAGTACCACGTTACCGGGCTCCAATGCGCCAGTATGCGTAAGTCCAATCGAGAAAAACATTGTTCCAGACGATACACGATTAAATGGTGGTGATGTTTCAACTGAAACCGTTTCTAGTGTCCACAACTCTAATAAAGAATCCGATTTACCTCAAAGTATATCAAAGCGAAGTAGTGAAACTCCTTCTGCTAGTTGCTCAGAAAGTGAAGCACAGTCATCAAGCCTTTCAAATCCGGATGATCTGGATAATTTAAATCAAATGGAACTGCCTGCCGTCTCTTTGAGAACCTTCCGAACGAAAGCAAAGCAGACGCAGGGTGACAATATTGCGAAGTCAAATTTCTCGTTGAAAAATAACATCACCACTGAATTTGGCAAAAGTTTAGCCTCCAAAATGAAAGAAAAAATGCGTCTATCGTTTGAACAAGATTCATCTAAAACTGTTGCCAGAACCGATGAACCCGTCGCTTCTGTTTCCAGTAATTCTTGCGACGCAAATACTCAGCCCAAGGAGAAATTAAAGGCTGTTAAGAAAGAATGCGACACTGCCGAGCCAACGAAGATTCATTCGTGCCCTTACTGCATGTTGGAGTTCGCATATTTGACAAATTTCAGGCGTCATCTTAAAGCGTGCCTGGCGCGCACCGAAAGCAAAGAGGCAGATTCGGCTCCCGGAAATTCGGCTACGAATTTGCAGCACCTGCCCAAAAAAGATGAAGTGGACTATTCAATGCTTAATCTTTACCGTCACCAAAGCAGGCAGACTCAGATGTTGAAGGAAGTGGAAAAAAATCTCGGATCTGATACTCCAATCAAGAAATACGAATGCACCGTTTGTCATCGCATATATTTGAATTTGTTTACGTTTTTGCAGCATAAAATAACGCAACATAACCTCGCACCCCAGAGTTCAAGCGAAGCCAATGCTTCAAGCGATTCTACTAGCTGTCCAACCGAAATGAATGACATTAGCAATACATTTGCCAATGAGTCAACATCTGATTCCACTCAGCAAGAGAATGGGATAGCAAGCGTTAATTATGAATCTTTAATTGATAACTTCATTTCAGAACAGAGTAATGAATCTGCCGTTGATGATCCACCTGTCTCTGACTTAAAAGAAACTAACAGTCAAGTAGATGAAAGTTTAAATAAGACACAGTGCGGCACTCTAGAATTGAAGGACTCTAAAAGTCTCGATGAAGTAACTGAAGAGAGCAAGCCTGCGGATCTTCCAGAAGACTCGAATGACAGTGAAAGTGTGAAAGACGAAAAGATTCCTGCGAAACGGAAAAGAGGAAGACCATTTGGTTGGAGAAAGCATGTTAATGTCGCCGAAGAAAACAAAAATAAATCAGAACCTAAGAAAGAAGCGCATACTTCCAACAAAAATAAAGCACTGATATTTAAGAGGGCTGGGAGACCTAACTCCACGTCAAAAGAGGCTATAATTTCGGCTAAACTGAAAGCTAAAACTAAAAAAGTTATTTTGACGAAAGTGGAAAAAACCGCCGCTCGTACGAAGTTGGCCGCTTCAGATGAGAATAGGAGCTTGGACACCGATCCGCTTAATGATACACCAAAAATAAAGCCAGAAAAATCTGATGCGCATCCACCACAATCTTCTTCGACTGCGGTCAAGGAAGTATTAAAGGATTTGCCAAAACTTAAAGATGATCCGGGGTTGGCAGGTGATGAATTTGTGGACTTCAAAATGGACAAACATTCGAAATCATCAGCCAAAACTAAAAATTCTCCTGTTGAGGTGGAGACAAAAAATAAGGCCATGAAACGTGGCCGAGGTCGACCTCCAATTCCTCCGCCCACCCCAGAGCCAGAGATGCCTATAAAACGGCGTCCGGGGAGACCACCTAAAAATCTGCAGGCTGGTCCGTCTCAACCAGTGAAACACATTGCCAACTCGCTTCCTATGAGGAGTGGAAGAAAACAAGTACCGATAGTTATCGATAGTTCTGACAGCGACTGCGAAGTAGTAAAACCAGATATTCCTGTAAAGAAGAAAGTCAACAAGGTTTGCTCCGTCTGCAAAAAGAAATTCCTATGTACTTTGGCCCTCCATCGCCACATTCAGATAGTGCACAGCAGGCGAGTGCAGCCAGTTAGTAACAAGACTGAGCTTCCTGTCAAAGTCACGAAGAAAGCGACCCCAAAATCACCTCCTGTTATCGATACATCCGAGGGTGACAGCGACGTTCCGGCAAAACGGACTGATGATGCCGCTATGAAAAAGACGCCCAATTTCAAAAATTGTCCTATATGTAAGAGTAAATTTAGTTCCATCCCGCTGCTTCGGAGCCACCTACAGACTTATCACAGCAGAAAGTCGGAACCTACTGCTGTTAAACTTAAGGTTCCAGCCGAAGCAAGTGACTCTGATAGTAACCGTCCAGTCGCAATCAAAAAGAAAAAGATTGTAAGTCCTAACAGGAACTCTCTAACAAGACAGTGTCGTAAATCCTTTCCCCTGCTGCAGAAACGTGTCAAAAAACAGCCACCAGAACAAGCAAAAAAACAAAAATTATAATCTTATACTTTTAATATTTCTCACTCAGTTAACTACATTTATATTTTCAGACTGTAAAGAACTTCTCATCTTCACTTAAATAGGGATAAATCATCTGATGGGGTCTTTTCCTATCTGCTGAACAGTAGTAAAAGCTACTTTATTGATAAAAACAAAAATCCCTTTTGTTACGTTGTATGGTAACTAATAAATCCAACAATAATCTTATAAAATATAAGATATTGTCCTTGCAGTTCTATACGTAGAATTCCAAAGATCTTACTGGCTAATCTCTGTATGAAAATCCAGTTTGAGAACATAAATTATTTGCCCGATTCCAGGGCATGTGTAGCACTTCTCCAAAGCTGCGTTTTGTGAAAGTTGGTCTCAAAAAGAAAGCTGCAAGAGATTTTTTTTCTTTTCTTTTTTGAGGTAAAGGTTACTTAAACATTTGATGTTGTACTTATCAATGAAAACTATAACTGTTAAACTGTGCAAATTGATCAAAGAGGGTATTGCACAAAAGGATTAGATGAGCTTTTAAGAGGAATTGAAACAAGTGAATACTGTGCTCTTATTAATTTTTAAACCTTGAGTGCCTTCCCCTGTGGGACACTAAATGAATTTATAAGAGAGTTATATTGTGACATGACCAGGCTATCATGTGATGATATTTCGCTTATTTCTATTATAGAGAACTCTTTTGTCATCATTCCGTACAGCCAACTTTACAAACCTTGTCCAGCTTCTGTTGTCCTTTTTTCTTATGAACACTGTCAAAAGGAAAATATTGTGTTATATAGATTGTATATTTGCACTTCTTATGTATATGTATATATATATATTTTGTGTATATTTGATTTTCAACATAACGTATATTTTATTACCATTGCCACCAGTGAACAAACCAGATTTTATTGTTCACCAAAAAAAAAGTTAACTTGACAATTCAAGGGATGTTCATAACCACAGTGCTTAAATGGCTGGATATTTACATCTAGAGCAGCGCTTTGCAGTAGTTCAGCAATGGGTGTGTTCTAGATATTTCTTGGTCCTCGTATCGAGGCTTTCGTATACTAGTCATAATTGTTTTCGCCAATCACGAGAGAACATCGCACTTGTGCATAATTTATTTTTGTCCAATCATGCTGCTTTAGCTAGACCAATATCTAATAACTCGATTGAATCAGTCGTTATACTGAATTAGGGATTATAGTATAATCATCATTTATTGGTTAGAATAGTCGTAGTATCAGATTACGCGGAAAAACGTTCGATGCGTTTTGGCGATTGCTGCACTATATTTAAAAGCTGGTCTTGAAAATTTTCAAGATATCCCGAAAAAACTTTTTCTTTAACGGCTTTTAAAATGAAAATATCAATAATGATATGAAAATATGTTCCCCCTTCTCATGTTATTCAACACGTACAAATTTTGCAGTCCTTGTTACGTAGTATGGTAACTAATAAATCCAACAATAATCTTATGTTATTTTTGCCCCTGGAGACTTACTCCCTCACAATATGATGATTTTTTCGAATGTTAGGGGCAAAAGAATTTGGAGCTTCAATAAATATCCATACTTTTCTTTGCCTAATACTGGCAGCTTCGCTAAATATAATTATCAGCAATGTAATCATGTTTTGATCTTAATTTTAAATTAGTTTCTAATCTCGAACTTGTTAAAGTAAGTTTGTTTCTCTGCAAAGCAGATTATTTCAATCATTGTTTTGTTACAAAAAATCGATCATTTCTACAAAATTTTCTGTGCAGCATAAATTTCAAAGAAGTGGCCTATTTTGATGAAATGTTACATAAATTATCTACCTCATTATCTTTAAAAGCGATTAAATTTCCTAACCATATAATTAGATAAGCATTTCATAGATTTTCAGTATTTACCTTGCTTGTATGAAAGCGAACTCTGGTATACAAAGCTCTAAAAGTTGTGATATGTATTTGAAACCATGTTTGAAAACGTTACCTCAAGGCTGCTCCAAAAAAAATTTTTATTACTTTAAATAAATTAATTAATTAAAAAAAATTGGTATCATTGTATATTAAGTATAAAGATTTTATATTTTGAATGTGGGATGATTTTGAAAGTGTTAAACCAACACAAAATTGTATTAGCAAATAATACAAAATTGTATTGGTAAATTGTATTGTACACAAAATTCTATAAACACAAGCTTTATTCATAAAGTGCTTTTCTATATGAAAGCACTTTATCAATAAAGCTTTACGAAAACGCTGAAATTTTGCGTTCTGTATGATGATTGCAAAATGGCAGCCCGTTTTCAAAGCTAGATGGATGTATTTATCTGTCTAATAGTGTACTCTAGTCAAGGAATATGTACTCTTGAGTGCAATTTGCTATTCAAAGACCAGTAAAGAGGTCAGTTGCAACAAGTTATGGATATGTGAGTGGGGAAGCGGTGACAAGTGAAATTAAAAATGATATTTTTGCTTAAACTTTTGGCTATTTTTTTTTTTTTCAGTTATAAATTCGGACCTAATTTTCTTTCGATGTTTAATATAGCAACTAGTTTAGCTCACATTGCAGTTTGCACTGATGGGAGTTAATTGTAGCGTCTACGCCTTCAATTTCCCATGTCTAAATTCGTGCCTTATTTTCTATTAATACATAATATTGTAAATATTTTATATGGGATATTAAGTAATGACGTTGCTGTGTCTATTGGTAATATAAAAGAGTTAATCATAGCACTTTTTCCTTGTGTTCGCATATATGAAAGCTTATTTAATTCATTAATTCAAGCATTAATATAAATGCAGCATGAAAACATGCAGACTACGTGTAAAATCGTGGTGCACAAACTGTTGGTCACGTCCCACGGGGGGTGGGGGTATTTGTGGATAGTCTGAAGTATATTTGTATCATATTGAATTACGTAATTAAAATTATACTTTAAGTTTTGTATAACACATATTTTTAATTGTATTTTTTATATGTTAAAAAATATGTGTTATGATATTATTAAATAAGGTTTCAATCAGTCTTACGATAAAAACTTCTTCAATTGACTATACTTACATTACTTCTATTTGCTTCGACCTATCAGTGCGAGACTGGGTTTTCAAAACTGGACTTGTAAAATAGTTCGTCAAAATTTGCAAATATATTTTTCTTTTTTTTAAAAAAAAAATAACATTTTCAGGATCTTTTAAAATTTTGCTTCTACCAAAAAATTTTCGTCGGGGGTCGCGTGATATTTTTAATTTCAAGAAAGTGGGTCGCGTGATTTTTTGTTTCGAGAAAGTGGGTCGCGTGATTAAAAAAAAATTTTTTTTTTTTTCGAGAAAGTGGGTCGCGGTTGAAAAAAGTTTGCGCACCACTGATGTAAAATGAAATAGGTGCTTAAATTAAGGTCATCCGCTCCCTGAAACTCAACAGGGGCTTGAAAATTTGGCTTTAAATTAGAGATGGAAGTCATTTTGAAATTTCACAAAAGCCGTAAGTTGTAATCGGTCATTGCACAGACTGCACATCTTACCTATAGGGTTTATGATTGTTATTATTAACTACATTTCGAGTTAGGTTGACCCTGTCGGTATCGATGTCAGTCGTCGTGATCTTGTGTTTTACTTCCCCCCTCCGTGTCTCGTTGGAATGGCATACATTCTTTGCTTGATAGAACGCATTTTAGAGATTGGTTATTCCTTTAACTGTCTTTCCCTTATGAAATTTTAAATAATATATGAATATAAATTTGTATGATGTTTTCAGTTTATGACGTATTCGTTGTATGTTTATTAGAGAGATATTTTGTTGTGTGACTTTATATATTTGCTTAAAACAGTAAATTACGCTGTTATAAGTAATGAATTGTCTGTTTTTATTTTATTTTTATTTTATTTTATTGTATAGATTTTGCTGATTTCGGAAGAACAAATTGTATATGCTCCTAGTTTCCATGGTATAACCTTGTTTCTGTATATCTCTCGTAAATTTAACTGGTCACAAGGTGTGTGACATAAAAATGCTCTGTTGTTCAAGAATTTTGATGATATATTTAATTCCAATTGTATCTGTTGTTTGGCCTTTGAAATTTTATAACTGATTTACATAATTAAAAGGAAATTCTCCCTTTGCATTGGAAACCTTATAGCTGATTTACATGGTTAAAAGGAAATTCTCCCTTTGCTTTGGAAATCTTATACCTGATTTACATAGTGAAAAGGAAATTCTCCCTTCGCATTGGAAATCTTAAGCTGATTTACATAGTTGAAAGGGAATTCTCCATTCGCTGTTTAACTTTATTAACCAATTTTTCGGAAGCTGTGATCTAAACTTATTGACAAAGTTCTATTTTCAAAATCATAGATAATTGTTGATTTATTATCCTGGCTGTATACAGTAGTTGAGAGCTGCTGTGATCTGGGTAGTTTGTCAAAGTTCAATTTTGAATAGTTTAAATCTCGAAAAATGCTTTATTCGTGTGAGTTTGTAGACTGCCTTTGCTTTGTTAGCTGAGTTTATTCTGAACGTCATTGGTGATTTCACGCTATAGGAAATGGAAACACAGTTAGCCTTTAGATTGTTCATCCTTCAAAATTTAATCACTGTTTACGCCAGGCAAACTTCAGATACAAAACTCCGGAACTTCCGAAATTTTCAAACTGAGACAGCATTAAATTGAAGATCATATACTTTTGTTTATTAAATATGACGACCCTTACTGTTTCCGGCAAAGGAACTCACGATGTCTGCGTTATGCACATGCATGCCAAAACGTATTAAACCTACCCATGAGGTTTATTTACATTGCCGGGAACAGGCCAATGACTCTACCATAGCTGCACGTTAGATGAAATTCAATTTCTACCGGTGACTTCTTTATCAATTCAAGGTCTATTTCAGAAAATTCCCCCCCCCCTCCATTTCAGTGACCCGTAAAGGATTTAGAAATTAAGATCTTTACACAGCGACCCTACTAAGGTAGATCTGTGATTTAGCGCACATTTTTAGATAGAGTACAAAATAACTTATTGTTTCGTGTGTATACTTTATTAGCGAATTCAAAACTTCAAATGTAATTTCATTACTTAGAGGATTTTGTCTCTTTTGTATTTTATATATTTAAAATATGAAATGTTATTCAATAACCCCCCCCCCCCCCCCAAAAAAAAAAAAGTCTTTATGGTCCTGAAAAATTCGTTAAAAGCTTACAAAAACTTCTACTTTCCAAAAAGGAGTCTAAGCTTTGAAGAATGAACCGTCGGTTTTTTTTTTTTTATAAATAACCTGGCTTAAGTATTCGAAAAATTTTCTAGATCCTTGATATTAAATTTACTTTTTATCATAAAAAGAACTTGATAGATTTCTAATGTGCCTTACATTTGGTTGCATGGAAACTAGGTGATTTATATACAACCAAAAAACTTCAAAACATAGCTTTCTTTGTTATTTATTTTTGTCATTGTCATTTATTTGCCTATGTGCAGGTAAAGAAATTGAGTATCTGGTACATCACACTGCAAGATTATCTGTACCAACACTGAAAAAAGAGTGAAGAAACAAATGCCTTAAATTTTGTGATTGTTTTTAGTCCGATCAGACATTTCCTAATACGGTTTTCAGTGCCTTAAATATTTATAGGTCTATTTTATAAAATATGTATTGCTAATAAACCAAAGTGCCTTACGTTGGTAGTATATAAATATTTTTAAACGAATACCACATCGGTCTTTAATTTTGAAATATTCATTCTTTTGAACAGAGTACATACTCATAAAAATGACAAGTCATTTTTTTTCTTTTCATATGTATAAAATATCATATTAATATTTTTTATAAACGTTACCATTGAGGTATCGACAACACAGTGCTAGTGATAGACCTTTTTCTTTGTGTAGTTGTAAATATTCATTTTATGATTTATTTATAATTCATTATGTTCATTCACTAGCATAAATCATTTTTTTTCACTATCCATATGCTTTCAATAATTAATCTTAATCTGCATATTTGTTATTTTGTAATCCTTTGAAAAAATAAAATTCATGCATAAAATTTTCGTTTGTATGTTGTCCTTTATTTCTCCAAATGAGCTTTAATTTTTTTATTCTTAACTGCTGTAGAGAAAAATTAATTTTTCTATTAAAAGAAAAGGGTATATCTAGGGATACGTAAATTTCGCATAAAAAAATTGGAAATTTCGCAACAACAAAAAAATACAGTATATAAAATTTCGCATTTATTCGCCAAAAATATATATGTATAAATTCAAAATTTTGCATTTATTAAAAAAAATTACAATTTTACTTACTTGGATGGGTTAGTATCAAAATTCTTAGTTAAAAGCTAACATTGTAGCAGTCTCCAGTTCCTTAAGTCATTGCCTTTTGTCATTAATTATCTCAGCATCTACTCTGTTAAGAGGCTTTGTATAGCTGCTTTTGCAAAGTTAAGGTAGGAGCATTTCGTTTCAGTTAAAATCGGTATAACATCAACAGGAATCTAATGGTTGAATACTGTAAGTAGATGAAATACCCTTGACTTTGGCGCTCTAAGAGAGACGTTCTAAAATCTACTAAATAGTTCCACAAAACTTGATGGTTGATTTTTACAGCTAGATTTTTTTAAGTTCGACTCCGGTCCGGGTGAGATTCGGAACAAATCCGAAGGAGAGTGAGATTTCTCAGTTAAGACCGCGGATGGTCTTAGTTAAACAATTATGTTAATAAATTATTACTATTATATTACGTAATTTCGCCTAAAAAGCCGTTTATCACAGAGTTTTCGCCGAAAAGGTAGTAAAAAATTAATTTTCGCATTTCGTCGCTCCTATCGGCAAATTTCGCATCTATTTCGTAAATACGAAAATTACGTATCCCTAGGTATAACTAACACTTCAGGTTAAACTTACAGGAACTTAAAGATGGATAAAAATAAGAAGCAATGCAGAATATTCATAAATTTCTTTTCAGATACTCGCATTCTTCTTAGCCCGTCTGTACACGGAGCAACTGAAAAGAAACTGATAACTGACTCAAATCACAAACCAGTCCGTGATGAGTCGTAACCTATGTAATTGAATGGAACCACGCACACGGTGCAACTCAAAAGAAACTTATAACTGACTCAAATCACAAACCAGTCCGTGATGAGTCGTAACCTATGTAATTGAATGGAGCCACGCACACGGCGCAACTGGTTACAAACCCGTCCTGGTTTGTGATTTGAGTCAGTTATCAGTTTCTTTTGAGTTGCTCCGTGTGCGGACGGCCTTACGAATGCGACATCGACAACAAAACATCGATATTCAATATTAAAACATCGCCCAAAAACCATCGATTTTTTTAAACATCGATGTTTTGAACATCCATATTTTAGAACTGCTTTAGTAACCTCTAAATTTAATGTTACTTTGGTTAGTCGTGGGGGGTGGGGATTTAATTTTACTCTCTGATTGGGCTGACACAAACGACAAAAACTTGGTTGCTAGAGTCAGCGTATATCACATAATTTCCATGATACATTTTATTACTTTTACCAGAAAATTGAGGAAGATATTTTTGCTATCAAAACAATTGATAGGACCAAACCCATAAAGGAAAATCCTCGATGTTTTCTAATTTAAATCGGTTGAATGTGAAAAAATTACTGTAAATATCATGTCATATTTATTTACAAGTTGGAGAATAATTTACTTCCAGGAGGCTTAAATAATTTAGTAAAAAAATATCTGAAGGTCATGACTGTAATACAAGACAAAAGCATTGGTTTCATAACAGTAGAGTAAAAGGCAAAATCATTTAAAGAACTTTTGGGTTTGGTTCAACAGTGTTTATTATCAAAAATATTAATAAGAACAATTTATTAACAAATCTTTCATTTTCAAATTAAATAATACAAAAGAAAATTGCATATATATACATATCGATGTTTTAAAACACAAAACATCGATGTAAAAAAAAATCGGCTCCAATAAATCGATGTCTAGAACATCGATAATTTGATTAAATCATCGATGTTTTGAAGACATCTATGTCGCATCCCTAATTCTTCTGTTAAGGTAACCGTACACCCTCTGAGGTATATGTTTCGATATTTTTTAAAATTTTGTCTTTTATCTATTTTTTATAATGAGATGTAAGTTAAAATGTATAAAAAATTGAGACATTAAATTTTTTCAAGGGGGGAAAAAGGATGCCAATTTGATATTTCTGCAAAACACGATAACTCAAAAATATACAAATATATTATTTTATGAATTGGAGAATGGAGATTACTTTCTCTGGGGAATAGAGTATTCTCGCGATAATATTCTGTTCATCTCGGAAGCTGTAGCAGTTTAAGTGCCGTAAAATCCATTGTCATTTGCAATTCATACCAATGTAAACAAAAAACCTAATAAATCTACAATGATGAGCGTAGTCTAACATTTGAAGAGCAACTCTTCAAAATTTGAAGGCATTTCATAACTTTTTACTGTAGGAGGCTTTCCGTCAAGAGGAATGATTCATTTTGAGAAAAAGCTATACATCTCTTTGACAACTGTTTTCAAAATTGCCGTTACTCGGTTCTTTGCTAAGATAGAAACATAATTCAAACAAAATTAGAAAGATTGGGCTTTGATATTATTGTATAAGTGGAAAATCGATATTTGGATCGAAAATGCCGTTTCGAAGGTGTACGGTACCTTTAAAAGTCCATCAAAAAAATTTTTTTTAGTGTTCACTTATGAAAAAGAACTTCAGTTTCATATTAGGAAATAAAAATTCATATATCGGGGGCAGTAAGTTTTCTTCCATCAATTTCTAGCTATTATCTTATTTAAATAAAAAAATAAGGCTAAAAAAATTCTTAAATGAACAATGCAGAAGTTAAACAGGAAATCCAACGTAAATAAAGCACAAATAGCAGTAAGATGCAATTATTTTGCATACGGCCGTTTCGAAGTTACAAAGGAGATTCTTCATCAGTGCAAAGAACTTGAGTGGCAGCTTAAAAAAGCCGAAAACTAAGCGACTAGACACGTGCGCATATCTCACGTTGGATTTCCTGTTTATTCCTCGAGCACAAAGGTTTTATCTCTTCTTTTCAATGCAGAAGTTTTTAAGGTATATTTTTAACATGACTATAGGTTGTTAAATTACCTTAAAACGATGGATGCGTGAATGTGTTGGGACAAGAAAGGGAACAGAGGATTGGCCTTTATCATACATTTATTTGACAATGCTAAATAAATATTTTAAAATGTAATTAATAACAGAATAATATTACCCTTCATATTATCATTTTACACACGAGGAATCTGAAGCAGAAGCAAACTATTTGGTCAAAGTAATTACTTTTAGGATCTATCGGGAGGCACTTTCTACTGTTGAAGAATCAGCGATGAAATGACCTCGATAACGGGGCCCATATCATGTCAAATTCAGGATCATCATATCAGATTCCAGGAACTACCGCTAGACTCCAAGATAGTTCAAAATGGCACTCTATATTGTCCGAGCTCTAGGAAAACAGCCAGCGCAATCTCTGGACCTTCTCTCGTTTTTCTTGTTTCTTGGAGGGGCTGTTGTCCGTTTACCGAGGCCATTTTGGCCCGCCCTTTTTTCTCTCATTGGGCAATGGGCTGTTTTTCTCTCAGCAGTTCCTGCCCCAATTGGTCCCTTATTATACTGCTCCTGTTCATCTTTTACGAAGTACCTCCCCACCATAATTTTCGTTTGAAATACAACTTTGACCATTATCTGTTGAAAGTTTTACTGTGGGTCATAAAATAACGTCCATCTATCTTGCAATATTTGTCTTTTGATCGCTATCAATGGCCATTTAGACAGCTTTTCTTTTACGTTCTCTTAGTGTTCAAGCCTTTATTTTTTGCCTCCGAATTTTTCATAAGAGTTTTGTTCTTGACCGTCTTTCGACCACACACCGCGGTGAATTATAACATTCAGCGCTTCTACAATGACAGTATTTTACGATTTTAAAATAAATATTAATATGCAATTTGAAAAGTTCGATTTTTACTCATATAATTTTAAATGTGTCCAAATGTCTTCTTTTCCAACGCGGCAGGTGTTTATCCTGAGCCCTCTTCGCCCATCCACGTTGGGAGACTTTCTGGCCACTTCATTATGGAGGAACCTATGAGCATCCAAGCGTTGACCGGGATATAATTTTTCCGTAATGAGATTACTTTTACTGAAACTAAAGGGGGGGGGAGGGGGTTGGATTGATGTGGCTTGCTCCCAGGGCGCCAAGGTTCGTTGTGAGAACCAAGGCGTTTGTTAACGAAGAGCGCGACTGTGAGTCTCTTGGGGGAGTGGGATCCTTTTAGGGAGTCACTATATCACCATCAAAGCGTCGGCTTGTCACCACTTCCACGCAGTCTTGCTGGAAACCGGGCGATGGCGCAGGCTAAGAGTGACAATGGACGTTTGGGCCTCGACTTTCGCCCTATGGCGTTAGCTTCTGTTGCTCCGTTTGTCCTGAACTCGTATCTGTGATACTCTGTGCGAGGTGGGATTTCGATACGCCGGGTAAACGACTGTCGGGTACTAGGTTTGTCGCATACCTAATCGGTGGAATGGCGTATTATTTGTGATTACTCAAACCAAAGCATTTGAGGGATCAGTTAATCAAGTTTGATAAAAGTTTAAAGCAGCGTCTCAAATTTCGTGTAATGCTAATAAATGACAATGGCCCTGGCTCTTTTGAACTAATTTTTAAGTAGGATATTTGTATTAGCAAATTTCAACCCAACGTAAACCATGCTAGGATGATAGATGGGCGTCTTCGAATTTGCAAATTAAAGCAAGGTCATCGAAAGGCTACCATTTATAAGCTATTGGACATTATAAAACTGTCATTCGATTTGTCAGCATATTCGACATTTTAGTCTAACGCACGCTAATATCCTGTCGATGTAAGAAGCTACTAAACCACGTCGGTATTTCGATTTATCTTTATTACGGGGTTGTTTGATTGGTCTTTGGAGCTCACCTACAGTCATCTTCTACTACTGTTTAGAGCTGATTCCGAGCATAGCTCAGTAACCGGGGGGAGGGGGGCGTGCTCACGGGAGTACCTAATAGTTGCTGACAAGAAATCCTGTGTCTCATGTACACGCTTTCATGGTTATAAAAACATACAGAAATTTGAATCCAGTGAAAACTGGGAGGTAACTGTCTCTCTGGTAGGTTTTGAAGTAAGTGAGATGGCCTTTGACATTTTGACTTGGAGATCTTTACCACGGTTGCACTTACTGGTATCCAGTACCAGATTATGCAGCTTCGTGCACCACTTCTAACTCGGATGTTCGCAGCCGCTCGGAATTCGCTCTAAACAGTAGCGCAAGATGACTGTAGGTGAGTTCCGAAGACCAATCAACTAACCGCGTAATAAAGGTAAATCGAAATAGCGACGTGCTTGAAACTTCTAAGGCCGTCTGCACACGGAGCAACCCAAAAGAAACTGATAACCGACTCCAGTCACAAACCAGTTCGTGATGAGTCGTAACCTATGTAATTGAATGGAGCCACGCACACGACGCAACTGGTTACAAACTCGTCCGACCGTCAATTACATAGGTTACGACTCATCACGAACTGGTTTGTGACTGGAGTCAGTTATCAGTTTCTTTTGGGTTGCTCCGTGTGCAGACGGCCTTACACCAGCATAAAATCAGCGTGCCTTAGACTAAGAATGCCGAATACGCTGACAAATCGAATTTTAGAAATGTAGGCCAAAAGGTTATGAATGGCTGCCTTTGGATAATCTTTCTATAACTTTGCAAATTCTAAAGACGCACATCTTCCTAGCATACTAGACGTTGGATTGAAATTTGATAATACAAATGTCCTAATTAAAATGAATTTAAAAGAACCGGGATTATTGGCATTAAATAATAGCATTACTCGAAATTTAAGACGCTGCATCCAACTTTTACCAAACTTGATTAACTGATCCCCGAAATGCTTTCGTATTAGCTATTAGCTACTAAATGGCATAGTTGTGAATGGATTTAATTTCCCCTTTTCTATTGCAAAAGTTCTTAGATTCACATTGCTCTTGCTTTCTGTAATGGTCAAGTAATTCAAGTAGTGTTGGAAAGCACTTAATCTGTCTGAACTATTCTAGCCTTTAGCTGTTACCTGGCGTAGACCACATTCAAACGGGGTCTCTTCTCTTCTTCCATAACGAAATTTCTATGATTTGCATTGTTTTCCCCCTTTGCTATCAATTGGAAACAAACCAGAGTTGGACAGTTCTTAAGGCTGCTATGTACTAAGAAAAAAAATCGTATTTCCCTTTTACTCTTCTTGCAGACTCTTGTGGTGGGAGGAGTCCAGTTGACAGTTCGAGAATTCCACCTCCCCTTAGGATTGACATTTTGAGGGATTGTAATGGCTTTCTTTCTATAGGGGGGTTAAGCGTTGCCTCCAAATTTTTTATTTAAAATATATTTTTTTCAACTATTTACAGGTACATAAATGCTGATAATCCAATAAAATTGGTAATGTCAGATAGCCTGAACTTTTCTGCAAAGCGCTACAGGATTCATTTTATAAATTTCGTCCACCGAAGGAATTTGTGAGCGTTTAAAACACTATACCAGATTTTTCCCCGCATAATTTCAATTTTAAAATATTAATTGCATTTAAAAAACAAAAGAAAAATGTACACAAATGTAAAATTTCTTTCTCTATGACGGAGTACAATCTTTTTAAAAAAATTTTTGAATCCAAGTCGACAATCCGTGGACAAATTTTCTCCATAGGTTAACATTGAGGTGAGCGAATATAATGGAGTTAGTACATAGCTGCCTTAAGGACTTTCTCTTTCTTTTGCAAAATAGTAAAATAAAAACGTTTAGCTTCCATATTTATTTCGTTTGAAGAAATTTTAAAAAAATAATTAATTTTTTAAAATGTCAATAATCCCGCTGATATTCTTCACATTTAGAAAATTATCCTAAAATGTGTTTTATAAAGGCAGAGATAATCGCGAAATGTGAGAAACATTTTTATGAAAGTATTCTAGGAATCAATCTAAAATACAAAAATGATGTCATCTTATTTTAGTCGAATAAAAATACGATAATGATCACTATAATAGCAAGCCAAGTTGAGCTTGTAAGTGTGGCACGCCCAATTTAAGGTTGATCGAGGAAGTCGACAAACATTGTGTAGAATCGGAATGGTATAATTCCCCACGGTGTGAGGCCAAGAACAAATCTATTGTAAAGGCTGCAGAGGCAGGGGTAAAGAGAAGCTTGTATACCAGGAGGAAATAGAAGAAAAGCTGTCGGTGTGGCCATTGATAGCGATCTAAAGTCTATAAATATTGCAAGATGGATTGTCGTTGTTTTATGGCCCACAGTAAAACCTTCAGATGATAAGGGTCAAAGTGGTATTGCAAATGAAAATTATGGTGGGGAGGTACTTTGTAGACTATGGGCAGGAGCAGTATAATAAGGAACCAGTTGGGGCAGGAACTACTGAGAGAAAAACAGCCCACTGCCCAATGAAAATGAGGGGCGGGTCAAAATGCCCCCCCCCCTCCGTAAACGGACAACAGCCCCTCCAAGTACGAAAGGAATAGGAGAGGAGGTCCAGATTTACCTCAGACTTTTTTCTTAGAGCTCAGATAATAGAGAGTCTAGGAGAAGTGCTAGTAACCCGCCAAGATCATCCTGTATATGACGTGATTTTTGGTCCCTGCCGTCGATGCCATCTTTCATCGCTGCATATTTCAGCTGTAGTAAGTGCCTCCCCATAGACTCTAAAAATCATTAATTTGACCATATAGTTTGCCTCTGCTTCTGAGTTCTCGTATGTAAAATGTTAATATGAAAGAGAATATTGTGCTAGTAGCAATTACACTTTAATTGAATTTTGTAAATTATTAAATAAATGTATGTTAACAGCCAATGCTCTGTCTTCCCTGATTGCTCCAACACACGCATGCATCCATTGTTTTAAGGTTATTTAATAACCAATACATTGTTCAGGAAATAGAAAATCCTAAATATTTTTTCTACAGTTAACAGTAAATATGGGGCTCAATTCGAATTTCTAAAGTAAATTCTACTTTTTTTCGTCAAGATCAGAAAATGGGAACTCCAACACTGCAAGTCAAGGCAGGCAAAATGGCGCCCAGGGAGTACTACCATACCACAACAGTTAAACTCTGAAGAGTTGAGTTGCCAACACGAGATGAAATAATAATAGTCCAAGAATAATTGTCCTTTTGATCTTGAAGTGATTTTTTTCTGCTTTGACTAAACTAAAGGGATTTTCACAGTGGAAATAATATGAGTTATAATAGGGCAGTGTCTCGCAGCATGTCACATCTCAACTCTTGCAGATTTTACTTCTTGTTTGGCAAGGAGTGGCAAAACATTGCATAATTTAACATGGCGTTCAATGAGCATTCTTACAGCTTGTTGAATAAAATGCTCTCATATTGCGCAAAGTCTTTAGATACGGTATCTAAACAAAGGTATATCACTAAATTAAACATTCAGGTACAGCCCGGAAAGGTTTATTCAGTATGTGACCCGTATTTATTGACAGAGGAAGACTGGAGTTACGATACAAGACGCTGGCCTGAAGTAACTTATCCTGATATCTATATATATCTCAACATAATAATAATCATTCTCAACGAAAGAATGATTATATTCTCTTAAACCTTGCGAAATATTAAAAAAAAGTGTTAAAATACCTGTTACATACAACTAATATGAGGAATTTTATAAATAAACTTAAATTATTTAACTCAAAATGAAGGTATCGTCCAAAAACACATGAAAACGCATAGGAATGGCTTCTGTTTTCTGCCACCCGATAATCACGTGGTCTATAGTAGAAGAAAACTGACGTAGCCAGTGACGTTGCGACGTTTCGCCTTATTGGTATGATCAACTCCCGTAACTCCATGATCCAACTCCGCAAAACTTCTAGCTTTTTTTTTTTTAATTGTTTCATTTGAAATCTCCTCATGCACCACAAGGTATAACATGAGGCTTACAGAAGTCAGTGAAAAACACAAAACAAGAAAATATTAAACATTTAAATTACAAACAAAATTTCGCAAGACAGCAAAACTTTCAACACTCTTAACGAGTTCAGAAAGAACAGGAGGCCAACAAATGGACAGTCGTCTCAAGTCCGCCTTTAACATAGCTCGGGCACTCGCATGTAATTTGCAGCGAAAAAGAAAATGTTCAACATCTTCATCAGCATCACCGCAAGCACAAAGTCCACTAGTCACCAAATTAAAACGAAGCAAATAGCTCTTCAAATTTCCATGGCCAGTTAAAACTTGAGTTAAGTTAAAGTCAGTTGAAAAGTGCTTACACTTTAAACGCAGAAAAATAGTTAGAAAAAATCTTTTTGTCCACAATGCCTTAGACGAAGCAAAAAATTCAGTATTCCAGTCCACGACAGTTTTTTCCCTAGCGACACGCTTCCAGTGAGACTCCGGGACAGACATCACTAAATCTATCTCATGAAAAGTCGCTTCTTTCGCCAACTGGTCCACTCTTTCATTGCCAAGATTACCAGTATGGCCCCGACTATAAGAAAAATGAATCTCAACAACATTTTCAAGATCGTGCAAAATTGAGTGCATTTCTACTACAAGCTTTTCTGTAGAAGCCGTATTACGCAAAAGAAAGAGGGAAGAAAGAGAATCTGAGCAAACAAGGTATTTAAGCGTTCCACTCTCAAGGAAAGAATCCTGAATCCATTTTACAACCAGGTTTAAGGATAAAAGTTCGACCTGGAAAACAGAACATTCATCAAGTAATCGATGCTGAGCTGTAACCTTCTCTATACCATCTTCATAAATCACAAAAGCAAGACCAACCCTTTCATCTAGCTTACTACCATTCATGAAACATATATTTTTATACTCCTGAAAAACATCCCCTGCGTAGTTAATAACTATAATAGGTTTCCTACTTGCAGGGTGCGGCAAACAAGAAATAGGAAGCTTCCTGTAGAAGTGGAATAATATAATTCCCACGGTGTGTGGCCAATAACGAATCTATTATAATGGCTGCAGAGGCAGGGGTAAATAGAGGCTTGTAAAGCTGGAGATATGAGAAGAATAGCTGTCGGTGTGGCCAGTGATAGCGATCTAAAGTCTATAGATAGTAAAAGATGGATGGTCGTTATTTTATGGCCCACAGTAAAAACTTCAGATGATAAGGGTCAAAGTTGTTTTGCAAAATAAAATTATGGTGGGGAGGTATTTCGTAGACTATGGACAGAGGCGACAGAAGCTGTTTAATAAGTAACCAATGAAAATGAAAAGTAGGCCAGAATGGCCCCCCTGTAAATGGACAACAGCCCCGCCAAGGACGAAAGGAATAGGAGAAGAAGCAGATCGATCTCAGACTCGGTTCCTCAATGTTAGATGATAGAGACTCTCGTCTGCCTCAGAGTCTTGGAGAAGTGCCAAGATCCCGCTAAGATGTTCCTATACATGACATGATTCTGGGTCCCAGTCGTCGAAGCCACCACCATCGCTGCATACTTCAGCTGTAGTAAGTGCCTCCCCATAGACTCTAAAAATCATCTTTGACAATATAGTTTGCCTCTGCTTCTGAGTTCTCATATTTAAAAATGTTAATATGAAAGAGATTATTGTACTTGTAGCTATTGCAATTTAATTGAAATTTGTGCGTTATAAAATAAATGTATGTTTAAG
Organism: Dolomedes plantarius; assembly: GCA_907164885.2. Classification (NCBI taxonomy): domain Eukaryota; kingdom Metazoa; phylum Arthropoda; class Arachnida; order Araneae; family Dolomedidae; genus Dolomedes; species Dolomedes plantarius. Next base: position 3,646,366 of record OU015499.1, on the reverse strand, counting down.
GCCAATGCTTTGTCTTCCTTGCTTGTTCCAACCCATGCATGCATCCATTGTTTTAAGGTAAATTAATTGCCTACACTTCCCATCCAGGGTGTTACAAACGTTGTCTTTTATATGGCTCCTCTTAACCTCAAGATTATTTAAGATAATTAAATCAATAGGCGGAAGACCAGAAATAACAAAGACTGCATCATAGCTAACTGTCCTATAACCCCGAATAATACGAAGGAGAAATCTTCTTTGAATTCTTCTAAGAAGTCTACTCTTTATTTTCTTTCTCAAGGAGTATCCCCAAGATCCTGAAGCATAAGAGATCAATGGTACAATACCCTGATTATAAATCAATTTCAGAACATCAGTTTTAACCCCATAAGTGTTTTTTGCAATTCGCAATAAACGAAGAACAATTTTTTCACTTTTACTGGAGACATAAGAAATATGCTGCTTCCACTGCAGTTTATTATCAACAATAACTCCCAAATACCTTATCTGCTGTACTTCTTCAATGGGTTCCCTCCCAAGAGTTAAATGAATTCCATGAGCCGGCCTCGATTTTTTATGTATCATCATAAGTTTAGATTTTGAAGAATTAAACTCCAACTTATAAAGTTCCGACCATTCAAAGATGTAATACAGGGTATTTTGAGATATAACAGAGACATAATCAAAGTTTTAACACTGAACAATAAACAGTAAATAGTCTGCAAAAGCAATTTTATAACTATTTTGAAATTTTGAGATATTACAGAGCAATTCATTCATAATAATGTTCCAAACAAAAGGTCCCGTAACGGACCAAAGAGGACAGCCTTTTTCTAAAACAAAATTTTTTGTGATATTTCCCAATGTAAGATCTGCTGAGCGACCCTGCAAGAAACTCTTTATTAGGTAAAAACATTCTTAGGAACTTTAAGACATCTAAGCAAGTGCAGAATACCAGGCCACCATGCATTATTAAAAGCACCCTTAATATCCAAGAAAATAAGAAAGGTCATATAATTCTTACGTTTTCCTTGCTTAACAATATCGCATAGGCGGATCAAAGCATCCTCAGCTGACCTTTGAGGAGTAAATCAATATTGATCCTCACTCAAGAGGCTGGATCGTCGTAGATGGTAGTTAAGTCTATTTATGCAGAGTTTTTCAAGACACTTACCCAAACAAGGAAGTAAGCTGATGCATCGAATATTCGATATTTGTCCTCGATAGCTCAGTACTTTTAGGAATAAGTACAACTTTTGCTCTCTTCCAGGTCCTCGGAAAAACACCAAGATTTAAACAAGCATTAAACAAGGGCATCAGCACAGAAGGACAACTACCATGAAAATTCTTAATTAATTCATTTGTTATTCTATCGTATCCTGGAGCCCTGTTTAAACTTAAATTTTCCACTACACAATCAACTTCCGCCCTGGAGAAAGGAACATCATCATCGACGTCATACACCAATTCAGCTTCGTCACGCAAAGACCTATGACTAGAACTATCCTGCAATTGAAAACCACGAGGGAATGATTTCTTCAATATAGCAGCAATTGTATCCCCAAAAGATGAAGTGAAATGACCAGGAGAAACTTCGATACCCGAGATTTCAAGCCTTTTAGCAAAATTGGTTTTAACCCCAAAAGTATAAATTTTCTTCCAAACATTCTGCACAGTAATATCAGCACCAAGAATTTAATTTACTTTCCTCAAGTTTTAAATTGTATTTAACCCTAATAGTAAGATAGCCTTTTCTATAAATTACCCTTAAAAAGGAATTTTTAGCTCTTTGATATCTCCTTCTAGCAGCGTTCAACCGTTTCCGTATGCAAGAAATTTCATTCGACCACCAAGGAACTTTATGCGAACCACATTTTTTCAAAGGAATAGATTTTTCTGCAGCAGAAACAATCAAATCCTGTACATCTTGAACGCATAATTCCAGCATGTCAGGTTAAGTACAGTTTTCTATGGTATTTAAAATAATCGAGTTTGCATCAGTACAAAGAAAGTCAAGAAGTTTCCAGTTTGCTTTTTTAATGTTAAAGAGATTTGATGTTTCAGAAATACTAAAAGCATTGTTAGGTTTTGGGATTTTCATTTCAAAAGAAATCATTTTATGATCAGACAGAGAATCATACTCAGGTATACACCATTTCTCAACAAGCCGAAGAAGTTCCTGTCCGACAACAGTAACATCTATATAACTTGTTCCCTGCGTCGCACTAAACGTAGGTCTATAATCCTCATTTAACGCAAATAGATACCACATACTGAAGAACTCGCTCAACTTAATACCCCTGGAGTCAGTTACAGGGCTAAACCAGACCTCAGACTTACTGTTGGCGTCCATACACCAAATAAGTCTCTTTAAACTTTTATTCGAAAAAATATGCTCAATCTTTTTAAGATCTAAATCAATATTAATGGAAGGCTCAAAATAATAAGAAAAAAGAGTAAAATCGTATCCTTTATAAGAGATATCAACAAGTGCAGCATTATAATCAAAATTCTGATAATCTGAAAAACTGTAATCGCACTATTACGAACAATAATAGCTGCCTTAATAACATCCGATTTTGCGTCAGAGAAAATTCTGAAGGTATTTGGAAATCCAGGAAGCCTGCCATGAAAACAGTAGGGTTCCTGAATAAGACCAACATCAACATCATCACATTCAAGATTTAAAATAAGCTGCTGAGTAGTTCTCTTTGACTTATGCAAATTAAGCTGAACAAAACCAAACTTCTAGCTTTGGCCACTTTTCCTTGAAAGATTCGTAAACTGGCCATTGATGGTGGGGCGCATCGCTAATGGGCCGATGAAAGTTCTAAGCAGTCGTAAATTCTCGACTATTTCGGGCTTTGGCCAAGTAACTTGGCCAATGCTAGAAGTGGCCGTAACTTATGTTTATATATAAATACGATAAATTTTATTACAAGGTTAGTGGTTTGTAGTATTATAAAAGAAGAACCGAATCATTTGTAACCATTGTTTATTTGTCAAATAACAATGGTACGCAAGGAAAATACAAAACCGTTTACAAAACAGTTTTTGCACAAAATTGGAAGTGAAGCATTAACATAAAATAGGGAAACATGAGATATGGACACGTATATATATATATATATATATATATATATATATATATATATATATATATATATATATATATATATCTTACTATTAACAGCTGAAAGTAAACAAATGTTAGTTTGTCAGTCAGCAGACACGGGGACGGCTAATCTCGCGAACCGAGCATAGCAGGATATCGCGACTGGTACCGATATACGCGGACGGCCGAGACGCGTGCACTGATGCTATCCTCAACTTTCAAAACTTTAAACTTTTTAAATTATTCATTTAAAATCGCCGAACTCAATGTAAGAGAAGTGCTGAAACAGCTGACATTCCGGGTGGGCCCGCTCCTTTCCGTTTCGCAAATTTCCACTATTTTCATGCATGCAAAATTCAACTTTTCCGTCCTCCAATCGACAATTTTTTTATTTCCATGTGTTTTACAACACTTCATCTTTAAGGATACACACATTTTTATAAATTAAAAAAATGTTTTTCATTGCAAACGAAGGTTTTTCCTCAAAGCAGTTTTCCGAATTCTACGAAATCGACAATTTTGATGGACAAATATTTCGGTTTTCTGCATTTATTAATGTCAATTTTGCGATTTATCGGCATTTGCTAGATGTTCAGCTTCCAAAATATACCAAATACATTCAATAAAAAAAATTTTCATTCTAAAAGAGCGTACTTGCAAAACTCACTTTTAACTGAATGCCGAGTTCGTAGTTTTTCGACTTATTATTTTACTCACTAATAATTCCAGCAAGTTCCTGAAATTTGTATCTAATTCATGAGCAACGGATAGGATTCTTCCACCAACAATTTTGAATTCGTCAGAACTTTCTACTTTTTAAGCACTTTTTCCACCCGAGATTAATATTTGCATTCGGCCTTACCGCAATATATCTCCCATCTTGCTAATCTGCCTGTGTACTATCGTGGCGTAGTGCTATCGCTCTGACCTGGTAAACCCTACGTTGTGGGTTCGGCCGTAGGTGGTGACGCATTTTCTAATTTTCCTTATCTTGGTGTTTTTTGTTTTCCTCCGCGGAACTCTGCAATCATCTCATTACGAATTGTTTGACCCTGCACAGGGCCTTTTTTTCTTTTATTATGCGAACTTTCCACCTTGTTTGCTGAGGGCCATTTTTTCCGTAACTTTATAATTAATTTCAACGTATTTTCTTTAAATTTTTAAATTCTTCATTTTAATCTTAATTTATTTAATATTAATATATTTCTAATTTTAAAATTTATCTTACCCTTCTACTTTTTGAAGGTTTTAAACTTAATTTTTATATTAATGTAACTGGTAACGTTAAACTTAATTTAATTTAATAATTTTTTCTATTGAGTACATATACATTGATAATAAGCATCTTGCGACAGGAGTTAAAGTCAATAGACCCAGGAACTCTACTCTTCAAAAGAAAATCTGCTCAGTTGCCAAAAGGAAAAATTATTAGTTGAGAACGAGTCATTTAATAATTGAAATCCAGAAATAATTTTAAAGTACCAGAAATAATTTTAGTTTTAGGAAATGAGAAGTTAAAATCTTTAGAATTTTTTCTAACTGAATGAATTTCTTTTTTGTCTAAAAAGAAAAATTTGAAAACGGAAATTTGAAAGAATTATTTCAGAAGGCAAAAACCGATATTTGAGAAAGAAAATTTTAAATTATTATTTCCTTTTTTAAAAATTCTAATATTTTTTAAAAGTGATTAAACGGTTTTTAATCATTAAGAAATGAAACTATTTCATTTTAAATCGAAAAAGCAACATATATATATATATATATATATATATATATATATATATATATATGTGTGTGTGTGTGTGTGTGTGTGTGTGTGTGTGATAATATTACTAACTACCTATAATCGCCCATTCTGAACTTTATCTCTGTCCTGGTAACCCCTTTCTTTTCTTTGGTGTAAACGCTTCGCCTTCTCACATACTAACTTCCTCCGCCAATTCTGGCAACCTCTCTGACCTAATCCTATTTTTCGCGCTCTTACGAAGAGACGCTGGACTGGCTCGAAGCGAGTAAGATGTGTTGCTTTATTCTTTAATAAATTCGTTTGTTCCTGAAGCTGACTTATTATTTTCCGGCCACGATGTATGCTCCTATTTCATGAGATGTCCATTCCGGACATTTCAGAGAGCTCGACAAGATATGGACTTTTAAAAATGCGACTGCAAATGGAACAAGTTAAAAAGTCTTCATTCTACACGTGTTTCACTTTGGATTCCCGAAATTGTTCAGGTTTGGATTTCGAATTCTTTTTCCCGTCTGACCTCACCATTTTTTTTCTTCCCGTTTCGGACTACGCCATCGTAAAGTCAAGTACCAGTTCTGCAGCATTCGATTCAACTAGGCCTTCAAGAACTGATTCAACTTTTAATATATGTGAGCGACAGTGATAAAAAAATTCAATTTCAAGAAAATAATTACGATTTCAGGGTGAACGCCGAACGCTGCTCTGAAATCAAAGAAGCTCATAAAAACAAATTTTCAAGTTACCATCAGAGGGCTTTACACTTAAAAAGTTCTTATTTAGTATTGTAATTTACAGTACAAAAATTGGTGTTGTAAGCAGGACAGTTATTATATTATTTTTGTAATTTCTAGTATTATATGTATTTGTAAAACAAAATGGCGACGGTCAAACCAAATCCCGAACTTGACGATTCTTTAATCACGAGTAGTGAAACAGAACTAAATATTGTGCCTTTTGATTCAGACAGTAATATGGACATAAACTCCTGGTTAAATTATTTTGATAAAAAATGTATTGAAGGGAATAAAGATGAACAGTGGAAATTACAAAATTTTACACGTTTTGTGAAGGGTAACGTACTTAACGTTTATATTCAAAATTGTTATCAAGTTAATAATTTTGCAGAATTAGTGACGGTATTAAAAGAAAAATTTTCACCCCTTCTTTAACCACCCTTAGTGAATTTACAGGGTTAAAATTTAATGATAAAGGGCGATGATATTACAAAATATTTTAGGAAAAAATTAGAGATTGGGAGAAATTTAAAACTGAGTAATGAAATGATCATAGAAGGTTTGACAGATGGCCTCCCCAGAGAACTAAAATCATTAATGACTATTAATTCGCCTTCTGATCCAATAGTTTGGCTTGATCAAGCTCACAGACTGGTAAAAATAAGGGAAGATCCACAACCTAGAAATGACTCACCCAGATATATGACTCCCTTTGATAGAACACCCCAAATTCAAAACAGAAATGATTACTTTAGGAATGATTCCCAAACTTGGAATAGGTCAGATGTACCAAGATATACAAATGATGTTAGAACTTATGCCCCGAGGCAAAATGCTTACCAGAGTCCTCATAATTACTACCGATACCAAAGACCATCTAATCCTAACTATCAGAGCAATAACCCTAGATTTTCTAACCATCATAATTATGATAACTCACCAACTTTGTCTCCCACTCCATGTAGAATGTTTACAGAGAGAGGTATTCCAAATGCTTTTCATTGGCATCAAATTTGTCCATTTAGAATGGAAAGAGCTGATAATGAAAGGACTTCACCCCTCGCAATCGAACCACCCTCAGAGAATACTCCTAATTCCTGACTATTGAAGGTGTCGGGTTATTTGTCAAACAATAAATATGTAGATTGTGTTATAGACAGTGGCGCAACTTTGTCAGTGATATCCACCAGAACTGCTCGACAGTTAAATTTGAAAATAACCAGAGTAAGAGGTATAAGAGTAGTTCAAACTCAGGGTCATATTGTAATGAACAAAATATGTAAGGTTAAGATGAAAATAGGTAACATTGTTAGAGATATTGTGTTATATGTAATTGAGATTATGTAATATTAGGTCTAAATGAATGTAAAATTTATGAAATTGATTGTAAAAACCTAAAAGTAAAACAAAAATCTGTAATAATTAATTATGAAGGTAATATGCCAAAAGCAAATATGTCACTCCATATTCAATTCCAAGGTGGACTGTTCAACAGCCAAAATAAGTCCAGTCCTCAACCTGATTATTTTCTTCAAAATAACTATGTAAATGATAATGAGAATATAATTCTAAATGATACCATACCTAAAACTGTTGACTCTGTAACCAATGTTGTTTCTCAGAATCTTAATCGAAAAGAAAATAATTTAGAAAACTTGTTAATTAAAAATTCATCTGTATTTTCCAAAAGTAAATATGATGTTGGTTGTATTAATATTGAACCCTAAAGAATTAATTTAACATCTAACTTGCCTGTTTCTCTAAGACCCTATAAAACTTCCCCTAAAGAAAAGGCGGAAATTAAATCACAAATTGATCAATTGTTGAAAGCAGGCATAATTAAAGAAAGTTGCAGCCCATACAGTTCACCTGTGTGTTTGGTACTCAAACGTGAGGAGGGTAAGAAAACGAGATTGTGCATTGATTATCGAAAATTGAATTCTCTTACTAAAACAGATGCAGAACCTTTGCCCAGAATTGATACTTTATTAGATAAATTGAGTAACGCCAAAATTTTTTCTACCCTTGACCTCAGATCTGGTTTCTGGCATATTCTCATTCACCCCGCAGATACTGAAAAGCTGGCTTTCAGTACAAACTTTGGATTATTCGAGTGGCTAATACTCCCCTTTGGACAAAAAATGCTCCAGCCATTTTTAACAGAACCATTAGGCGAATTTTAACAAAAAACAAAATTGATTTTGCATGTAACTACTTTGATGACATAATTGTCTACTCTTCTTCTGAGAAAGAACATTTGGAACATTTAAGTATATTATTTGAAGTGTTTAAAAGAGAAAATATTAAATTAAACCAAGGGAAATGTGTGTTTGCTAAAGATCAGATAAAATTTCTAGGTTATGAAGTAAAAAATGGTAGAGTAATTCCTGATAATTATAACATTGAAACTATTAAAAATTGAAAAATCCTAATAATACCAAAGAGTTACAAAGAGTTCTCGGTAGTGTAAATGTTTATCACCGATTCATTCCTAACTATGCCAAAATTAGAGCTCCTCTTAATAGATTACTGAAAAAGAATGTTGTGTGGCATTGGGATGAAACATGTTAACAAGCTTTTGACGAGTTGAAAGAAATCTTAATATCAAAGCCAGTGTTACAGTTATACGGTTCTAGTAAACCATGCCACCTATATGTTGATGCATCCTAAAGTGCTGTTGGAGCTATTTTGAAGCAACCAGATGAAAATAATATTCTTCACCCTGTATCATACCATTCGAGAACTTTAAGAGATTATGAAAAGAATTACGCGATTACAGAATTGGAATGCTTAGCCATTGTTGACGGATTAGACAAATTTCATTATTATCTCCATGGGCAAAAGTTTGTCATACATACTGATCATGCGGCACTTGTTTGGTTAAAAAATGTTAAAAAATTAAAAGGTAGATTATTCCGCTGGTCCCTTAAATTGAGCATGTATGACTACGAAATTAGATATCAGAAGGGTTCAACTAACATTGAGGCGGATATGATTTCAAGACATCCCGTTTCTCAACATCTCCAACACTGTGTACATTTACTAGATAGGAATGAAATAATTCAACAACAGAAAATTGACAATGTGTGTGGTAAAAATTATAAAGAAATTAATGACATGATGGTAATGAAGAAAAAGATCTTTTGTAAAATTGTAATACCTAAATCCTTAAGATTAAAATTGTTAACTAATACCCATGAAAATTTCGGACATCCAGGAGTTCAAATTAGGCTAAATTTAATTACCCCTCAATATTATTGGCCCCATATTAGTGAAGATATAGGAAATTTCGTGAAACATTGTCATACTTGCCAGTTAAATAAAAAGAAAAAACAGAAACGATTTGGATTCCTGCAAGAAGTGCCGTCAACTGACCAACCTTTTGAATGTTTATCTATTGATACAGTAGGAGGGTTTAATTATTACAACTCAACAAAAAAATACTTGCATATAGGGATTGATCATGCAACCCGATATGTATGGGCATTTCACTCAAAGAGCGTAACTTCAGAAACATATGCAAATTGTCTAAGTCAAATTTTTAATGTGCAAATTCCAGAGAAAGTATTAAGCGATAGAAACGCAGCTTTTACATCATCCAGATTAAAAAAATTTCTTAAAAACCATAATGTGAAACAACTTTTGATTTCATGTCATCATCTCCAGACAACGGAAAAGTGGAGAGGGTAAATCAATCCCTTGTAACCCGCCTAAAATATAAGGTAAATGCTACTTCTAAAAAGGTTCCGTGGACAAAAGTGCTAGAGCAAGTTGTTACTGAATATAACAACTCACCTCATACTGTAACTAAGTTCACCCCTGCCTACTTATTATTTGGCAAACTCCCGTTTGATTATCCAATTGACCAAAATACTTATCCTCCACTTAATGAAGCAAGAACTTTAGCTAAAACCAGAACTCTTGAATACCACCAGAAAAATAAGACGAGATATGATACTAGATTTGAAGAATCTAAATTGCAACCTGAAAACTTAGTAATATATGAGGAATTCGAATACCCAAACACTAGAAAGTTAATCTCACCTTATTCGGGATCTTATCACTGTATTAATAAATTATCTGAAGTTAATTATGAAATTGATAAAGAAAATTTCCGCACGAAACAACCCACTGAAATTGTACATTCATCAAAATTGAGATTTTACTATTCACCCGAGAAGTTCAAACTACACCACGAATAAGTCACCAATGAAAATCTTTCAGCTACCCTTAATCTTTGTATTTTAGCATTCCTGTCCTATCGCCATCCTAGTTAATTTTGAAGAAACCCCGTGAGTGTAAGTGAAACTCACATAATTTTTTTACTTTTGAAGCTTACTACATTTTATATGAAAAATACTAAGTACTAGATGAATATTATTGATTTTTTATACTGGGGTTTCCCCTCACTGCCCTCCCTGTCTCTTCGCACTGTTCAAATGTCCCCTTTGAACAGTTGCCTTTCCCTCTCATGTTTGAGAAACTTGCCTGCCCCTTTTCATTTTGTGCAGTTTGCTCAACTTGAGTTTCAGGTTTGAAGCACCTTCCCTTTTGTAAACGCTCACGAAAATGTACTCACAACAGGTCACATACCTCAAATTTATGTTTGTATTGTCTTGAATTTTTTTATTCTTCACAATAATTGAATGTTAGTGTCAATTTTTGGAATTTGTATTTTTGTTCGAATTTTGCAACATCAGGTACCAGACATTTGGTATTGATGTTAAAAGTTAATTTTGACAGCATTTGGTAAATTTATTCTACTAATTGCTGAAAGAACTTTTAATATTTTTGTGTACATGATCTAGAGAAAAATTTGAAATTGAAAACCAATGATAAAAAAAAATAAAATATAGATAGTGTTTTGCGCAAAAAAAGTGAATAACTAATGTGAAACGGACAATGAAAAACAAAGAACATTATTTTTCTGAAAGTGACTACACCACAGGAGATCTCCAAAAAGAACTAAACATTATTCTACGACTAAGACTGTGAATAATAATTACTTTGTGTTTTTACAACTAGTTGAACTGTACCCGTCCAGGACTCTGAAAACTTTCAGACTGTGATACATATCAGGGACTGACACCTGCACAATACATTTTTACTTGTATCTGTATTTTGGAACGTCTTTACATCTGTTGTTATTAGTGTTTTCATTTAAGTGTAACATTCCATTTTTATTTTACTCCAGCTATTTGTTTTTAAAATTATGCCATTTTTCATACTATTATGTCTTTCAATTGTACATTTTAACATAAAAATTTGTGAGTTTCGAGCCAGATTCAACCTAATATTCTAACTACTCTGCTCAAAACAATTAGGGGAGCACATGGTTTTAGCGAAATTACGCAAATACTTACACCGATAAGTAACATAAAATAAATCATCCATAATTTAAAGACTAGCAGGAAATAGAAGAAGAAAACTTTATATGCAAATCAAAGTTCATGACGTCAAAAATCTGAAAAAGAACATAAGGACGGAAATCGGGATGTTGCAGAAACGTCTGTTTCACTGCCTTAACTGTGAAATTCGATTGCTCAGTTATTCTTTTTGAGAAAAGGTGACTTGAAAATGTCTCAACAACGTGATTTACCGGAATCCATGGCATGGCGTATTATAGGCAGACTTGAATCCGGGCAAACACAACGTAGTGTCGCGGACGCTGTTAGAGTCGCCAGAAGTGTCGTTGCAAGGCTGTGGAATCGATTCCAAGAAACAGGGAATGTTAGAAGTCGACCAGGGCAAGGTCGGCCACGCGCCACTACAGCAACTGATGACCGGTATATACTGTTAACAGCTCGTCGAAACAGAATAGACAATGCTACTCAGCTGCAAAGACAGTTGCTCTTGGCAACAGGACGAAGGGTGTCCAGCCAAACAGTACGTAATAGGCTTCTTCAGGGAGGTATCTATGCACGTAGGCCAATGGTCTGCATTCCGTTGACCTCACGCCACCGTGCGACCCGAAGAAGATGGGCTGCTGAACATCGAGATTGGGAGCAACATGATTGGAGCCAAGTGCTGTTTACAGACGAGTCCCGATTCAGTCTGGAGTGTGACACCCGACGTGTTTTGGTATGGAGGGAAAGGGGCACTCGAAATAACCCCACATTCGTTCGTGAAAGGTCACAATACAGACGAGCTGGTTTTATGGTATGGGGTGGAATCAGCATAGGTGGACGTACGGACCTGCATATCATTCGGAATGGTACTTTGACGGCCCGAAGGTATACAGACGAGATACTGAGACCTCATGTCATACCTTACGCTGCAGCCATTGGAGATTCCTTTGTTTTCCAGCATGATAATGCCAGACCGCATACAGCTCGTCTTGTGGAGAACATGCTTGAAGCTGAAACAATACAGCGTATGGAATGGTCAGCGTGCTTTCCTGACCTGAATCGAATCGAACATGTTTGGGACATGCTGGAACGATGCATTGCTGCGAGACCAAGGCCTCCTTTTACTCTCCGAGACTTGCAGATTGCACTTCTTAAGGAGTGGAACAGTATTCCCCAAAGTCTTATCGATAACATCATCGCATCCATGGAAAACAGGTGTGCAGCAGTCTTAGCTGTTCGAGGAGACCACACGCCATATTAAAAATCTTGCATCATTTCTAAACAATACTTTTTTTTATCGTTTACATGTAACCAAATTGTTGTCCTAAATCATCTTTTCGTGTTTTTTCCATATGTTCAAAGAATTAAAGTTTAATTACAAATTTTTTTACGTCTTTTTTTCTGCATTTCGCATTGATACGCGTGTACTATCCATTATGACCAATCCATACACACCAATCCATACACACCAATACGTGGTCCATACTAATACGTATCCATACACACCAATACGTGGCTGTCTCGCACGGTTTTCTCAACTTCTTTGCTTGCCTCCCTAATTTTTTTGAGCAGTGTAACAATTTTCATGTTCTCACTATCAGGAGTGTCTTGGAGTCGACGGCTGCGGCTCCAACACATTTTAGATGGCGGGGGGGGGGGATATTCTGTGATAATATTACTGTAGAGTGAGCTACATTTCCCCTCCTCATTATTTATAATTTACTCGCCCGTGACGTCATTCTGATGGGAAGCTTTCGCCCCATATAAGAAGAAGCAGCAGCGAGAAGAAGAAGAAGCAGCGAGTGGAAGAAGAAGAAGAAGCAAGAGCGAAGAAGCAGCAGCGAGAAGAAGAAGCAGCAGCGAGTGGAAGAAGAAGAAGAAGCAAGAGCGAGAAGAAGAAGCAAGGACGGCAGAACGAAGGCAGATCGTGAGCAGAGCGAGCCAGAACCAGCGGACTGAGTGCAGAACGAGTGCTGATAACTCAGACGTAGGTGTAATGTCAGGTGCAGGTTTAAACGACGGCTTTTACTGTTTTAAAAGAGGCAAGCTTCAATACATAATGCTATATTGACCTATTTTATAGATGTAAATGTGTACATGTGTCGTCCAAGAACTTTTAAATAAATGTTGTGGTTTTTGTATTATCCTGCTTAGCCAGCTGATTCCTGACCTACATTACTAACTACCTATAATCTCCCATTATGAGCTTTATCTCTGTCCTGGTAACCCCTCTTTTTTTACTTTGGTGTAAATGCTTCGCCTTCCCACATACTAACTTCCTCCGCCAATTCTGGCAACCTCTCTGACCTAATTCTATTTTTCGCGCTCTTACGAGGAGACGCTGGACTGGCTCGAAGCGAGTAAAATGTGTTGCTTTATTCTTTAATAAATTCGTTTGTTCCTGAAGCTGACTTTTTATCCTGAAGCTGACTTATTAAGAACTGAAAAATAGTGTAGAAAATTAATTATTACTGGCTGTCGGTTGCTATGCCGGTGATGGTTAAGCCTAACCTCGCGATCATTCATGTTCTCTCTTTCACACCTTTCTCTTAATGAAATATTTCTTCTTCGCTGTCTTTCTTGAGACTGTTCCCAATTTTCATTTGATCGTGCAGTTCGCTTTCGAGCATTCTTGATTCGAGTGCGTAACTCCATGTTGACATGCGGTTGCAAATTGCGGACGGCTAATGTTTACATCTGGTAGTAGCAGCCGTTGCCATTCAGAGTGTAGAAATATCGTCGATTTTTGTGCCGCATACCTACGCGTTTTATATATATATCTTGTACATATGTATAATATTAATATGTAATACAATATTTTAATTTTAATACAATATTTCTTCTTAAAATTGGTGTTTTTAAAAGTTCTTGGTCCTAGTTAGACAAAATTTATTTGTATATACAAAGTTGTACCCCGACTTACGCGATCTTTCGTCGGCCACACCTGTCACGTAGCATCGGGGTATTACTGTGTGTATATATATATATATATATATATATATATATACACTATATACACTATATAATTTTGTAGGGCCCTTAATTGCAGAATATGAAAATAAGGAGTTCTTAATGAATTTAAGACCTACGAACCGTGAAAACAGCTACCTCTGAACGAACCTCATGACACCATTATTGTTAGTCTTTGGCAAGGCATGACTTCACACCATGGATGTGAGAAATGTGCGACCGTAATGTGACAGTAAACTTCCTCTGCCAGCGACAGTTTCAATACCGTTTGTTTCTCAGCAGTATCCCAGATGTGAAGGGGAAAACGCATTAACAGGCAGCGCGAAATGGACTCGCGATGCAGAGAATCTTGAAATCCGACACCTGATGCTGCCATTTGTACATTAGAAAAAGAATCCTACAACAGAAAAGTCGAATTCCAGCACTGCATTCCAAGTCAAAAATCACCGAGGAAATTTTCAAGCGAGAAGGCAGTCAAATCATAAAATTGCATAATTCAGGATGATGATGAATTGAAAGAGACATGTATATAAAGAAGAGCATTCTAGCTAAAAATTAATGCATCAGATATTTAAATGATTAAAAATAAAATCTAAATTTATTTTTACTAGTTATGGACGACGTTTAAGATGTATTGAAAAATGTGTTTGACTGTTAGCGGAAATGCAACCAAAGCATAAAATTACCTGATTTAAAATGATGAATTGAAAGAAAAAATTATCAAAATAATGAAAAATATACTGGCTGAAATGAATCCGTAAAATGCTGAAAAAAAATTAAAAATAAAACCTGGGCTTCTCCCTGCCAGTTATGGGTGAAGTTAAGGTTTTATAAGTAAAACTCCAGTACTACAATACTTTAACAATCAAAACTGACAAACCAGTTCAACATAATTTAAAATAATAAAGGTAAGGAAACAAATGTAAGAAAGAAACATTCAAAATTTGAAAAATTGCTTATAAAGAAAAGTTTATGTTTATATATATATATATATATATATATATATATATATACAGGGCTCGATTTGAGGCGGAACGCACCGTAACGGCGTACTGTTACCTCTCTTCAGGAGAAAAATAACTACGATAGTTAAAAATATTTATTTAATCGCATATTACTCTGTTGTTAGTGAGTGGGCCTGGCCTATTATATATATATATATATATATATATATATATATATATATATATATGAAATAATAACCTTTCCTTATCAGTAACTTCGTATTAGCGTAAGCTAAAAACGCCCCTCATTTTAACTTTGACCTGGATATTCCAAATTAATCTATTAGATTTTCCCCGAGGTCCACGCGCGGATAGGAAGCTTATGAAACAGTTATAGAACGAGAATGTTCCACGACATTCGAAGCCATCACCTCATATGACGTGCTTGGGTAAGGTGTCACTTTTTGGCCAATTAAAATGTTCAGCGCGCCTATACTTTCGCGTAAGTCTGGCGTCCCTTTGCGCCTTTTTGCGTTCGCTTCGAAACCGATAACGTGTAGTTTTGCGCTGCGGGGTTTTTACTCTTTGTCCGTAATGCTC
Organism: Dolomedes plantarius; assembly: GCA_907164885.2. Lineage (NCBI taxonomy): Eukaryota > Metazoa > Arthropoda > Arachnida > Araneae > Dolomedidae > Dolomedes > Dolomedes plantarius. The sequence continues at coordinate 3,630,929 of OU015499.1, read as the reverse complement.
CGGACAAATTTAGTTGATGTATGCTCATCCGATATAGAAACTGTCAAACAAGGAAGTATGCTGAATAAATATTTAAAAATGTGGCTGATCCCTCGTCTCTCTATGTTTATGTTTTGAGTATGAAGCCTATGTTTATGTTTTGAGTATGATCCCTCGTCTCTCTATGGATATGTTTTGAGTTGATTCTTCATCTCGTCTACCTCGGTTCCATGAGTCAGCGTGCCTGCATCCATTTTCGACCAACCCCATCGCCTAAAAATCTACGACTCCAGTAAATGCCCTGAGCCTGACGTGCTCTACCTTGGGGAGTCTATTCGTAAAGATGAAACTGAACTGTACATGCTCCTAATCTGCAACTGTAGAAGTGAAATGGTATAATTCCCCACGGTGTGTGGCCAATAACGAATCTATTATAAAGGCTGCAGAGGCAGGGGTAAATAGAGGCTTGTAAACCAGGAGGTAATAGAAGAATAGCTGTCGGTGTAGCCAGTGATAGCGATCTAAAGTCTATAAATATTACAAGATGGATGGTCGTTATTTTATGGCCCACAGTAAAAACTTCAGATGATAAGGGTCAAAGTGCATTGAAAAATAAAATTATGGTGGGGAGGTACTTCGTAGACTATGGACAGAGACTGTTTAATAAGGAACCAATTGGGGCAGGAACAGCTGAAAGAAAAACAGCCCACTGCCCAATGAAAATGAGGGGCGGGCCAGAATGGCCTCCCTGTAAACTGACAACAGCCCCTCCAAGGACGAAAGGAATAGGAGAGCAGGTCCAGATCGATTTCAGACTTGGTTCCCCAAAGAGATGATAGAGAGTCTCGTCTTCCTCAGAGTCTAGGAGAAGTGCCAATATCCCGCTAAGATGTTCCTATACATGACATGATTCTGGGTCCCTGTCGTCGATGCCACCATCATCGCTGCATACTGTAGCTATAGTAAGTGCCTCCCCATAGACTCTAAAAATCATCTTTGACAATATAGTTTACCTCTGCTTCTGAGTTCTCATATGTAAAAATGTTAATATGAAAGAGATTCTGGTACTAGTAGCTATTACAATTTAATTGAAATTTGTGCGTTATCAAATAAATGTATGTTTAAGGCCAATGCTTTGTCTTCCTTGCTTGTTCCAACCCATGCATGCATCCATTGTTTTAAGGTAATTTAATTGCCTACAGCAACACTGTCCAGTTTGTGATGATCCGTTAATTTTAAATATCGTTTCTGATGTTGGAGTGCACCGAGCCTTCATTTTGCCTGTCCTTGTGCCGTGACTACAGAACTGTCGGAAATATCCCGAGTTCACCGTTCCGTTGAGCATCGACCCGCCAAGATTATTTCATATATATATATATATATATATATATAGCTGCTACTGTAGTATATATATAATTTGGAATCCCTCTACACACACACACACCGGAAGGTTACAGTTCCGGCACCTCTATTTCTAGAAATCGAGCATTGTATATATAGAGAGAAAGTATGCCTAATATGAAACCCCAGCTTATAGGACGTATAAAGTGCTGTCGCCTGGCGACTGGAGCGTAAAACAGTAGTCTATTGCATCATTCGTAATTGGTGAGTGAGTCGAGTGTTTGCAAGCTCACACAAAGGTGCAGTATCTTTTTATCTGAATGTGTGCTCGTCGACTTTTTTGCATCCCCATTTTCATTGGCTGTTTCACCTTTAAGGTGAGACTCTTATTAAAACTGTTTGTATTGGATAGGTAGCTATAAATGTGGTGTATAAACACACCTGTTAGTTTTTAAGCTAACGTCAATCGTAACCTAAACCCTTTCGTTGGCGTGTTCAACAACATGATCGTGCCCAAAATGAGACCCCAATTTATGCTTAATATGAGATAGGGTCTCTCATATTAGGCATTTTAGTTTTCACTTTCACAGCCTTGTTTCCTCTGATGCTGCAGATGCAATGACGCCCAGGCGAAATACACAACCATGTAGCAGTAGTGAGAATGTGGAAGGTATTGATCAAACAAGTTCAAACCAGTTCTTAGTGACTCCTGAAGAAATAAATCCTTTGCCTACGTTACCTCAGAAAAACACCTCGAAACCAAGTAGGGCCTATAAAGCCGATATTATCATATCATCGCCCTATAAAAATAAATTGATTGATAGCATAAATAAAAGAACTACAGTATATTCGAAAAAACATTGTTTTCTACAAGAAAAAAAAAGGAATAGACCTAAAAGTTAAGAAATCAAAGGATAAACAAGGAAAAGGAGATCAAGATAAAAAAGAAAAGGATAAGGAAACAATAAAGGCAAAGGGGTCTCTACAGGAAGGGGAAAATTAAGGATGGATGAAAATGCAACACTAGTTAAAAAACAGAGAATGAATAAGCCTAATTATAGCTATGATGATCTCAGCTCATTTGAAGATGATGAAAAACTTCCTCTCCATGACAGCAGTGATGATAGCATTGATGAAAACGGCGCTAAATGCCTTTTTTGTAGTTGTTTATTTTCAGAAGACAAATGGGGAGAGCAGTGGAGTCAATGTACAAGGTGTTTCAGGTGGGCCCGTTAAGATTGTGGAGTTGACGAACTTTTTATTTGTAAACAATGCGAAAAGTTTGAATCTAAAAACAAAAGGTAAACAAAACCTGTAGTGCAAACCAACTAATTTGTTTAAAATGTCACTTTTCTTTTTCCCTTATTAGTGTATATAGCCAAATGTTATCTAATTATTGTGTACAGTTTTGTTTTTACGAACTTTTCAGTAATTCTAATTCATATTTAGAGTTGTAGAATTGGGGTCTTATATTAGGACTACTTTTTTCAGACCCCAAAAATGGACCACTTGTGCTTATAATTTAATACAAAAAACTGTTAGGTTATTTTCAATTATCTGTCATTGTTAAATGTAGTAAAATGTATGTATTAAAAGATATCAAGTTGGCAATATCACTTACTTTCCTAGTTATATATGAAAATAAAAAGGGCTCATATTCGGCATACTTACTATATATATATATATATATATATATATATATATATATATATATATATATATATATATATATATATATATATATATATATATATATATATATTATACTGGCAAAGTCCGAAGTCTGACCACTTCTAGAATTGGCCAAGTCACTTGGCCTAATACTGAAATAATCAAGTAATCAAGAATTGACAACTACATTGGTCCTTGGTCGGGCCATTCGCGATGTTCCCAACAATCTGTGTCCAGTTTGCAAATTACCAAAGAAAACTTGCCCTATTTATCTTTGATTTTCAAGTGACTTTTTCTACTTTTACTAAACTAAAGGGATTTTCAGTGTAGTAATAATTTGAGTTAGAACTGGTATGATTAACTCCCGACACTGCATGAAACAGCTCTGGAAAACGTTTTGTTTGGGCCACCTTTTTCTTGGACAATTCGTGAACTGGCCATTGATTGTCGGTCACATATCGAATTCGCCGACTAAAGTCCGAAATAGTCTTAAATTTTCGATTATTTTAAGGATTGGCCAAGGGACATGACCAATGTTAGATGTCGCCGGCCTTTTCGAGAATTAGCAGTAACATATGTTTATATTGTACACACACACACACACACACACATATATATATATATATATATATATATATATATATATATATATATATATATATATATATATATATATATAAACTAATAACTAAACTCATGGCGCAACAGTCCGCTGTGGGCGAAGGCCGGCGGTACTCATCTCCCCTTTCTTGATCGTGGGCTTGGGGCGCCATACAGCATATGTCTCAGTCAAGTGGTAAACCTGACGTGGGACGCCCCCACCCCCCCACCCCCCAGAGTTTATTTCCCAAGCGTGCTTGGTACTCATTTTATCGATCAACACAAGGGACGAAAGGCTGAAAATATATATCTATATATTCTTCCATAATATTGCCTCTAGGAGTCTTTAATCCGTTCCGAACAAAATAGGACCGTTTTAAGCGGCGGCCGTCGAATCGGGATAGCCGGCTAGAAAAGTTTCAATGGATAGTTGTAACTAATAGTTTGTAAAATAGTATGTCAAAAATTAATTACAGCAGATCTTTCAAAAGTTAAATAAAAAGTGAATAAAAATAGTGCAAAGAGAAAAAATTGTAAAATAAAAACGTTAAATGACAAACCTTCGGCATTGCAGTCAAAAAGTTGGAACTAATAGTTTGTAAAATAGTATGTCAAAAATTAATTACAGCAGATCTTTCAAAAGATAAAAAAGTAGTGAAGAAAAATAGTGCAAAGAGTATAAATTGTAAAATAAAAACGTTAAATGAGAAAGCTTAGGCATTACAGTCAGAAATTTGGAACTAATAGTTTGTAAAATAGTATGTCAAAAATTAAGTACAGCAGATCTTTCAAAAGATAAAAAAGTAGTGAAGAAAAATAGTGCAAAGAGTAAAAATTGTAAAATAAAAACGTTAAATAAGAAAACTTAGGCATTACAGTCAGAAAGTTGGAACTAATAGTTTGTAAAATAGAATGTCAAAAATTAATTCCATCCGATCTTTCGAAAGACATAAAAATAATGAAGAAAGATAATGCAAGAGTAAAAATTGTAAAATAAAAGCGTTAAATGAGAAAGCTTAGGCATTACAGTCAGAAAGTTGGAACTAATAGTTTGTAAAATAGTATGTCAAAAATTAAGTACAGCAGATCTTTCAAAAGATAAAAAAAGTAGTGAAGAAAAATAGTGCAAAGAGTAAACATTGTAAAATAAAAATGTTAAATGAGAAAGCTTAGACATTACAGTCAGAAAGTTGGAACTATTAGTTTGTAAAATAGAATGTCAAAAATTAATTACAACAGATCTGTCGAAAGACATAAAAAAGTAGTGAAGAAAAATAGTGCAAAGAGTAAAAATTGTAAAATAAAAACGTTAAATGAGAAAGCTTAGGCATTGCAGCCAGAGAGTTAGAACTAATAGTTTGTAAAATAGTATGACCAAAAATTAATTACAACAGATCTTTCAAATGATAAAAAAAGTAGTGAATAAAGATAGCGCAAAGAATAAATATTGTAAAATAAAAACGTTAAATGAGAAAGCTTAGGCATTACAATCAGAAAGTTGGAATTAATAGTTTCTAAAATAGAATATCAAAAATTAATTACAACAGATCTTTCAAAAGATAAAAAAGTAGTGAAGAAAAATAGTGCAAAGAGTACAAATTGTAAAATAAAAACGTTAAATCAGAAAGCTTAGGCATTGCAGTCAGAGAGTTGGAACTAATAGTTTGTAAAATAGTATGACCAAAAATTAATTACAACAGATCTTTCAAAAGATAAAAAAGTAGTGAATAAAGATAGCGCAAAGAATAAAAATTGTAAAATAAAAACCTTAAATGAGAAAGCTTACGCATTACAGTCAGAAAGTTGTAACTAATAGATTGTAAAATAGTATGTCAAAAATTAATTACAGCAGATCTTCAAAAGATAAAAAAGTAGTGAAGAAAAATAGTACAAAGAGTGAAAATTGTAAAATAAAAAAGTTAAATGAGAAACCTTAGGCATTACAGTCAGAAAGTTTGAACTAATAGTTTGTAAAATAGAATGTCAAAAATTAATTCCATCCGATCTTTCGAAAGACATAAAAATAATGAAGAAAGATAATACAAGAGTAAAAATTGTAAAGTTAAAGCGCTAAATGAGAAAGCTTAGGCATTACAGTCAGAAAGTTGGAACTAATAGTTTGTAAAATGGTATGTCAAAAATTAATTACAGCAGATCTTTCAAAAGATAAAAAAGTAGTGAAGGAAAGTAGTGCAAAGATTAAAAATTGTAAAATAAAAATGTTAAACGAGAAAGCTTAGGCATTACAGTCAGAAAGTTGGAATTAATAGTTTGTAAAATAGCACGTCAAAAATTATCTTTAACAGATCTTTCAAAAGATAAAAAAGTAGTGAAGAAAGATAGCGCAAAGAGTAAAAATTGTAAAACAAAAACGTTAAATATGAAAGCTTAGGCATTACAGTCAGAAAGTTGGAACTAATAGTTTGTAAAATAGAATGTCAAAAATTAATTCCATCCGATCTTTCGAAAGACATAAAAATAATGAAGAAAGATAATGCAAGAGTAAAAATTGTAAAATAAAAGCGTTAAATGAGAAAGATTAGTCATTACTGTCAGAAAGTTGGAACTAATAGTTTGTAAAAAAGAATGTCAAAAATTGATTCCATCAGATCTTTCGAAAGACATAAAAAATAATGAAGAAAGATAATGCAAGAGTAACAATTGTAAAATAAAAGCGTTAAATGAGAAAGCATAGGAATTACAGTCAGAAAGTTGGAACTAATAGTTTGTAAAATAGTATGTCAAAAATTAATTGCAGCAGATCTTTCAAAAGATAAAAAAGTAGTGAAGAAAAATAGTGCAAAGAGTAAAAATTGTAAATTAAAACGTTAAATGAGAAAGATTAGGCATTACAGTCAGAAAGTTGGAACTAATAGTTTGTAAAATAAAATAAAATTAATTGCATCAGATCTTTCGAAAGACATAAAAATAATGTAGAAAGATAATGCAAGAGTAAAAATTGTAAAATAAAAACGTTAAATGAGAAAGCTTAGGAATTACAGTCAGAAAGTTGGAACTAATAGTTTGTAAAATAGTATGTCAAAAATTAATTACAGCAGATCTTTCAAAGGATAAAAAAGTAGTGAAGAAAAATAGTGCAAAGAGTAAAAATTGTAAATTAAAACGTTAAACGAGAAAGATTAGGCATTACAGTCAGAAAGTTGGAACTAATAGTTTGTAAAATAGAATATCAAAAATTAATTACATCAGATCTTTCGAAAGACATAAAAATAATGTAGAAAGATAATGCAAGAGTAAAAATTGTAAAATAAAAGCGTTAAATGAGAAAGCTTAGGTATTACTCTCAGAAAGTTGGAACTAATAGTTTGTAAAATAGCATGTCAAAAATTAATTGCAGCAGATCTTTCAAAAGATAAAAAAGTAGTGAAGAAAAATAGTGCAAAGAGTAAAAATTGTAAAATAAAAGCGTTAAATGAGAAAGCTTAGGTATTACTCTCAGAAAGTTGGAACTAATAGTTTGTAAAATAGCATGTCAAAAATTAATTGCAGCAGATCTTTCAAAAGATAAAAAAGTTGTGAAGAAAAATAGTGCAAAGAGTAAAAATTGTAAAATAAAAACGTTAAATGAGAAAGCTTAGGCATTACAGTCAGAAAGTTGGAACTAATAGTTTGTAAAGTAGAATGTCAAAAATTAATTCCATCAGATCTTTCGAAATACATAAAAATAATGAAGAAAGATAATGCAAGAGTAAAAATTGTAAAATAAAAGCGTTAAATGAGAAAGCTTAGGCATTTCTGTCAGAAAGTTGTAACTAATAGTTTGTTAAATAGTATGTCAAAAATTAATTAAAACATATATTCCTATCGACAGGTAGAAAGATAATGAAGAAAGATAGTGCAAAGTAATCAGAGTGGAAGCAAGACGAAATTGAATAATAACAGTTAATAATAACAGTTATCCTTCATTTCAGCCCTTATCACCAATAAACTGGACAGTGTTTTCGCAAATATTCATCTCTTAAACTATACGAAAGTCGAAACCACAATGAAGAGACTGCGATATCTATTATCTGAGAAACAATTGAAAAGGCAGGATATTTACAAAAGCCAGCTAACAGGAAGAAGCCAATCCCGAGGGGAGACCCTCAGCTTTAGAATTACACAGCACCAGAACCGGTTTGGAGGGTTAGTTTTGTTAAAGTTACAGATAGACCAGGGAAAAAAAAAGCTGCACAGCTTACTTTGTTAATGCACCAGATAAGCTCGCTGCGAGGGAATCGACAAAATAACCGTTCGAATCTGTACAAGGCAGGTTAGGAAAGATTGAATTAAAATCTTTCATTCTTAAATAAGATATTATTTTATGTATATATATATATATATATATATATATATATATATATATATATAATCTTATTTAAGAATGATAAATTTTAATTCAATCTTTATATATATAGATATAATATATATATATATATATATATATATATATATATATATAGATATATGCGGCTTGGTACAAGAAGTGCCTAAGTCAGTTTTCTCCAAGATGACTTCGTTTGGTTATGTCTCTTTAAAAAAATACTACAGTCGAACCTCTATATATCGAACTTCCACATATCGAAATTTTCTATATATCGAACTCTTAGCAAATCTCCATGTTCATTACATAGAAAAATTGTTTCTATATATCGAAAAAATCTCTATATATCGAAATTTTTTTCTAGTCAAATTGGGAGATTTTATTCCACTTTAGAATAAAATCTCCCAATTTTTGGCATTTGAAACAATACGTCGTAGACTTCAATTCGCGGAAAATGTCCCTGATTAAGTTTTTAGTGGACTGAATAAATACGACCATTTCTTTGAAATTTCCGCAAAACTGGCTGTTTAGCAAGATATTTGTAGTTTGTTTTTTAAAGAATGTAACTGTGATCATTGTAACCACTGTCTGGATTATTGTTTTTTTTTTAAAGGTATGTAGTACTCAATAAATCTTTCATAATATTCATTTAATGGGATTCCCATATAAATTAGATATGGAGTTTCGTATACGAAGATTAGCTTTAATTTTTTTAGGATAATTATGATAAAACTAAGCTCAATTCTATACATCGAAATTTCTATATATCGAATTTTTTCCCGGCAATTTGCTACTTCGATATATGGAGGTTCGACTGTATTTTCAATGTTAGAATTATCCAAATCTGTACAATGGTTTAGAAAACACTTTTAAAGCATCGGACAGACTTGGGTACCTCTTACATTGAAAATAATATATTTTTTTTTTAAAGAGACCCAAGCAAAGTCATCTTGGAGAAAAATGACTTATGCACTTCTTGTACCAAGCCACAGATACACACACACACACACACACACACATATATATATATATATATAATATATATATAAAAAATATATATATATAATATATATATATATATATATATATATACATACACACACACTCATTTCCATCAGATGTATTATTACAGGATACAGTAGAATGCAACATTTTTCTGGTTGCATTAATTTTGGGAATTGAGGCCAACCAAATCTTTGCCATAAATGATGTTTGAAAGATTGTGCATTTCTTATCGCGCACAGGTGTTACTCAGACCTATTCACAAGGAAGTGGTGTCGATTAGTTTCCTGTAGAGTAAACATATCTGCTTTTGATCTGCGTCCAGCAGATTAATTGATTTGTTGGCTGGGTGTACAGGGTTAAAGGGAGGTTATCCCCGCTGACAGAAGTACCAGTCTTCTGCTGAGAATAAGTGTATCCCGAGTTGTCACGTTTTTCTGTTCTTTGTTTACTCATTCATCTTGTTTGCTCGGTTCTCTTATACAGAAATGATTTCGATTAGGGTGACTGCAATGTTTATGGCCATGCCAATTTTTTCTTTATCCCAGCTGAGGCATCCCAACAGATTTATGCTGCAATTCACGCACTTTGATATATGGAAAAAAATATACAAAGTAACATATATGCATAACAATATATATATATATATATATATATATATATATATATATATATATATATATATATATATATATATATATATATATATATATACATATATATATATATATATATACAGTGGTAGCTCGACTTACGAGTGTCTCGAGATACGAGCATTCTCTCGGCAGATCTTTTGCTTCGAGTTACGAGCTATAATTCGGGTTACGAGTAAGCATCAGATACCCCACGGCTGGTTTGCGCAGCGAACGCCATGTTACGTGCTCATCAAATGAAAACACGAGAAGAATATAATATTTACAACCTTTATGTACAATTATTATACAATTGTTTACATATTATTCTTAGAATACTATCCAGTCTTAAGCCGAGAGATTAACAATCAACAACCCGGGCAGCTTGCTCTGCCCACACTTGAGTCGCCATCCGAATCCGAACAGCGTTCAACCTCTCTCACAGAGAAATAGCTTCAATTCCCTCCCCCACACTGGAACCCCCATGTGGTCTAGGGGATGAGATGACCTTGGTTTAAAATCAACGAATAAGATTTAATTAATCAGTTCAGCCTTTCTCCTCCTCTTACATCAGCATCTTCAAGTCTGATCTGCAAGGTAAATGTTGTACATTACACTTAATAATACATGATTATTGCAGTACATTCTATTGTATTGCGTTTTTATACAATGTTCATCATTTATAAGCACATTTCTCTTATTTAAAAACATGTAACAAAAAATTGCGGTGTTTTGGGGGAGCCTAGAACGAATTAATGGCATTTCCATTCATTTCAATGGGGAAAATTGATTTGAGATATGAGTATTCCGAGTTATGAGCTCCGTCATGGAACGAATTAAATCGAAGTAAGTCGAGGCACCACTATATATAAATATATATATATATATATATATATATATATATATATATATATATATATATATATATACATACATACATACATAGATACATATATCTATCTATCTATCTATCTATCTATATATATATATATATATATATATATATATATATATATATATATATATATGTAATAATAAATGGAGTAAGCTCGGGGTGTAGTCGTAAATAAGCAAATGCCAACTGTGGCGGGGCGAAGCAATGGCCGGGAGCTTCAAACATTTCGGATCCATAATGTGTAGTCGAAGTAGCATGTGCCGAGGTAGATGGAGAGGACAATAAAACACCTTGGATTCATATCAGGAAAAAGGCAGCTGGTTCATACATAGTCTTTATTTCCGACACTGCTTCGTAGAACATCAATTAGATTTATTCGAACACATCGCGCGACGCTGGCCGGGGACGGGAACCGGCCGCGCGCGTACATTTTGACAGCAAGGAACTTACATGCTTACTCTTTGAGAGCAGGCAAACAAAGACTGCAGAAGCGCGAAATTTCTCGCCCGCGTACGGGTCTATAAAACTTCTAATTCGCCAGAAACGGACACGTGATTAAGTCGGGTCATATGGGGTGATGGTTTTCGAACGTTCCACGCCGTTCGCGCTATATAACTGTTATATAAGCTTTGGACACACGAGCCTTAGGGGAAAAACTAATAAATTACTTCGGGTTGGATTTAGGTAGAAATCAAGAAAGAGGGACGGTGTCCTATTGCGTTAGGATGAAGAATTTAGATTGGCGTTTTAGTAATTGAAAGGTTTGAAATTTATTTCATATATATATATACATGAATACATACATACATGCATACATACATACATACATACATACATACATACATATATATATATATATATATATATATATATATATACATTGGAACCTCAATCTGCCGTTTTTAAAGGGACCTTTTTCTCTAAACAATAAATGTGGGAAAACTATGGATGTCATAACATAACAATGAAATACTATCATCGGGACTGAATGAAATAAACGACACATAAGTGAAAACGATGATTCAGGTAACGATAGATCCATATATTAATAGCTTGTATCTGAATTCGTAAATATTTTAATAAATTATCCCAAAATAATCCTCCATATTGGTACTTAATTGAAATTAGCTTGGATTGTCAGTAACTTAAGAAAAGTAGAAAACCAAACGGATGACATGTTGTTCATATCATTTATATGTATACCGTCCCACTTCAACAAGCTAGTTTTTAACGCGATAAATTGCCCCGCCACTCTAAAAACGCATAGTCAAAGTAAAAACGGTATTTTCCGTTGCCCGCAGATTAGCGATTGCAAACGTAGACACGGAATAACCTGTCGCCTTTGTAGAAGTGAAAATTGTATACTTCCCCACGGTGTGTGGACAATAAAGAATGTATTATAAAGGATGCAGAGGCAGGGGTAAATACAGGATTGTAAACCAATAAAAAATAGAAGAATAGTTGTCGGTGTGGCCAGTGATAGCGATCTGAAGTGTAAATTTTACAAGATGGATGGTCGTTATTTTATGGCCCACAGTAAAAACGTCAGATGAGAAGGGTCAAAGTTGTTTTGCAAGATAAAAGTATGTTGGGGGAAGTACTACATAGACTATGGACAGAGGCGAAAGAGGCGGTATAATAAAGAACCAATTAGGGGTAGGAACCACTGAAAGAAAAACAGCCCACTGCCCAATGAAAGTGAGGGGCGTGCCAGAATGGCCCCCCTGTAGACGGACAACAGCTCCGCTAAGGACGGAAGGAATCGGAAAAGAAGGAGACGGATTTTAGATTGGGTTCCTGAGAGTTAGATGTCGGAGACTCTCGTCTGCCCCATAGCCTTGGAGAAATGCGAATATCCCGCAAATGTGTTCATACACTGGAGATGATATTGGGTCTCGGTCGCCGATGTTACGATCATTGCTGCATACATCCGTTATAGTAAGTGCCTCCCCGATAGACTCTAAAAATCATATTTGACTCTATAGTTTGCCTCTGTTTCTGGGTATCGTATGTCAAAATTGTTAATATGAAACGGATTGTAATATTAACCACGTCATTACCAATGTATGTTTATGGTCAATTTTATTGTATTCCTTGCTTGTTCCAACCCATGCATGCATCCATTGCTTCTAGGTAATTAACTCCTACAGCCTTCATATAAAGTGTTAAGGAGAGAAGACGGTTACCATTAAAACTTTTTCATCAATGGTTGGAAAGTAATGGTTTTAAAAGTTTGGAATTAATTACTATTCCTTTCAGTTTCTTGCCTATCTTACGGCATGTTTGCAGAACTATCTTGGTATATTCTGGTATAACTTTCTTCGCCTTTTAAGACACGTCTTTATTTAAAGTCCACTCCGGGAAGGTCCGCTATGCGAACTGCATAAACGAAGCGAATATTCACTTGCATACAAAAACAAAATCTGCAGACAGTTGAGATCAAACTAAGTGTGTTCACCTTACAGCATAGGGTTACAACTTGGATGTCTACCGCCATTAACAACTTTTTATTTGAGCCCATTTCTATCAGATATAAGGGAAAGAGTTTCTGATTCATAAAAATTATATACCACTTTACCATTTAGCTTAAATTTAGTTAATATAACATTTATAAGTTGTTTAGCGTTGTTACAGTACTTAGTTGCGTAGCTGTTTAACACTGTCTAGTCTCTTAAGTGCTCGAAATATCCTCCATCAACGTTACAACTTGGATGTCTACCGCCATTAACAACTTTTCATTTGAGCCCATTTCTATCAGATATAAGGGAAAAAGTTTCTGATTCATAAAAATTATATACCACTTTACCATTTATCTAAAATTTAGTTAATATAACATTTATAAGTTGTTTAGCGTTGTTACAGTACTTAGTTGCGTAGCTGTTTAACACTGTCTAGTCTCTTAAGTGCTAAAAACATCCTGCATCAACGTTACAACTTGGATGTCTACCGCCATTAACAACTTTTCATTTGAGCCCATTTCTATCAGATATAAGGGGAAAAGTTTCTGATTCATAAAAATTATATACCATTTTACCATTTAGCTAAAATTTAGTTAATATAACATTTATAAGTTGTTTAGCGTTGTTACAGTACTTAGTTGCGTAGCTGTTTAACACTGTCTAGTCTCTTAAGTGCTCGAAATATCCTCCATCAACGTTACAACTTGGATGTCTACCGCCATTAACAACTTTTCATTTGAGCCCATTTCTATCAGATATAAGGGAAAAAGTTTCTGTTTCATAAAAATTATATACCACTTTATCATTTAGCTAACATTTAATTAATATAACATTTATAAGTTGTTTAGCGTTGTTACAGTACTTAGTTGCGTAGTTGTTTAACACTGTCTAGTTTTTTGAGTGCTCGAAATGTCTGCCATTAACGTTACAACTTGGATGTCTACCGTCATCAACAATTTTTCATTTGAGCCCATTTCTATCAGATTTAAGGGAAATTTTTTTTATTAATCATGAAAGTTATTAACCACGTCATTACCATTTACACTGTGTCATAAGTGTAGATATTTTGGCGATATAATATGAACATTTATGAGTCGTACATAAGCGTGCAGTTTTCATCTGGAAGGGGATTTATTTGTAGCCCAAAATTAAAATAAAACTTACACTCAGCATAAAAAAAATAGTTAAAGTGCGTGAACGTGTGAAGTACAGTTTCAAAAATTCCTTGCACAGTGATACTGAATGTGCTAGGGTTTCAATACATATCTTTGACTAATTTTTAAGCAATTTCGAAGACTACCAATTATATTTATGCGACCCAAAGTTTAAAAAAAAGACTCAGCAACATTTATTTTTGAAAAATGCATGTTGCATGTATATTTGAAAAAAATAATTTACTCAATTTTCGCATTTAGCTGGGATTTTTTTCTTAATCTCTAAGTTTCAAATGCAACTGGTTACCCCTAAAATAGGATCCGGAAAAATATATATATATATATATTTATATATATGTGAGTGTGTGTGTGATGACCCGAAGGGTCATCTCTTGAAGAAACACAATCGAGGCGGAAATTAAATGCAATTCCAAATCATAAGAACAACTGAAGTTTAATCCATGAAAGACAGCAACATGTTACTCGCATCGAAGCGAACCCGCGTCTATCGTAAAAGAGCCAAAATACAATTAGCCCAGAGAGGTTCCCAGAATTGGCGGAGGAAGTTGGTGTGTGGAAAGGCGAGGCGTTTTCGCCAAAGAGTAGAAAAAGGGGTTACCAGAACAGAGATAAAGTTCAGAATGGGTGATTATAGGTTGTTAGTAATATTATGACTGACACACACACACACACACACACACACACACACACATATATATATATATATATATACAGTGGAATCTCGATCGATCGTTTTCAGATCCATCGTTTTTCCGTATGTGTCGTTCATTTTATCCAGTCCCAACGATCATATTGCTTTGTTATGTTACCGCATCTATCGTTTTCCCGCATTTATCGTTCATTTCAATCGGTCCCCTGAAAAACGATAGATCGAGATTCCACTGTGTATATATATATATATATATATACAGTGGACGCTCGTTAATTCGAACTCGGTTAATTCGAACTTTCGGTTAATTCGAACTAATCCAAAGGCCCCAAAAAACTTGTATTGGAGTTAATGTTAAAAATATCTCATTAATTCGAACTAAATTTTTATCACTTCTGTTAATTCGAACTAAAAATTTGACAAAAAAATTTTTTCCTCGTTTAATGGAGAAAATACACACTGTATTTATTATTTTGTGTGTCAAAATTTCTTTTCTGTGTAAAGAGGCACATGCCTGCATTCCTAGACTATTGCATTTCCGCTAAACGTTAGTAGTTATTGTCCTTCTTATTAGTGCTAAAAGGGAAAAGCAATTTTCCTTTATTTGGATCGATTTTCTTAGAATTTCAGAAAAACTAGCCTTTACTACAGATTCTAGGGAGCTGCGTCACTTATAACTGCAGTGCAGACAAGTTAATGTGGTCTAGTTTTTCTTCCTCATTCTGTGGTGTGAACGCGTAAAAATTCAGGATGTCTACAAGTAGAAAGTACAAAACCCTAACTTTGGAGACAAAGGTAGAAATTTTAAAGAAAGTAGAGAATGGCGAATGTAAAGCAAAGTTAGCATCTGACTATGTAATTAAAAAAAATGCCTTGTCAACTAATTTGAAAAACAAGGAGTCAACTTTAGATTCATGGGAAAAATCAAAATTTGCTAGAGGAAGGAAACGCATGGAAAGGCGTCCCAAGAAGTTCTAGAAAAAGCTTTACTGCTATGGTTCCAGGATGTTAGATCTCGAAATTTTCCGATAAATGGACCCCCAGTGCTGACGAAGGCTGATGAATTGGCAAGTCGAATGGGTATTGAAGATTTTAAATGCAGTGATGGATGGCTTTCTCGATTTAAGTCAAGGTACAATATTTCTTATCAAACTGTATGTGGCCAAAGCTCTGATGTAAACGAAGACGTATGCACAAATTTCAGTAGGAAACTGACAGGGTTTTCTCTACTTACCTGCCGCAAGATATTTTTAATGCGGCCATAATGGACAAAGCCATAATGGACTCCATTAAAACTCTGAAAGCATTTATTCAGATGGAACCTTCCTCTGAAAATGAATTGAAATGTTTACTTCAAATCGAGAAGCTGGCTGAACAATGTAGGCATCATAAACAGAACCAAAAATACATTTTACAGTTTTTCCCCAAAGTGTAATTCATATTTTTAATAAAAGTTTACTTTATACTGCATATATTCTTCTTCATTTTATGATTAAGGTAAGTCTGTATTGCTTTTTAATATGTTTAACTTTAGATAACATAGTATAATATATTTTCTGGTGTTATACATACTAGGATAATTTCTTCTTCAGTGATACATATTTAAAGTTATATATTTTCTCTTAACATCGGATAATTCGAACTTCGGATAATTCGAACTTTTTTCTGGGAACCTTTGAGTTCGAATTAACGAGCGTCCACTGTATATATATATATATATATATATATATATACACGTGTGTGTGTGTGTGTGTATGTATATATAGGTTCATAGATAAATATAAAAGTGAAATCCATATATTTTGATTCTCGTATCTATTAGACAACAAAGGTAAAAACTACTTTCGCTGGATTAAAAAAGAATCATGCTATAATAAAACTCATCAGTTTTGCGAGGCAGTGTTAGGTAGGCGTATCAGCAAAAAAAAAAAAAAACAGCCAACGGATGAGCCTGCATTTGTGTAGAGAAAATATTTCCGTTAAGTACCAGGAAGCTTTTTCACGGTGCAACTGTCTCGCCGATGATGGGAGGTATACCAAAAAACAACATTTACAGGGGCAAAGTCGAATTTCACTCATTTTCTCGATAGTAATTATGTTTGCATGACCCAAAATATTAAAAATCAGCCAGAAACGGATATTTTTTTAAAACGCATGTATATATATATATATATATATATATATATATATATATATATATATATATATATATATATATATATATATATATATATATATATATATATATATATATATATATATATATATACTAGCTGTACCCGGCCACGTGTTGCTGTGGCCCAGTCTGGTTAAATGGAAAAGAAAGACAAGAGAAAGCACGTTTCTAATATGTTTAATTTATAAAGACTGCAAAGCTGTTACTCAATTAGCACTACCCAGGGGGCACGTGTAACTTAAAGTATGCTACAGACGCGAGTAACGTTACCCACCAACATATTTATAGTTCTGTTTTTAGTACTTGCTTGTTTTATGTAATATCTTGGCGAAAGAATTGCGTTCCCCTTCGCCCGCTGAATTGGAAATAAAAAAAATTGAAAAAATGTTTAATTTTACAATAATTGTGGGTATACAATATTTTTTGTTGTTCCATTGTCTGTGCAGATGTATAAATTGTCTGGTTTTCCGACTCTAGAACACGCAACATATAATTGTCCATGTGAGAAACAATCCGTGTCTAAATCTCACTCGCACAATTGTAAAGATTGGCCCTGAACTTTATTGATGGTGATTGGAAACGCCAATCGAATTGGGAATTGCAATCTCTTACATTTTAATGGCATATCCGTTGGAATCATGGGAATGCGAGGAATGAGGACATCTTCACCTTTGAATGGTCCTGTCAAGATCGTTCCTTCTACGACGTTGCTCGGTAATTTTTTTACTGCAAGCCGCGTGGCGTTGCAAAGCTTTGGTTGGTGGATATTTCGCAACATTATAATTGGCAAGCCGATTTTCATTTGCAGTACGTGTGGTGGCATCCCTGGCAGATCGAATGAATTCAAAAATTCTGTTGGATAATGAACCGCTTCATCTAATTCCACAACAGTGTCGACGGACATGTGTGTGACTGCCTCGCTTTGAATCTTATACTGAATGATATTGTTAAGTTCGTAGACGTCTTTGTTCTTGGCGGCAAGAATAGCTCGTTCACTCATCCAATCATGATTCTTATAATTGGTTTGAATATTGGTAAATACTTTTTCAACCAATTCTTCTTTTGACGATACTAAATTGCAGAAGTTATGAGGCAATGAAATTCGTCCTGATGTCAGATCAACCGGCACCTTTCCGTTACAAATTTCCATCAATTGATGTGAGAATAACTCAGCTGATCGATCGTTTTGCAGATGGACACGCATATTTTTAGTTAATTTCAACGTCTTTACATTGTCGACACAAAGTAGAATATTTCAGGCAAGCATTTATTTCGTCCGCTGGTGTCGATCGAGGAATTATAATTAATTTTTGTCTGAAATCTTCTGCAAGCAATATTCATGCGTTCCCAAATGGTCTGATGTTTCCACGCAAATCTTGCAATGATCGATCAAGAGCCTCGAGCGATTTTTTGTGTGCCATTGTACATTCATTCCAAACAATAAGTTTGCCTTTCTGCAATACTTTCCCATGCCGGATGCTTTGGAAATGTTGCACGTGGGAGTTTCAATGAATTGCATTTTCAATGGCAATTTCAAAGCGGAATGTGCAGTTCTCCCACCTGGTAGCAATATTGCAGCTATTCCGGACGACGCAAGAGCTAAGGCTATATCATTTTGGGATCGAATCGCTACCAGAATAAATCTAATTAAGAACGTTTTACCAGTTCCTCTTGGCGCATCTAAGAAGATTTCTCCAACCCCGTTACTGACAGTTGGCATTATTTGATCGTAAATGCCTTTTTGCTCAAACGTTAGCTTAGAAATATTTGATTGCACATACGACAAAAGATCATCCGTGTTGCAATTTTGTTCAAGAAGCAATTCTACGTCGAACGAAGCATCAGCAGATCGATTCGGTGATGGCATTCCCAATTTATTGAGAATTTTGTTCGCGATTTCTAATCACAAATCTTCAATCCTCGCGTATTCGACGGAAAATATCTTCAGCCATGTGCGTTCTCTTATCTTTTCGATCGTCTTTTATTGTCTAGAACAAAATCTGCGTACTTTATGACCTGTGGGGACTTCTGATAGTGAGGTCGCACCCCACCGTCCCAAATTTCTGTTCTGAGGGGGACAGGAAAGACATTTCTCGTTTGCCGTAAAATATTTCGTATAGCGTGTGTTTAAAAAAAGCATGTTTATACCTGTCACATGTGTGGCATCTATAAAATAGGTATATATGAACACTCACGTATTCGAATGCAACGTTGTGTCAAAATTTGAAAGAAATCGGTGAAGAAGTTTCGGAGATTTGCGGTTTTGAACAAGCGAACATTTACATTTTTATTTATATATATTTATATATATGTAGTCGAACCTCCATATATCGAACTTCTCCATATCAAAATTTTCTATATATCGAACTCTTAGCAAATCTCTATGTTCATTACATAGAAAACTGTTTCTATATATCGAAAAAATATTTATATATCGAAATTTTTTTTTCACAACATATTGGGAGATTTTATTCCACTTTAGAATAAAATCTCCCAATTTTTGGCTTTGAAATAATACTTCGTGGACTTCAATTCGTGGAAAATGTTCCTGATGAAGTTTTTAATGGACTGAATAAATGAGAGCATTTCTTTGATGAACTTTCCGCAAAACTGGCTGTTCAGCAAGATATTCGTAGTTTTTTTTTAAAGAATGTAACTGCAATCACTGTAACCACTGTCTGGATTATTGGTTTTTTTAAAAGGTATATAGTACTCAATAAATCCTTCATATTAATTCATTTTTCAGTAATTAACTTTCATTTAATGTGATTCGCATATAAAGTGGAAATGAAGTTTCGTATACGAAAATTAGTTTTAATTTTAATGTTTTAGGAGAATTATGATAAAACTAAGATCAATTCTATATATCGAATTTTTTTTCTGGCATTTTGCTACTTCGATATATGGAGGTTCGACTGTATACATACATATATATATATATATATATATATATATATATATATATATATATATATATATATATATATTTATATATATATATATATATATATATATATATATATATATTTATTTATTTATTTCTCCCAGAATTAGTCTTAAGTACTATTTTAATATTATTTTTATATAATTACAAAGTAAACCCTTTCAGTACGTTTATGCCTCTCTTCTTCTCTCGGGAACGATTTTCATTTTATTTTTCCATACTTTACGCAAAATTGTACAGTTATCACTGGCAACGCGTTTCTATCTCTCTTCTCTAAGAATAATGTTCAAAATTCCATATTGTTAAATATACCTTTCAAATAAATTTGAAAACTAATCTCTGACTTCAGTTTTGTAAGTTAATAAGGAACACCTATAGTTTATGTATGTTATATAATTTCCAAAAGTTAGTGTCCTTAGATTAACCTTCATGATATTTTACCACGTTTCTATTATTTTCTTTATACCGTCGTTTCATCTCCCTAATTAACTGTCCCTTCATTTGACTGTACATAGATTTTACATAGCCTCTACATAGTTTTTCTGTTGTGTGGAATGGTAACACACTTGTATGCACGCCTTGGGGTCGTCATTGTTGCAAGTTTTGCCGAACGACATACATATCTTAAATCTACTTTATACCCTAAAATTCGAATGGCGTACTTTTTACACATAATCTATAACGTTTTTATTCATAAGTTTTATTTCAAACGCATAGAGTAATCACATAGAGTTTAAAGGTTCATCCAGTAAACCTTCCTTTAACGCGGTATCTTTAAAACTCGGTACGAATTAATCGCTTTATAGGAAGGTTGACTGTAATCTTTATTAATGATTTTACTCATAATATTTAGTCAAGGCTTAGAAATCAGCCTAATTTATATGTACAGATGTACTTCTTAGATTTACTTATCTCGGTTTCCATATAACACAGTACGAATTATTCAGTTTTGTACTAATTCTGAGTTCCTTATAGTGCGGTTTTATATAACACAGTATGTAGTTTCCATATGACACGGTACGAGTTAATTTAATTTACACTAATTCTGAGATTCACTTAACGCTGTTTCCATATAAGACGGTATGCGGTTTCTATATGACGCGGTACGAATTAATTTGATTTACACTAAGTCTGAGATTCACTTAACGCGGTTTCCATATAAGACGGTATGCGGTTTCCATATGACGCGGTACGAATTAATTTGATTTACACTAATTTTGAGTTTTATTTAACGTTGTTTCCACATAAGACGGTATGTGGTTTCCATATGACGCGGTACGAATTAATTTGATTTACACTAATTTTGAGTTTTACTTAACGCGGTTTCCATATGACATGGTACGAATTAATTTGATTTACACTAATTTTGAGTTTCACTTAACGCGGTTTCCATATGACGCGGTACGAATTAATTTGATTTACACTAATTTTGAGTTTCACTTAACGCGGTTTCCACATAAGACGGTATGCGGTTTCCATATGACGCGGTACGAATTAATTTGATTTACACTAATTCTGAGTTTCACTTAAAGCGGTTTCCATATGACGCGGTACGAATTAATTTGATTTACACTAATTTTGAGTTTCACTTAACGCGGTTTCCATATAAGACGGTATGCGGTTTCCATATGACGCGATACGAATTAATTTGATTTACACTAATTCTGAGTTTCACTTAAAACGGTTTCTATATAAGACGGTATGCGGTTTCCATATGACGCGGTACGAATTAATTTGATTTACACTTATTCTGAGTTTCTTATGACGCGGATTCTATATAAAGAGGTACGAATTAATTGCGTTATAGGAGGATTGACTGTATATATTAAAGGACAAGAAATTACCAGGATTTTAGTTGTTTGAAACTTCGACATTGATCTCAGAATGAGCTACAGACATCTGTGACGAATCGATATGGAGAAACTAAACCCCAAGAGAAGTGAGAGTGGAAATTTCGACTCTTCTACTTTATTCGTCTGTTCTTGCTTCTACCAATATGGCACACCCTTCCTTGGGGAAACTCGCGGAGCTAACCACTATACGATGCGGGCGGTGAGCTCCCATAATTAGGTAGCCTGCAAATTTGCGGTGTGGATGTCCTCAGGTCAAGAAAAAATTGATTTGGTTGTTTGGAACACTGGTTCTCGAACTTTTTCGAACGCGACCCTCTTTTCTAGATAAAAAAAATCACTCGACCCATATGATAAGTTTTTGGTTGTATTTTTTAAAAATAAACATATTAGCAAAAATAGAGAAAAAAATGTACGAAAATAATGACAAACTATTTTTAAAATAGATGAATTATTTATTTTGGGTATATATATACTTTGAATAATAGCAATAAAAAATGTCAGTCTTACCTTCTGTACTTGTTCTTGACAAATCTCATGTGACTAAAACTTTATATATATATATATATATATATATATATATATATATATATATATATATATATATATATATATATAATACAATATTCATTTAATTTTAATGTTAACATCGGACCGTATATAACATGAACCTCAATTTTAAGTCAATTTTTTTTGTGTAAAAAAGTGCGTCGTATGGTCCGAAAAATACGGTATTTTTCTTATTTTAGTTGAAAATAGAAATAAAAAATTAATTAGAAATATTAGAGTTTTTTAAAATGAAGATTGAAGGTGTAAAATAAAATCACTAGAAGTTATGCATTTTAGAAAATATTAATGAACTTAAAATGAGACAATGATCATTAATTCTATTTTATAGTCTTAAAATTATGAGTGCTTGAAAATAGTTGCAATGACATTTCGTCCTATTTTTATTGTCTTAAGATTATGTATGCTTGAAAATTGTTGAAATGACAATTAATCCGATTTTTTTTTCTTAAAATTATGAGTGCTTGAAAATTGTTGCAATGACAATTCGTCCTATTTTTATTGTCTTAAAATTATGAGTGCTTGAAAATTGTTGCAATGACATTTCGTCCTATTTTTATTGTCATAAAATTATGTGTACTTGAAAATTGTTGCAAAGACAATTTATCCTATTTTTACTGTCTTAAAATTATGCGTGCTTGAAAATTGTTGCAACGGCAATTAATCCTATTTTTAGAGTCTTAAAATTATGTGTGCTTGAAAATTATTGCAACGACAAAATTATGTATGCTTGAAAATTGTTTCAATGACAATTAATCCTATTTTAATAGTCTTAAAATTATGTGTGCTTGAATATAGTTTCAAAGACAATTAGTCCTATTTTTATTGTCTTAAAATTATGTATGCTTAAAATTTGTTGCAACAGCAATTAATCGTATTTTAATAGTCTTAAAATTATGTGTACTTGAAAATTGTTGCAACAGCAATTAATCCTATTTTTATTGTCTTAAAATTGTGTGTGCTTGAAAATTGTTGCAACGACAATTAATCCTATTTTATTGTCTTAAAATTATGTGGGTTTGAAAATTGTTTCAACGGCAATTAATCATATTTTTACTGTCTTAAAATTTTGTATGCTTGAAAATCGTTGCAACGATAATTACTCTTATTTTTGTTGTCTTAAAATTGTGTGTGCTTGAAAATTGTTGCAACGACAATTAATCCTATTTTATTGTCTTAAAATTATGTGGGTTTGAAAATTGTTTCAACGGCAATTAATCATATTTTTACTGTCTTAAAATTTTGTATGCTTGAAAATCGTTGCAACGATAATTACTCTTATTTTTGTTGTCTTAAAATTACGTGTGCTTGAAAATTGTTACAATCACAAAAATGAAAAAATAGGGATAAAAGGTTGTCGAGAAATTTTAAACATTTTTATTCAAATAATTTGTTCAAAGATAGAGGGATGTCAAAGAAAAAAATCAGAATACAAATGTATCTGATTAAAGTTTTCAATCCCCATTATTTAATTTACAGGTTATAAATCCTTAAATTTTTTTTTAAAAGATAGGTTGGCTTATATGGCTGTTAGCTTTACAAAGCTTCCTGATTAATAGTAGTGTAATATAAAGTTTTAGTTGGGTTTCCTTAGCGAGATTTGTATTGAAGGGTACATATTTCAATGTACCACATCAAATAGAACTGAGTCAGATGATATTATAAGTTTGCATCCACTTTATTATCAGAGTACAGAATATCTGAACACAGGAACATATTTTAGCAGGGAACACAGGAACTTTTTTTTTTAAACTCGGGCTAATTCGGAGGAAGTTTGACTGGCTATTCACCATACAATGTGGGTGGTTCGAATGAAAATTAACTATTCGGCAAATTTTTCATCTAAGGATAATAAAAATAAAAATAAATAAGTCACCTTTGAATTTTTTGTGGTTTATGAAACCCGTCTTCCACTGCCATCCATTAAAACTCCCACTTTAAATTCGGTACCATTAGTAGCCACCATAGAGAAGTTTTCTCGTATATATATATATATATATATATGAAATAAATTTAAAACCCTTTTTACTTTTTAACACGCCCTTTCCAAATTCTTTATCATAACGCAACAGAATACCGTCCCCTTAACCTTTGAATCGCGACCTACATGGAAACCGAAATAATTTATTAGTTTTTCCCCTAAGGCACGTGTGGCCAAAGCTTATATAAGCATTATATAACGGGCATCGCGAGACCATCACCTCATATGACGCGACTTAATCACGTGCCAGTTTTTAACCAATTAAAGTTCAGCCCGCCTGAAAAACTCGCGCTTTTCTCAATAATTCCGTAGCTCTTTGTGTTCTGCCACGGTACTGTCAACATGTAACTTAGGGCGCGCTGCGTCCCTTTGTCTTCTGTGTGTCTCTTCTCCGGCGATTTCGGGAGAACTTCGACTAGTAAACCATGTAAAAACTACGCCTAAGTGTTAAGCATAATTAATTTTGTACGTGTCCAGTGATGGTGTCAACTAATAAAGCATCCTAATTTGTGAGCAGATCGCCTCTTCCTTCCTTGCTGGCTTAGAACTTAACTTATTCTCTCCGGCGTGCCTGCCTCCACGACCACGTCCATTTGACTACAACTTTGCCCGACTACAAACTCCGAAGTATATCTGAGGACATGAAGTGCATCGCCACCATAATCATTACATATATTAAAGTCGGCAGGATAAAGTTATTTGTGCGCCGCGAAGATCTATGTTTGGATTTCCAATGTGTGCGTCGTTCGTGAAAATTCCGCGTCAGTGTAGTGTCATCTGTGTTTTTGAAGCTCAAGTGTGTGACCCCAGAAGAAGAAATTTTTTTTCAACGATTTTTCGTCTCTGTGCGCGATTAGTGTTGCTGTGTTTCCGACAAAATTGAAAGTCATCGGTGTTATGGTGATTTTCAAGTCACCATGGGGGGATTTTAGTAGTGCTTTCGTAATCTGTGAAGTGTTAAACCCCGACTGCGTGTAAACGTGTGTGAACTAGAAAAAGAAGAAAAAATATTGTGACTTTCACATTATAACCAGAACAGACGAGGGACTCTTGAACATCCTAGAAAGTTAGAGGAATTGCGCCAAGTACGATTCCACATATGAATAATTGCATACATGAACATTTTGAAGAAAAAATAAATAAAAAGGTCCATTTTCTACACTTCATATATAAATAATATTGGTAACATACAGGTAAGCTATAATTATGGAAAAAATTTTCGAAGGTGAACTGTTTAAATTGAGTTATAATTGTATGTTAGTGCAGTGAATAAAATCTTATTGATATTGTATGAGGTATGACAAATATAATATTTTTCCATTGATATGAATATTTTTATATAATATAATTTCTATATGAGTTATGAAATATATGTTTGATTTAGAATTTAAGGTTTTAAAAAAAAAAGATTTTTGAAATTTATATATTGATGTCTTATGAGTGTTTTTAGTGTAATTATTAAAAATTTGATAATATAGTCGTAAATTCATGAAGGGTATAAATTCTATAAGTATCTGTTAACCGCAACCAAAGTTAAATCATCGCAGAGAAGAAAAAATAAAATAAAGTAAATTGAATCCGCTTCGTTGATGAGAGCTCGCTTTTGTAAACAAATCGGCGCAAACTGCGCATTAGTATAACATTACTGGAGCTGTACATTACTTGGTCATCATTATTTTCGGCAAAGACTGAAATTGTTATAATTTATTTTTACATCATGATATATTTTTGTTTTCGTTTTCTCTGCTGTGTTAAAGATAGCGTACTCTGGATTTTTATGTGGATTTTGAGTTAAACAGTAGCCTAAAGCAGTAAAAATGACATCAAAAGATACAGCCAAAACAGCGGTGAAAACCGAAAGTAATGAGAATGGAGGGAATAGCAATGAACCAGATTTTAATTCTAACCATACAAATTTTGTCCCTTTTGACCCCGAGTCGGGGATGAGACTCTCTCAGTGGTTCCATTATTTTGAAAAACAATGTGTAGAAACTGAAAAAACTGATGAGTGGAAACTTCGAAATGTGAGCAGGTTTTTGAGAGGCAATGCCCTCACCACTTTCGTCAACCACTGTTTGGACATTAACACCTGGAAAGAGTTAAAAGATACTCTGAGTGAGGAATTTTTTGATCCCACTTCGACAAGTTTCAGTGAATTTTCTAACTTAAAATTCAAAACAACAGACCAGATTACAGACTATTTCCATAAAAAGGTTCGTCTTGGCAAGGCCTTGGGCCTTAATACAAAATTAATTTTAGAGGGACTTACTGATGGGTTGCCCATCAACATGCGTCAGTTGCTAATAATAAATACACCCCAGAACTTTTTGGATTGGTTGCAGATTGCCACCAAATTGACCCAGGTACAGATAGAGGAAGACAGTGAGAAAAATAGAAGACCAGAGTTTCAGAGACCAGTTCCTTTTCGCATGCATAGACCAGAACAAGAGAATACCAGATTTAGAGCCCCTTTTCAGCCCTGGAGACCCAATTATGCTCCTAGGAGTTCCGACCCAACTTTTATGCCAAACCCAAATATGAATACGAGACCTAGGCCCCCTGGCCACTATACCCATTATAATTCGAGTCAACTACCACCTACTCCCTGCAGAATCTGTGAGAGGCGGGGTATAATAAATGCATTCCATTGGACACAAACGTGCCAGTTTAGACAAAACAACCCAAGAAACACTCCTGAACGAGACTCCCCTGAATCAGAAGAACACCAACCGCAATATTGACAATTAATTGTATCCGGATACTTTCAAAATAAAGCAAGAAACTTAACTAGGAATTCCATTTCATGCGTTTTAGACACAGGATCCTCTATCTCGCTCCTTCCCCGACATTTTGTGAACCAATATGGTTTTTTACCTACTAAGACTAAATTCCCAATTCATGTTAGACAAACAGATGGTACCATAAAGTTAGAAGAGAAGTGCACTATAGAATTGAAGATTGGAGAACTGATTAAGACAACTGAATTTTATATTTTGGACTCAAATTTACCATATTTAATCCTAGGATTGCCAGAATGTGGGCTTTTTAAATTAACAATTGACTGTGAGAGACGTGAAGTATGCCAACTGCAAAAGAGGATAAAATTGCAACAGAATTTGCCTAAGTGCAGAATCTCGCTTCACATTAACAAAGTTAGTGAACCCGAATCAAGTCAGACCAAGTTTCCTCCAATGACTTATCCCCAACACAATTGTAATATAAATATAAATAATTCTGTAAACCGAGAAATCAAAACCTTCGACAACCAAACCAAACAAATGTATAATGAAATTAGTACTGAGTTTAGTGAGTTTCCAAAGATCTCTGTGGAATCGGATGAAACACCACAGACTATCATTAATGAGAATCCTATGCTAAATTCACTACTACAGAAATTCAACCACATTTTTTCTAAAGACAAGTATGACATTGGTACAATTAGAATAGAACCTCAAAGAATCATGTTAACCTCAGAACTCCCTGTTAGCCAAAGACCATACCGTACTTCCCAAATTGAAGAGTTAGAAATCAGGAAACAAGTAGGGAAATTATTAGAAGCAGGAATAATACAAGAAAGCTACTCTGCGTACTCAGCACCAATAACGCTTGCCCTGAAGAGGGACGAAGGCAAAAAGACTAGACTCTGTATTGATTTTCGTAAATTAAATGCTATTACTAAGACAGATGCTGAACCTCTCCCCAGAATTGATTGTTTGCTAGATAAATTAAGTAATGCCAAAATTTTTTCCACCCTTGATTTGACCTCAGGATACTGGCATATACCTGTTCACCCTAAAGACACTGAAAAACTTGCTTTTGCCACCAGTTTTGGCCTGTTTGAATGGTTACGCCTCCCTTTTGGACTAAAGAATGCCCCAGCTATATTTAATAGGACAATTAGACGAATTTTGGACAAACATAGAATTGATTTTGCGTGCCATTACTTTGATGATATCATAGTTTACTCATCCTCAGAAACAGAACACATTAATCATTTAAAACGAATTTTTGAAGTTTTTCAGCAAGAATCCATTAAACTTAAGCAATCTAAATGTAAATTCATGCAACGTAACATTAACTTTCTAGGATATGAAATTGAGAATGGCAGAATTACTCCAGATAATGTAAACATTGAAAATATTGAAAAATTGAAACCCCCTTCCAACATTAAAGAATTACAAAGTTTTTTGGGTTCAGTAAATGTTTATCATAAGTTCATTCCACAATATGCACAAATAAGATTGCCATTAAATAGACTATTAAAGAAGGACATAAAGTGGGTTTGGGATCATAACTGTCAAGAATCATTTGAAAAGTTAAAAAATTTTCTTGTGTCAAAACCAATTTTACAGTTGTATAATCCAAATTTAGAGTGTCATTTGTTTGTAGATGCTTCTCAATATGCTATTGGAGCTGTGCTGAAACAGTCGGATGCTTGTAATAACTTACACCCTGTCGCGTATTTTTCTAGAACTTTAAGAGATTATGAAAAAAACTATCCCATCACGGAATTGGAATGTTTGACTATTGTGGATAGTTTTGACAAATTTTATCACTATTTACACGGGACCAAATTCACTGTCCATACTGATCATGCTGCCCTAGTTTGGCTGAAGAATGTGAAAAATCCAAGGGGTAGATTATTTAGATGGTCGTTAAAGTTGAGCATGTTCGAGTATGAAGTAAAATATCAAAAAGGTTCAAACAATTATGAAGCTGACATGTTATCCAGGCACCCCGTGTCTCAGCATCTCCAACACCATGTGCACTTATTGGACTTAAATGAAATTAAGCATTATCAAAAGATGGATAATGTTTCACATAATAAATTTTCAGAAATCAATGATGTAATAGTGTATAAGAAGAATGGTATTAACAAAATTGTTGTTCCTATGTCATTAAGGTTAAAAGTTTTACAAAAAACTCATGAAGAATTTGGACACCCTGGAATTCAAAAAATGATTAACTTAGTTTCTCCTCAGTATTATTGGCCATTTATAACTAATGATATTTCTAACTATGTTAAACATTGTCACACCTGTCAACTTAACAAGAAACCCAGACAGAAACGTTATGGATTAATGCAGGAAGTTCCCCCTACTGAGAAACCTTTTGAGTGCCTATCATTAGATACTGTTGGTGGATTTAATTATTATAACTCTACAAAAAAATACCTTCATATAATTATTGACCATGCCACTAGATACATTTGGGCTTTCCCCTCTAAAAGCGTTACTACAGAAACTTATGCAAACTGTCTGAAACAACTTTTCCAAGTACATGTCCCTGAAAAATTATTAACAGATCGTAATGCTGCTTTTACTTCTTCCAAATTTAGACGGTTTTTGGAGCATAATGGCGTGAAACAACTTTTGACTTCGGCCCACCATCCACAGACGAATGGTAAGGTTGAGCGTGTAAACCAGTCTATTGTAACTCGTTTAAAGTGTAAAGTTAATACTTCTTCCACTAAAGTACCCTGGACCAAATTATTAGAACAAGTTGTTAATGAATACAATAATACGCCCCACTCTGTGACCAAAATCTCCCCTGCCTATTTGCTTTTTGGCACCCTGCCTTACCCGCCACCAATTGATCACAATAATTATTATCCTCCTGTGGATCAGGCTCGTCTTTTGGCAAAAGAAAGAACTATTAATTACCATAACAAAAATAAAATTAGATATGACGCTCGTTTTTTGGCATCAAAATTTAAACCTGGTGATCAAGTAATTTATGAGGAATTCAACTATCCAAATACACGTAAATTAAGTCAACCTTTTTCTGGCCCTTTCACAATCCTTAGACAATATTCAGACGTAAATTATTTTTTGTCTACGCGGTTCTCGCCTGATGGAGGGTCTTGCTGAGGGAGCCGGCCCCTCACGCAAGTCTTTTCCGGAGGGGGGGAAATTGAAATAAATTTAAAACCCTTTTTACTTTTTAACACGCCCTTTCCAAATTCTTTATCATAACGCAACAGAATACCGTCCCCTTAACCTTTGAATCGCGACCTACATGGAAACCGAAATAATTTATTAGTTTTTCCCCTAAGGCACGTGTGGCCAAAGCTTATATAAGCATTATATAACGGGCATCGCGAGACCATCACCTCATATGACGCGACTTAATCACGTGCCAGTTTTTAACCAATTAAAGTTCAGCCCGCCTGAAAAACTCGCGCTTTTCTCAATAATTCCGTAGCTCTTTGTGTTCTGCCACGGTACTGTCAACATGTAACTTAGGGCGCGCTGCGTCCCTTTGTCTTCTGTGTGTCTCTTCTCCGGCGATTTCGGGAGAACTTCGACTAGTAAACCATGTAAAAACTACGCCTAAGTGTTAAGCATAATTAATTTTGTACGTGTCCAGTGATGGTGTCAACTAATAAAGCATCCTAATTTGTGAGCAGATCGCCTCTTCCTTCCTTGCTGGCTTAGAACTTAACTTATTCTCTCCGGCGTGCCTGCCTCCACGACCACGTCCATTTGACTACAACTTTGCCCGACTACAAACTCCGAAGTATATCTGAGGACATGAAGTGCATCGCCACCATAATCATTACATATATATATATTTATATATATATATATATATATATATATATATATATATATATATATATATATATATATACAGTAACCACCGCTTATAATGATCAGTGGTTATAATAATCAACCGTTTATAAGAATCAATATCGAGTGTCCACTATCACTTAGGCAAATGTGACATTATTAGATTCAGCACGTTATCAAACCGTGAAACGTAATCTAGAAGGTGAATCTTGGTCTGAGCATATTGGTATTGAAAGAGGTATAAACAGCCTCCTGAAAACTTCATTATGTCAAGCTACCATAGAAAACTTTTTCTTGTTCCCTTCCTGTAGCTGAAATGTTAAACTGTTAAGCAGGTATATTGTACCAAATATTGGATTTTTTTTCTTCTCTTACTTTAATCATGTGTATCTACTTATAGGTCTAGAAAAGAAGTTATATTTTTAAAATTATAAAAAATAATTTTAATAAAAGATAATTGACGTAAATTAAAGATTATTTTACGGTAAATTATCTAACATATGTATATATAGGTGTGCGTGTGCTGTCCAAAAACCTAAATTTCGGCTATAAGAATCCACCGCTTATAAGAATCAAAAACAGTAATAACAAACGTGATTCTTATAAGCGGAAATCCCTGTATATATATATATATATATATATATATATATATATATATATATACAGGGTGTCTATAATTAAAGTCCCTCTTTCAAAAGGCTGCAAAAAAAGAACCACTGGTCAGAATGACTTCAAATTTGAACTGAATATACAGGAAGAAGGGGGAAACGATTTGGCATAATAAAAAAAAGTTCCAAAATGTTATAGCGCCATCTATTGATATTTTTTGGAATTATATATTTTTTATTATGACAAATCGTTTCCCCCTTCTTTCTGTATATTCAGTTCAAATTTGAAGTCATTCTGACCAGTGGTTCTTTTTTTGCAGCCTTTAGAAAGTGGGACTTTAATTATGGACACCCTGTATATATATCCGTTTGGTTGTCTAATTTTCTCTTATTCTATGCAAGGAAAAGATAATCTGAATAAAATACACTAATTTGCGTAAAGTTATTATGCAAAGTAAATATTTACCAAAAATCTACAGTTAATTGATTTTTTTAAAAGTCTGTCAAAATTTTCTTATCAAAATTTTCTTATATCTATTTCATTTTTCTATTTTTTGTGAACATTTTTCTAGTAATTGAACATTTTTTGATACTATCAAAACAATTTTCATTTGGGTTAAGGCTGCTATGTACTAAGAAAAAAACCGTATTCCCCTTTTCCTCTTCTTACAGACTCTTGTGGTGGGAGGAGTCCAGTTGACAGTTCGAGAATTCCACCCCCATTAGGATTGACATTTTGAGGGATTGTAATGGCTCTCTCTTTTAGGGGGTTAAGCGTCGCCCCAAAATTTTTCATTTAAAATATATTTTTGTCAACTATTTACAGGTACATAAATGCTGATAATCCAATAAAATTGGTAATGTCAGATAGCCTGAACTTTTCTGCAAAGCGCTACAGGATTCATTTTATAAATTTCGTCCACCGAAGGAATTTATGAGTGTTTAAAACGCACTATACCAAATTTTTCCCCGATTAAATTAAATTTTAAAATATTAATTACATTTTTTTTTAAAAACGAAAAATGCACACAAATGTAAAATTTCTTTCTCTATGACGGAATACAATTAAAAAAAAATCTTTGAATCCAAGTCGGCAATCCGTCGACACATTTTCTCCATAGGCTAACATTGAGGTGAGCGAATCCAATGGGATTAAAAATGTTAATTTCCGTAAGCCAATCTGAATTAAAGAAGCTGAAATTTGCTGCGAAGGTAGAAGGAAGTATGCAAATATGTTAGGTAACAGCCAATCACGGTTTCGCGTCGAGAAATATGCAAAACCGGCAGTCGTATAAGAAGCCGGCATTGTCAAGGGTTACATGAGTTGCATGTAAGTGCTGATAAAAGGTGTTTAGAACATTCGTAAGATTTGTTTTCAAGCTAGACGTGTTTCTATGGCTTCCAGAAGACGCATGGAAGATTCTGAGCACTGGTGGGCTGTCGGACGCATTGAACCAGGACAGTCTATCACAGATGTAGCTCTTTTTTTCGGCGTTCATCATTCCGTCATTTCACGATTATGGAAACAATTCCAAACCAGCCAAACAGTTGTCCGAAGACCTGTAGCCGGTGGTCCAAGGGTTACGACCCCCTGGAGAGATAGATATATTGCTGTTGTAGCCAAGCGGAATCGAAGATAGACCTCCACACGTGTGACATCTATGGTTGCAGTGGCCATTGGTAAGACGATATATACCACTACTGTTCGTCAAAGGCTACGCATGAATGGTCTGTACGCCCGGGTACCACGTGTTTGTGTTCCTTTATCCGTCCAATCCAGAGGGGCACGATTAAAGTGGTGCGCCAGCATGTGAATTGGACTGTGTCTGATTGGGGCAACGTTATGTTCACAGATGAGTCCAGATTTTCCCTACAACCCGATGATAAGCTTGTAAGGGTCTGGAGGGAACAAGGCACGTGCAATCGGCCCTAGAACATCACCGAACATCACGCATTCCGTGGTGGAAGTTATGGTCTGGGCAGGGTTTTCATTGGGATATCGCACCGACCTGCACATCTACAGGCGAGGTTCTGTGACGGCTGTACGGTATCGAGATGAAGTCCTAGACCCCACTGTGAAACTGTACGCTGCAGCAGTTGATCCTTCTTTCGTTTTAGAGGACGATAATGCCTGTCCCCATAGAGCTGCCATCGTGGTCGACTTTCTGGAGAGTGAGGGAATTGCGCGTATGGAGTGGCCGGCTTACTCGCCGGACCTTAATCCAATCAAAAACCTTTGGGATGCCCTCGACCTTGCTGTATGTAGACGTTTCCCACCTCCAGCCACTCTCAGAGATTTAGAAACTGCCCTACAGGAGGAATGGCGATTACTGGACTCCGCGGTGGTTGATAGCCTCGTAATAAGCCTGATCACACGCTGTACACTTTGTATGAAAGTGAGGGGTGCTCACATACCCTAATATTGTCGGTTTTAGTTGTTTGTTTTGCATTTAAGCATCATTTTGTTAATGACGCAAATATGACGCAAATATGACGTCTTAATGACGCAAATATGACGTCATCTAATAATTTATGAAAATTCAATATTTTTTTAATCTCTGAATGTAATTCTTTGTTTTGTTTCATGAATAAACATAGAGCTACTTACTTGCAGAATTTCATGTCAATCAAAGCAGTACTTGTCCATTTTTTTCGCATTTTATCGTTCCGTGCTTAACTTTTGGAAGTGAGCGTGTATATATATATATATATATATATATATATATATATATATATATATATATATATTATAAAGGTAGGTGAAAAAGCATCATTTAAATGGCTTTTCCTCAAAATGAGTCATTTCCAGATTTGGAGTCTTCGAAATGCTTCTTGCGTCATAATTTTTCACGAAATTTTATAAAATTTATCATGAAGACTCCTGTAATACATCAAAATAAAGTTATAAATCCATTTTAGGTTTCGTTATCATTCAGATTATCAAAGTTAAGTGTAGAAAAGTATGACAATTTCACGAAAATTAAGAGTAGAAGCATAAAAATATTTCTTAAAAATTAACTATTCAACGATAGTACAAAGTAATATATAACCCTGTTCAATATGTATCTATAAGCAATATAAATTCAAAATTAAGGGGGGGGGAGGGGAGTTAAAAATTGGTTCACAAGGAGCAGTTAAGAAAATTTAATTTCAATTATTTAAAATACAAATTTTTAAAAAAGTATTTATAAAATTTTATAAGGTATTTAATATATTTTTATTTTAATCTACAGTGGCTCCAAAAAGTGTTCGTACACTTACGAATTTCAATGAAATAGGGGTCTATCCATTAATTAAAATGAATATTTCAGAATGGGTATTTAGTAATAAGATCTATAATCTATTCTTAACAAAACTACATGAAATATTTTGAAAACATAGTAAAACTTTATTTTTAAGAAACCAGTAATCAAAAAGTAACAAAAACTTTATCTCACAAAAGTCATCGTACACTGAAATATTTTCGGATAAATTCATAATTAAAATTATCGTCTGGCGCTTTATTTTTATTTTTGAATTGTGGTGGCATTTAAAATATCGTTTGACTTTAATTTTTGCTTGCCTACTCCGTAATATTCTATTTATTATTTAAAAATGGCTCGTGGTCGTAAAGAAACAACAAACAGCATTCGAAAATTGATTATTTTTCATCATAGTAGGCAAATCAGTTCGGAATATTTCTAAATTACTTAATTCTAAAAACTTTACCGGTCCCCCGGACAATGCTGTCCATCAGCCATGAGTCACCTGCAGACCGGCCGCTGCGTAGCAAAACCTGTATACGCAGCCGAAGGTTAATTTCGGCTGTCCGATGCTTCCATTGCTTTGGGGCTGGAGGATGCCGGATATACAGTACAGATCTGCAATCCACCCAAGGCACCCCCAGCCCCCTTCTAAATTACTTAATTTATCCCATTCTACTGTGCAGTATGTGAAAAAACGCTTTAAAGAAGAAAATTGGATAGAAAACAAGGTAAGAAAAGGCCGTCCGGCAAAGTTAACAAAACGTGATCAGAGATTTATAATTAGAAAATTTGTGAAAAATTCACGTTTGAGTGCTGT
>OU015499.1:3542942-3590442 GCA_907164885.2 Dolomedes plantarius | reverse complement strand
AGTGTTAAAACGGTACGTGTATCACAAAAACGGACGCGTTATGCACGCACAAAAAATAGCTCTGCGAACGGCCAACAAAAATACGATGATGGTACCGATGTGGAAAATATGTAATCCAAATAAAAGATTTCCTTTGTCCGATCTGTGTTGCCATCAGTGATTGGTACTTGCCTCTGTCGTACGCAAATTCCCTCCGTGCGCCACGATCGTGCTTTTGTGGGCCGTTTGCAGAGCTGTTTTTGTGTTTGCATAACGCGTCCGTTTTTTGTGATACACGTACCGTTCCAACGCTATTTATGGTTTACGCATGAGCTGAGCATTTTGCGACGGGCAAAAGTAGGCGTTGCCATTTGAAAATTTCGAGTTTCTGTACCTATAACCGTAACTGTGAGCGCCACTTGGTTGTCGTTCACAAAATCACGACCTCACATCTCTGAATAACTATATCTGAAATCTCATCTCGATCGGTTGAACGGAACGCCTGCTAGAGGTCCATATATCGGCAAAGTTATTTTATGACCACCCTGTATTTTAATTTCCTTTATACTATACACTACTGTAACACTTACCTGAGTGTAACCTGAAGTAAAAGTTTTGTAATATTTCCAAAAATCACTGAAATATGCCAAAAAAGTGAAAAAAACACTGATTTAAAAAAATTAAAAAATCTTTTTATAAGTACAGGTACCTATATATATTTTTATAAGTACAGGTACCTATACCCTTTTTATAAGTACAGGTAGAATGATTAAACGAATACATATAGCTTAACTTTTCAGTCAAAATATTTTTAGTAAGATGTAGAACTCTATTGCAAAATTTCATCGAAATATATGGAAAACTTTTTAAATGATTAGCTTTCTCGTTTACAAAAGTGACTGAAAAATGAGTTTTCTAGAAAATGCATTTAAAATGCACCACCTGTATATATATATATATATATATATATATATATATATATATATATATATATATATATATATATATATATATATATATATATATATATATATAAATTGTTACGAGTTTGGGACCAACTTGGCGTGTTATCGCTAGCATGCGATGTCTTGGAGTCCACGATAAATAAAATCAATGGTTTAGCACGTTCACGCATCTACCATGGA
The DNA here is from genome assembly GCA_907164885.2 of Dolomedes plantarius. Classification (NCBI taxonomy): domain Eukaryota; kingdom Metazoa; phylum Arthropoda; class Arachnida; order Araneae; family Dolomedidae; genus Dolomedes; species Dolomedes plantarius. Next base: position 3,589,318 of record OU015499.1, on the reverse strand, counting down.
TTAAGTAATAAATCCTGAAGTAATATATATGTATATATAATAATAAGTGATATATATATATATATATATATATATATATATATATATATATATATATATATATATATATATATATATATATATATATATATATATATATACACGGATTTAGAATCGTAAAAAAATTGAAAGCCTTTGAAATAGAACAATTAAAAAATTTCGAAATTTTGCACGAAAACAGCTAATTCAACGTAGGCAGATACCTTAATTTATTATATTAATTTTTTCTGCTATAGTCACGTATGTACCTCAACACAATCTTTCATACACCGATGCCGTAATTTTATATATTTATCTAACCACGTGAGATTTATTTAGTTCTAATGAATACATCAAAATTCAGCCCTTTCAGTTATAACCCTAGGTCATGGATCTGTAAGTAAATAATTAGAAAGAGAAATCCACCCTGGTATAGAAATTCCCGAGCCCACGAGGTCGGCCGACAGAAAACGAAGTGACCGTCAGAGTTAACGGTGAACACTCGCACAAAGGCTGCGTGCTTGAGATACCTTGACAGTGACCCAAATGGCAGCGGAGTGACCCAAATTGCGCTCTGGTACGATTGCATGAAGGGAAAAAAAGAACGGGTTTACAACAGAGGTGAAGATGTTTCCCATTCAGCAGTAAAAGAATCAGCCCTGCGCGATGTACGTCTACAGTTTGGATGCCACAGTGCGCAGGCCGTATAATTAATGAGGAATCATGATGAATCGCTTAATTTTAACTTTAATATATATATATATATATATATATATATATATATATATGTGTGTGTGTGTGTGTGTGTGTGTTTGTTTGTTTGTTTGTGTGTTTATGTGTATATATATATATATATATATAAATATAAATATATATATATATATATATATATATATATATATATATATATATATATATATATATATATATATATATATACACTGCTGGCCACTGTAAATGCAACACCCTGAAGGAAACATGCAAATAACATGAAATTTACAACATGCATTAGCGGAGATGAGATATGCAAATGATTAGAATTTCAGCGCAGACGCACATCACGCGAACCTGTGGCGCCACTTCAAAGCGCTATTTAAGGCTTGGAGATTTCGACGATTTCAAGTTCGGCAATTGTGTTTTTCTTGTGGTTTTTCAAAAAAACCATCAATTATGCTCGTCGAAAACAGCGATCATCTTTTGATCAAGTATCCGAGTTCGACAGAGGAAGGACAGTGGCCTACCGAGATTGTGGATTATCTTTCAGGGAAATCGGTAGTCGTGTTGGACGAAACCAAACAACTGTAATGCGGATATGTGATCGTTGGATGCAGGAGGGTACGACGGACCGGCGTGTTCGACCGCATCCACCTCAGCGCATCACTTCACGTGATGACAGGCAAATTGTGCGCATGGCAGTGACGGATCGCTCAGTCACATCACGAACCATAGCACATCACATGCAGTCTGTAACGCATCATCCAGTGTCTGCGCGTACCATTCGACGCCGTCTACAGCAGAGTGGTCTGTCCGAAAGACGTCCATTGCTTTGTCTACCCTTGACGCAGAACCACAGACGTCTCCGCCGCCAATGGTGCGATGACAGAAGTATATGGACGGCAGAATGGAATGAAATTCTCTTTACTGACGAGTCACGCTTCTGTCTGAAACACCACGATGGTCGCATTCGAGTCTGGAGATACCGTGAAGAGAGGATGCTGAACAGCTGCGTTATGCACCGCCACACTGGTCCTGCACCGGGTATTATGGTATGGGGCGGTATTGGATATCACTCTCGCACACCTCTAGTACGCATTGCCGGTACTTTAAACAGCCAGCGCTACATCTCCGAGGTGTTGGAGCCAGTTGTCCTTCCTTACCTTCAGGGCTTGCCCACAGCCATATTTCAACAGGATAATGCGCGACCACACGTGGCACGCATTGTCCAACGGTTCTTCGTCAATCGCCAGATTGAATTGCTTCCCTGGCCACCTCGCTCTTCGGATCTTTCGCCGATAGAAAACATGTGGTCCATGGTTGCTCTACGATTGACCCAGATTCCATCCCCAGCTGCCACAGCAGATCAACTTTGGCAACGTGTGGAAGCTGCTTGGTCTGCTGTACCCCAAGAACTCATCCAAAGTCTCTTTGAATCAATGCCGAGGCGTGTGGCAGCGGTGATCCGGCGGCTACTCTGGCTACTGATTTTGGCAGGAACAACACTTCACAGAAGTCTATAAGTCTAATCAGTTGACACTTGGTCAACATGTTATCTACAAAATAAATTTTGTTGTGATATCTCTTGTCTTTCTTGGTGTTGCAATTTGGGTGGCCAGCAGTGTATATATATATATATATATATATATATATATATATATATATTATATGTATTATAAGTGTATATGGGCACGGTGGTGCGGTTGGCAAAGGTATATATCTTTATATATAAAAGGCAAAGTCTGTGTGTGTGTGACCGAGTTTTTGTCTGCTCGCGGCACGGCGCAAAGACGGCAGGTCGGACAGTCTTGAGATTCGACACGAAGATGCCCCCCGAGGTCATATTATGCACCTTGAAGCCCTTTTTTCGATTTTTTAATGAGATTTTCCGTAATTAAATATTTAGTCGCGATTTGGAGCTCCCGGACGAGTAAAAGCTCCGTAAATCCTAACGTATCCGTCCAAGATTTTTTTCTTTCGGACGAGCCTATACGGGAAAGATGACACTATACGGAAATCACAATTAAAATTGTCTGTCTTAATTTATCGATTAATTGTGATTTTTTTCGATCGCCTGTACGCACCCGTTTTTCGGGAAAAAACGCGATTTTGGCCGCGACCCTTTTTTCCAAATTGTCGAATCGATACGTAAATGTTGATACATTTTTACGAAATTTTCATCGCAGAGACCCTAGACATCACAGTTTCGAAAGCCAGAACCAAAATTAATTTACAAATTATAGTTATTTTTTAATAATTTATTTTATGATTCGGAAACTCTTGAGAGAAATCTCATTTTGGAGATTTCGTTCTTTATTTCCGGACGAAGGTAAAGCGGGGGAAAATAGGCGTGTCTTTTTCGACGTCAAGCACGTGATGTGTTGGGGCGTTTGTTTTCTATGAGGGATTGGGTGGTTAAAGGAATCGATTACTATTGCAGTGATAATCGATTAAAAAATCGCATTTAGTAATGCCGTAATTTTTTTGGCCAACACTTAGTTAATATCATATAATTTGTGGTGTGTTTGTGGAAAAAATCTATGAAGATTTCAAAGAATTTCAGCACAATAAACATCTTAATACGTTTTTCGTCTCGCTGACTGTTGTGGAAAGTTTTAAGTAATCCTATGTCAAAAATTTTGCCAAAATGTGCCAGAAAGGATTAAATTTATATGGGTAAAATAATGTATCGTGGTGAGGAAAAGGATGACAGCGACGCCCATTAACAAAGGGTTAAGGCTGCTAAAAAATTGGCAATTACATTACCCGAGCAACGCCGGGACGGGTACAGCTAGTATATATATATATATATATTATATGCATATATATATATATATATATGTATTATATGTATATTATATATATAATAGCCGTTGTCTCTGTATAACACTTCCGGGCTGTACTCATCTTTCAATTGAAGCCCTCAGTAAACAAACGGCCGGTTAGGCTTAATTTGAATTTCAGATGTGGATCAGAATTTTTTCTTACCTAAAAACTAATATCTTCTCCATCAAATCACGTTTGTTCAGCCTATTTTTCTATAAAACATTTAGAACAAAAAAAACTGGATGTTTTTAGCTGTATATTTAACAGTTTTTAAAAATCTGTTTACTTTTGCGATGAATTCTGAAAGTAAACAAACTTGAATGTGAACTAATCAAGTTGCTCAAGTATTCATATCGAGTAGTGAGCTGTAAAAAACTGGATGGCAGTCTACTACTCCAATCGCACGAAAAACTAAATAAATAAAAAATAATGAAAGGGTTTGCTTTTTCAAGGTGTGGATTAAATGCAATATTGTTAGATAATTCAGGATATTTTTTAATTTTCATATACTTTTCCATTATGACGTCAATATTAGTATTATGACGTCAAAATGACGGGTTACCTTCTAGTATATATATATATATATATATATATATATATATATATATATATATATATATATATATATATATATATATATATATATATATATATATATATATATATATATATATATATATATATATATATATATATATATATATTATGTATATATGGGCGTGGTGACCCTGTTGGGAAAGGCGTCAAGCCAGTGATCTGAGGGTTGCGGGCTCGAAGCCGGTCGCTGACAAAATCCACCACCGTGTTTACTAATGGTGGCCGGAGCACGTAAAATAAGGCGTGGCTCCAATGTCCTCCAAGTTCTCAAATTTTCCTCGGGGGGTGCTTGGTCAGGTGGTCTGGTCCCGCCACTTCACTCGGTTCAAAATTTGTGGACCATGAAACGGGTGCAGTGTGGACACACCCCTTGTGGTGCATCCGGGGCAACGCACTCGGTGAACTGGTTTCAGGCTTCCGGCTCCCCCCCCGGAGAAGAGCCTAGGCTCAGGTCTCCCATTAGGAATGTATATATATATATATATATATATATATATATATATATATATATATATATATATATATATATATATATATATATTTACATATATCTAATATATAAAATGAACATTTGTCTGTTTATCTGTTTTTGCATAGAAATCCACAGTTTAGAAGAGACGATCGTGAAATTTTACATACAGACCATGTGTCGTTAAAAAACAGCCGAGGGTTTTAAGAACTTCCAGAATCGAAATTAATTACCATTAATTTTTAATTAATAAAGACCCACAATATTTGAAGGGTGAATCCAGAAATGTATCAGCCTCACAACTTTCAGACCGCCATGTTAGGCTTACTGCACAGCGAGAAGCAAAAACGATAGAAAAATAAATACAATCAAGAAGTTTCAAATCATATATTAAACCAGAATAATAAATGAAAATAATAATCTTTCAAGTCAGATTTTGTACTCTAAAATTTATATTTTAAGACATTTCGAATAATTATCGTTTTGATCGTCAGATTGTAAACAAACGCTCTTTGTTGCCATTTTCATTTTAGAAGTTCATTTGTTCAGAAAATCCTTTTTTTTTCAAAAGTGAAATATATCTTCATCAAAATATATTTATTGATCTTTATCATAACATAACTTTATTTTGAAAAGTAAATCTTTATTTTGAAAAGTATTTCCTTATAATTTTGAAAAGTATATCTTAATTTTGAAAAGTATTTCCTTACTGGAGCTTTAGACAGATTAAAGAATTCTAAAAAAACTTTTGTGTAATTTATAGATTCGTGTGTGTTTAATTATTGTAATTAATAGATTTATATATTTTTTAAAGTTTCATTTCCACTAGCCTGAAAACTCAAATTAATATTGAATTATTTACTTAACTGATGAATAACCGTAACAGACTTGGAATTTTTACATGTGAAAAGAGTTTTGCACGTTGCTTCTTATTTTCGTATGAATAAGTTTGTATTTAAGTGTGTTTCTTTTCTACAAGGGGTGCATATTTTTATGCTTTTATCTTGAACGATAAATATCTATTCTATTTGCATTAAAAAACATTTTGAATGCTGTAGATTTTTCTGCCAAAGGTTCAATGAATCAAGCTGCAGAAGAAGTGAAACATTTGAAACTGAATAAGAAGAAAATGATTAAATGTGGTGTATCGGTGGATGGCTCTTGGCAGGAGCGGGGCTGTTCATCTTTAAGGGGACAGTGGACCTTCAAACCTAACTTTTTTTGTTTTGAATGGATTCGCTTGAAATTTGAATATGTGATTAGTACCATAGATATGTAAAAGTGATTAAAATATAATGATGAAATATTAATAATTTATGAATTATGAATTATTTATTATATAAAAAATTGGCCTAATTAAAAATGTTCCATGCGCATTTCTTTTGCATATAATATGGTAATTTTTATTTACAGGATACCGTATAGAACTAACAATGAAACTTATTGCTTATTTTAAGCATTCATTAAAAATATAAAGAGAAAAAAAATAATAATGAAAACTCCATTTTTATTACGCGAAATACCTGTAAATCATCTTTTCAAGTGCAAAATTTAGAAATTCTGAGCTACGAAGCATAATTATTTTCAATATGATTAATTTGATATACAGTTAAGTTTATTAAACTTAAATTTCTAAGCAATACGATAATTAGAAATGCACCTGGATCAGTTTGAATATTCGTAGGACACGAAAATTTTTATTTTGAGAAAAACACGTTTAAAGTTATTTCTATCAGTAACCACATAATATCTAAATTAAATACAAATGCCTATAACTAGGAAAGTAATCACAGAAATTTAAAAATTATTTTTGCAACACATCCCTACTCGTCCGTAGTTTCATAATTCAATAAAAATAAAAAAATTGAATTTTTGGACAAATTTCACAATTTTGAAAGTCCACTGTCCCCTTAAATGGATTTGTTAGTGCTATTTATATACACACGAGGAAAATCCTTGATATTGAGACTTTCTCAATATTGAGACTTATCTCAATTTTGTAGAATATGCAAAATGTTGCAAAAAAGGCCAAAATATGGTTCAAATGAAAAAGCTAGCCATATATGTACAATGGACCATAAAGGGTCGACTGCAAGCATGGAATTAGTACGAGTGTACAGAATATTTGAACGTTCTGAGACTCTAAGAGGTCTGAAATACAACGAATATTATGAAGATGGGAATTTCGAAGGATACCTATCTATAAAGAATATTTATGGCAAAAAATCTGTCCAAAATTCTGTCCATTTGAATAATTCATTTGCATTTTTTTTATATAATGAAATCTTTAATTAATTGTGTTTCACAGAAAACTACATTTTTGTGATTTTGTACTCAGGAAAAAAAGGATAACAAAAATAGTTTTTGTCATTACAATTTCATACTTATTTCACATAATTTACCTAACGACGAGAGTGAAATTTATATATATATATATATATATATATACACTCAAGAGCCAAAACATTATGACCACCCCTACATTTTGCAATGAATTCGCCTGGATGACGTGGAAGGCACGTGATCAGGTGGAAGTGGTATTTAACTGCTGCTGGAGAGTCTGAAGAATCATTCTTTCACTTACTTCTGTGTGTGATGGGAAAGGCTGCGGATCTAAGCGACTTTGATAGAGGGCAGATTGTAATGGCTCGAAGGCTCGGAACAAGCATTTCCGAAACTGCACGACTCGTGGGTTGTTCGTGACCTACAGTTGTTAGTACTTATGAAAAGTGGATGAATGACGGTGAAACCAGCAGTAGACGACATGGTGTTGGACGTCCACACGCTATCAAAGAAAAAGGTCGTCGGAGACTGTCTCGCATGGTGAAGCAAAACCGGAGCCAGACAGTGGCTCAGCTGACAGCACAATACAATGCAGGGCCAAGTAGAATAGTATCGCAGCACACTGTTCAGCGGACACTGTTGGATATGGGGCTACGCAGCAAACGTCCCATTCGTGTGCCTTTGCTGACCAAGCGTCATCGCCAACTGCGCCTGCGCTGGGCCCGGGAACATCGCGACTGGTCCATGGATCAGTGGGAGAGAGTTGCCTGGTCAGATGAATCACGGTTTGTCATTCATCACGCCGATGGCCGTGTCAGGATACGCCGTCTTCCAGGCGAACTGTTGCTCCCTCAATGTACAGTAGGTCATACACAGGCCGGTGGTGGCTGTATTATGCTTTGGGGGACGTTCTCTTGGGCGTCTCTGGGACCCGTGGTTGTGGTAGAGCAGACCATGAATGCAACAGGGTATCTGAACATCATTGCGGACCAGTTGCACCCTTACATGGCCTCTGTTTTTCCAGCTGGAAATGCTATGTTCCAACAGGACAACGCCCCGTGTCACAAGGCTAAAATTGTGTTGGAGTGGTTCCAGGAACATGATGCTGAATTCCAGTTAATGTCCTGGCCGCCTAACTCACCGGATCTCAATCCGATAGAACACATTTGGGATGTCATGGGACGGCAGCTCAGAGTTCAAAGACCACCAATTCACAATATCTCGGATTTGCGTGACCGTTGCTTAAACATCTGGTACAATCTGTCTCCGGCCATCTACCAAGGACTTGTGGCATCCATGCCAAGGCGGGTTGAAGCTGTGTTGCGCGCCATAGGTGGGCCAACTCGTTATTGACAGATGGTCATAATATTTTGGCTCTTGAGTGTATATATATATATATATATATATATATAAAACTTAGTACATTGTAAATAATTCAACAGAAAAAATAATATAGCATAAATGTGGCAATTGTGGAAGCGCTGAATGTTATAATTCACCGCGCTGTGTGGTTGAATGATGGCCAAGAACAAAATTCTTATAAAAACTTCAAAGAAAAAAAATAAAGGCTTGTTCACTAAGAGGACGTGAAAGAAATGCTGTCTGTGTGGCCATTGATAGCGATCAAAAGACTGTAAATATTGCAAGATAGATGGACGTTATTTTATGTCCCACTGTAAAACTTTCATCAGATAATGGTCAAAGTTGTATTTCAAATGAAAATTATGGTGGGGAGGTACTTCGTAGACTATGAACAAGAGCAGTATAATAAGGGACCAATTGGGGCAGGAACTGCTGAGAGAAAAAATAGCCCACTGCCCAATGAGAGAAAAAGGGGCGGACCAAAATGGCCCCAGTTAACAACAGCCTCTCCAAGAAATAAAAAAACGAGAAAAGGTTCAGAGATTGCACTGGCTGTTTTCCTAGAGCTCGGACGGTACAGAGTCCCGATTGATCTGTCACGGAGTTTAGCTGTAGTGCCGGCAATCTGACATAAGAATCCTGAATATGACTTGATTTGGGCCCCTGCCATCGAAGCCATTTCATCGCTGTAATCTTCAACAGCAGTAAGTGCTTCCCCATAGATCTTAAAAATTCTTGCTTTGACCAAATACAGAGGCTGCTCACACATTTTTTAGGCGATGTATATTGTATTCACAAAACAAAATTACATTAAATTCTTGTGTTTTAAATGTTCTATTTGACATCCCATATTCTGAACTATCTTTCGACACCGTAATTTCCAGGATAATAATGCCTTTTGAAGTGTCAGAAGAGGTATTCTATCCCATTCCTCCTGAACAGCTTTCCAGAGTCCTGTAAGGGTTTTCGGACGACGTTTGGATAATGCAGATTTTAAAAGTCCGAAAGCACAAAAATCCATAGGTGATACATCGGGAGATTTAGTAGGGATATCAGTGAAGGGTATGGCCTTGATAGCAGTTTTTTGTTCCATTTCTTTTAGGAAATTTACAGTGGATTTTGATGTGTGACTGCTAGCTTTGTCCTGATGTCTTACACAGGTGAGTGTCACAGATTGATGGCACTGTGGGTAAAGCGATGGTATTTCATTCAGAAAAATTGGCGATAAAATATGTTCCTGATAGTATTTGGAGTTAATCTTGACATTTTTTCCCACTCTCTTTATTTTTAACTTGCCATTATAAGAAAAACCAGCAACAATCATGAATCCCTTAGAAAAACTTTCTTTCGATTCTTTGAACCATGTACTTAAATTTGTTTCTCCCCTTTTATGAAAATAAATGGCTCTTTTTTTGTTGCAATCATTTAAATACACCCATGATTCATCTATTGTGACAATTGTTTTCCATTTTTCTTTGGATAAGTGTTTCTCATATAGAATTCTGCAGTGTGTCCTGCGTTCAGCGTTATGATTTGGAAGAAGACAATGCACATTGCGTTTTTTCGCTTTCTTAAAATTTAAATCAACGTTTATCATTTTGTTTACAGTGGAAACCAAGCATTTTAATGATTTTGCAAGTGTCCTTTGACTAGGGGGATTTTCTTTTAGCATTAAACAACGTACCTTTGCAATAGTCGAAGATGTCCGTTTTTTCCTTGGATACTTGTTCGGATTTTTATCCCACTTAAGGCTCCAATTTGACGTTTTTTTTCCTGTCTTGTTGACGATATTACCTATCGACGCTTTAGATATCACAAAACCATGACTCTTACATCGTTTTTGGGTAACGGAGTATGCATATTTCTCTTCGGAAACAGCATAAATGTAGCCTTCGAACCACTGCTTTGTTAAAAACGTCATTTTGAATAAAAACAAAACTTTCAAGCCGTAGACGATAATTTTGACTTTTAAAAAAATAGTGCAATTGCAATTATTTCTTTTGCAGCAAACAATTTTTTATTACCGCTTACCAAAATCGTCTAAAAAATGTGCGAACAGCATCTGTAGTTTGCTCCTGATTTCTCAGGTGTTATATGATAATATGAAGGGGAATATTATTATGTTATTAATTACACTTTAAAAGAATTTAGCTTTGTGAAATAAATGTATGATAAAGGCCAATCCTCTGTTTCTTTGCTAGCCCCAACACTTGCACGCATCCATTATTTTAAGGTTATTTAATAACCAATATCTGGTGCCGTGACCAGGATTCGAACGTGGGTTATTGCTTCCTGTTATATTGTTATATACTACCTTAGTTTTCTGTTTATTTATTTATAATTCATTAATTATAGTTATATATATATATATATATATATATATATATATATATATATATATATATATATATATATATATAAATATTTGCCGTAAAAGTTGAATAACCAATGCCGTAAAAGTCTAACCATTTCCCGGCAGAGTTTAATAGAAATGTCCATACATCAGGGGTACACCCGATATAATAAAGATATGACCCCGTAGTATTAAAATACAGCCCTTATTTTTCATAATTCAATTTATGATTGAAATATGAACACACATCTCTGTAAGCTGCTTAGAAAACTCGTGCATGTGAATTAAATTTAAGAGTCTCATTTTGCTCTTCTAGAAATTTTATTTTCTCTTCTTTTTCCTTTTACATACGAAATTTCTGATTTTCGATTTCATTTGTTATCTACCTTACTTGTCTTCTTTGTCATTTCCTAGTTCGCTTTCCTCTGTAGGAGTTTCAGGGACTATATATATATATATATATATATATACATATTAGCTGTTCTCATTCGTCTGACAGTTTTTCGTTTGGAAGATATTGTGGGAAATTCTTTTGATTAAGGCTGCTGTGTACTGACCCTATTGAATTCGCTCTCCTCAATGTTAACCTATGGAGAAAATGTGTTGAAGGATTGCTGAATTGGATTGAAAGTTTTTTTTTTAATATTGCATTCCGTAATAGAGAAAGAAATTTTACACCTCGAAGCATTTTCGTTTTCTTTTTTAAATGCAAATAATATTTTTAAGTTAAAATCATTCGGAGAAAAAATCTGGTACAGAGTGTTTTAATCGCTCTTAATTCCTTTGGTTGAAATCAAACTGTGAAATCAAACTGTGCAGAGCAAATTCTTCTATTCATTACTCATGCAAAAATGCTACTATAAAAGCAACGGTGAAATTCGTACTGAGCCGAAGGCTAAATAGCCTAAATAGGCGCTTTAACAAACTATGTGAAGGCGCATTCGCTGGGTTTACATCATCTATCAAATATATGTCGGGAGAACCTTTTATAATTGTGAAAATAGCATGCGAAAAAGGAGTTCTGCTTTGTACTTTTCTTCGGAAAAAAAAAGAATTCCAAAGGCACCGGCGAGATTCAAACTCGCGATCTCACTTTTACTAGACAGGCGCTTTAACCAGCTAAGCCACAGCGCCGCTGCGTACGCCGTAACAGCATGTAACTACCTATAAGCACTCCACCATACATGTCAATCGAGAGAGCAAGGTTGAATGAAGACGGTTCACTAAGATGGATGAAGGGCTAAGAGACCAGTTACCCTTAAAGCCAGTTAGTTTAAGCAAGTTAAATGACCCGGTGTAGAATTTCGTTCGCAGATGGCCTCGTCATATTTTTTATCGTGTTAAATTCAATTGCGTCCGCAACTGAAATGATAATAAATCTCCAGCTTCTGGTTTGAGTTAGAATTTAATTTTAGCAAGAGAATGCATGGGTACCAAATTCAAGTTGACATATAGGCTAGTTTTACATAAAAATTTATGAAATAGAACATCGCAAGGCTTGTAAAGATTCCTCGTTTTGGATCACAATTACAAACTACTTCGGAGCGATCATTATTTATATTTCAATCTTACAATGACTGTTTGAGAAGAAAACTTTTTCTGGCTAAACCGAAGGCAGATACCGATACAAATACGGTAAAAATAAAGAACAAACTATCAACTGATTCGGGAATTAGCTCCACTCCAATCAAACGGTCAAAGCAAGAGTGCATGGTAGTGAATGAGGTGAACATAACCCATAACATCCCGAAGGTCAAAGATGTTGCAAATTTAATCAATTACAAATTAATAAATTAAAGATGCCTCATAATACAGTCGTTACTCGTAGTAAGACGAAAATAAGCCACTGCCTTCAGACTTGCCCAATTCGGTAACTGAATTTTACTATCCCGCCAGAAAATGGGACAATTTCTTTCAAACAATTAACGAAAAAAATTGCCTTTAAAAAATGTCTATACTAGTAATTTGAGGAAATTAAGAGAAAACTCAAGATAAGATGTTTGGAAGAATGCAGATAATTTCTTTGCAGAGAATTCAGACTCCTGATTAACTTCGAAATTCAGAGCGAACGGTAGAAGCTTATACAGTGGTACCTCGACTTACGAGTATAATTCGTTCCATGACGGAGCTCGTAACTCGAAATACTCGTATCTCGAATAAATTTTCCCCATTGAAATGAATGGAAATGCCATTAATTCGTTCCGGGCTCCCCCGAAACACCGCAATTTTTTGTTACAGGTATTTTTTAAAGTAAGAAAAATGTGCATATAAATGACGAACATTGTATAAAAACGCAATACGGTAGAATATACTGCAATAAACTTCTTTTATTAAGTGCACTGTGTAACATTTACCGTGGAGATTCGACTTGAAGATGCTGATGGAAGAGGAGAAAGGCTGAACTGAATAATTAAATCTTATTCGTTGATTTTTGACCTTTTCGCCACGCTTTCCTCACTTTCGACTGCAGGGGTTTTCGAAAAAAACTTGTCCAATGAGGTCTGTTCCAGACTCCCTTTCAGAATGTTTCTGAAATGACCTACGCAAGTGTTATTAAATATCACAGTCGCATGCCCAGTTTCAACTTTTTCTGGGTTTTTCTTTTGAATGAAGTCTGAAAGTTTCTCCCATATTCCCAGCATTTCTTTTATCTGACTTGTAGGGATAACCTCCTCCGCATCACTTATTTTCCTTCAACACAGTATGCTTAGTACAGTATGCTTAGTCTAATTTATTCGTCTTACCTTCACTTTCACCCACAATAGAAATAGTAATAATTCTCCAGCTTATATTTTGAGTAAGAATTAAATTTTAGTAACAGAATGTGTGAATGGCAATTTCAAGATTATATGAATGCTGGTTATACAGGTAAATAATTAAAATACAAAATGGATGATACAAAATGGATTTCTAATGAGCACTTTTATTGAGAAAAGAATAATTTCAAAGGCACCGGCGAGATTCGAACTCGCGATCTCCTGTTTACAAGACAGGCGCTTTAACCAACTAAGCCACGGCGCCACTTCCTGCACTGCATTATCTTTTAACTATCTGTAAGTACAACAACAATCCACTTTATTTGTCAGTCGAGAGAGCAAGTTTGAATGTATACATTTCAGTGACATGCAAAAAAAATGCCCGATGGGTCACATGACGAGTTACCCTTAAATACTCTGTGTTAAAGTAAGTTAAATAAAGTGGTGTAGTATTTCGTCTACAGTCTGCTTAGTCTAATTTTTTTCGTCTTACCTTCACTTTAACCCCAAATAGGAATACTAATAATTCTCCAGCTAATATTTTGAATAAGAATTAAATTTTAGTAACAGAATGTGTGAATGGCAATTTCAAGATTATATGAATGCTGGTTATACAGGTAAATAATTAAAATACAACATCACTGGAGCAATGCGTTTATTGATTCTTCGTTTTAGATCACAACTACAAAGCACTACGGAGGAATATTTCTTTATATACTTAAAATAAAACGGTTGTATGACAAAAAACTCATTATATCCAGACTGAAACAAACACAGGTAGATGTACTGAAAATTCGAGATTAATCTATAAAAGAAAGCGGGAATTTTCTCGAATACAAATAAATGGACAATCAAGTAGAGAAAGCCGATGTATGAGATGAACGGATTCCATAACTTTCCAAAACTTGCAGTAATAGCCGATTTTGTCAATGACATCGTGAATAAAATAAAGGTGTCTGCATGTATCACAGTAGTTACCCGTAGAAAACCCGATATATGTCACTGCCTGCAGTCTGGTGTACATCGGAATCCTAATCATGCTTTCTAATCAGAAGTGCACACTAATTCTCTGAAAGATTTATCTAAAAAATAGTTTTTAAAGCGTTTCTGTAGTAGTATTTGATTAAAATAATATGAAACTCAAGATCAGTTGTTTTTAGGAATGCTCCTCCTTTGTTTCCAGAGATTTCAGAGTCCCGAATTTTTCTGAAAACAGAGCGTCCGGCAGAAGATTATCTGTCCTGGAAATATGATACAAAATGGATTTCTAATGAGCACTTTTATTGAGAAAAGAATAATTTCAAAGGCACCGGCGAGATTCGAACTCGCGATCTCCTGTTTACAAGACAGGCGCTTTAACCAACTAAGCCACGGCGCCATCAGTGTTTTACAAAGTCTACCAAAAATGTCCCGGGAAAATATTTTACACTGTGAAAATAGCATGCAAAAAGGAAAATATGCTATTTCAGCAAAATATTCCAAAGGCACCGGCGAGATTCCAACTCGAGATCTCATGTTTAAAAGATAGGCGCTTTAACAAACTAAGCAATGGCGCCTGCTTTGGATTCACAATTTGTACCAAACACGTTTCGGGAATATCTTTTACATTGTGAAAATTGCATGAACAAAGGGAGTTCTGCCAAGAACATTTCTTCAGAAAGTAAAAATTCCAAAGGCACCGGCGAGATTCGAACTCGCGATCTCCTGTTTACTAGACAGGCGCTTTAACCAACTAAGCCACGGCGCCACTTCCTGCACTTCATTATCTTTTAACTATCTGTAAGTACAACAACAATCCACTTTATTTGTCAGTCGAGAGAGCAAGTTTGAATGTATACATTTCAGTGACATGCATAAAAAAATGCCCGATGGATCACATGACGAGTTACCCTTAAATACTCTGTGTTAAAGTAAGTTAAATAAAGTGGTGTAGTATTTCGTCTACAGTCTGCTTAGTCTAATTTTTTCGTCTTACCTTCACTTTAACCCCAAATAGAAATACTAATAATTCTCCAGCTAATATTTTGAATAAGAATTAAATTTTAGTAACAGAATGTGTGAATGGCAATTTCAAGATTATATGAATGCTGGTTATACAGGTAAATAATTAAAATACAACATCACTGGAGCAATGCGTTTAAAGATTCTTCGTTTTAGATCACAACTACAAAGTACTACGGAGAAAGAGTTCTTTATATACTTAAAATACATCGGCTGTATGAAAAAAACTAATTATATCCAGACTGAAACAAACACAGGTAGATGTACGGAAAAATCGAAATTAATCTATAAAAGAAAGCGAGAATTTTCTCCAATACTATTAAATGGGAAAAGAAGTTGAGAAAGATGATGTATGAGATGAACTGATTCCATAACTTCCCAAAAGTTACAGTTATAGCAAATTTTGTCAATGACATCATTAATAAAATAATTGTCTGTATGTATCACAGTCGTTACCCGTAGAAAACCCGAAATAAGTCATTACCTGCATTCTGGTGCACATCAGAATCCTAATCACACTTTCTAATCAAAACTGGAGACTAATTTTCTAAAATAATTATCTAAAAATTTGTTTTCAAAGCGTTTCTACAGTAGCAATTTAATTAAAATAATAGAAAACTCAAGTTCAGATATTTGGAGGAAAGCTGCTCCTTTCTTTCCAGAGATTTCAGAGTTCTGAATTATTCAGAAAACAGAGCGTCCGGCAGAAGATTTCTATCCTGGAAATATGATTCAAAAAGTGATTACTAATGAGAGCTGTTATTGAGAAAAGAATAATTTCAAAGGAACTGGCGAGATTGGATCTCGCGATCTCCTGTTTACTAGACAGGCTCTTTAACCAACTAAGCTACGGAGCCTGCAATCTTTTACAATACCTACCTAACATGTCTCTGGAAAATATTTTATATTGTGAAAATAGCATGCAAAGTTGAGTTATGCTATGCTACGAACACTTTTTCAGAAAGAACTTCCAAAGGCACCGGCGAGTTTCGAACTCGCGATATCCTGTTTACTAGACAGGGGCTTTAACCAACTAAGCCACGGCGCCACAGCCTGAACTACATTATCTTTTAACTATCTCTAAGCACAACAACAATCCACTGTACCTGTTAGTCGAGAGAACAATGTTGAATGTATACATTTCAGTAACATGCATAAAAAAGTAGTGCCCGATGGGTCACATGAAAAGTTACCCTTAAATACTCTAACAGAATGTATGAATGGCAATTTCAAGGTAATATGAATGCTAGTAATACAGGTAAATTATTAAAATACAACATCACTGGAGCAATGCGTTTAAAGATTCTTCGTTTTAGATCACAACTAAAAAGTACTACGGAGAAAGATTTCTTTATATACTTAAATTACAACGGCTGTATGAAAAAAAAACTCATTATAGCCAGACTAAAAGAAACACAGGTAGATGTACGGAAAAATCGACATTAATCTATAAAATAATGCGGGAATTTTCTCCAATACTATTAAATGTGCAAAGAAGTTGAGAAAGGCGATGTATGAGATGAAGTGATTCCATAACTTCCCAAAAGTTGCAGTTATATCAAATTTTGTCAATGACATCATTAATAAAATAAAGGTGTCTGTATGTATCACAGTCGTTACCCGTTGAAAACACGAAAAAAGTCACTGCCTGCAGTCTGGTGCACATCGGAATACTAATCATGCTTTCTAATCAGAAGTGGACACTAATTCTCTGAAAGATTTATCTAAAAAATAGTTTTTAAAACATTTCTGTAGTAGTAATTTGATTAACATAATAGGAAACTCAAGATAAGATGTTTGGAGGAATGCTCCTCCTTTCTTTCCAGAGATTTCAGAGTTCTGAATTATTCCGAAAACAGAGCGTTCGGCAGAAGATTTTCTATCCTGGAAACATGATACAAAAAGGTATTTCTAAAGAGCACTTTTATTGAGTAAAGAATATTTTCGAAGGTACCGGCGAGATTCGAACTCGCGATCTCCTGTTTACTACACACGCGCTTTAACAAACTAAGCCAAGGCGCCTGCAGTGTTTTACAAAGTCTACCAAAAATGTCTCGGGAATATATTTTACATTGTGAAAATAGCATGCAAAAAGAGAGTTATGCTATGAACACTATTTCACCAAAATATTCCAAAGGCACCGGCGAGATTCGAACACGCGATCTCCTGTTTACAAGAGAGTGGTGGAGTGTGATGTAGAAGTGAAAATGGTATAATTTCCCACGTTGTGTGGCCAATAACGAATGTATTATAAAGGATGCAGAGGCAGGGGTAAATACTGGATTTTAAGCCAATAAAAAATAGAAGAATAGCTGTCGGTGGCCAGTGATAGCGATCTGAAGTCTAAATTTTACAGGATGGATGGTCGTTATTTTATGGCCCACATTAAAACGCCAGATGAGAAGGTTCAATGTTGTTTTGGAAAATAAAATTATGTTGGGGGAGGTACTTTATAGACGATGGACAGAGGAGACAGAGGCGGTGTAATAAAGAACCAATTGGGGCAGGAACGACTGAAAGAAAAACAGCCCACTGCCCAATGAAAGTGAGGTGCGGGCCAGAATGGCTCCCCTGTAAACGGACAACAGCTCCGCTAAGGACGGAAGGTTTTGAAAAAGAAGGTGACGGCTCTTCAATTTGGGTTCCACAGAGTTAGATGTTAGAGACTCTCGTCTGCCCCAGAGCCTTGGAGAAGTGCGAATATCCCGCCAAGGTATTCCTATACTGGAGATGATTCTGGGTCCCGGTCGCCGATGCTACCATCATCGCTGCATACATCAACTATAATAAGTGCCTCCCCAATAGACTCTAAAAATCATCTTTGACAATATAGTTTGCCTCTGCTTCTGGGTTCTGAATGTTAAAATTGTTAATATGAAACGGATTGTTATATTAATAGCTATGACAAGTTAATTGAAATTTGTGTTATCAAATAAATGTATGTTTAAGGTCAATGCTTTGTCTTCCTTGCTTGTTCCAACCCATGCATGCATCCATTGTTTCAAGGTAAATAATACCTACATCTGTGGTGCCGTGACCAGGATGCACGTGGTTGGAAGTAGGTGTGGATATTGCGGAAGAGACCTTAGTAATAATCAAGACTAAAATAATATTTTGTTATTTTGCTAGAATAATTAAGTTTTTTCTTGTAGAAGAGGAAACAAGTATTTTTTTTTTTCAACTGTAGTGAAAATTGACTTAGAATATGATTTGTGAGCAACATTATGATTACCATTCAGATTACATTTTCACACTATTATGATCATAACGAGTATGAAGAAGTAGTACATTTGAGAGGTGATCTATTACGTTAATCGCCAAACTTAATAATGAGAATATTTATCATAATATTATGAATGATAAGAATCATAGGATATTAACGTGGGATATTCAGAAGCAGAGACTTGTGTGCAATTTCTTTACCACTGTGAATTGTTTGAAATTTTGAAGTGATATTATATATATAATTATGAACTTTATTATTTGACTAATGTTGAATACACACTAAAGTGATTAAAACTAATGCGAATAGAATGATATGACAATTGTTGGTAGTTTATGTATGATATGTTAATGATATTATATAGTTTGAGTGATAGGTTAGGCAATATTTAAGATATATTGCCAATCATTAGATTGATGCAGAATCAGCAAATTGATATTGATGCAATTAGAGCGCAATTAATACGTAAATTAGAAACAAAGGATAATACAATTATGGAGGGCAAAGATATATTAGTGCATTTGCAAGAATTTTCAGGGAATAAAAATGACAACATTGATTTTTTTTTTTGCCAATTTGATAAAATAGCAGCCATACGGAAGTTAAATGAAGAGCATAAATTGTTATTTTTAAAAGCAAAACTAAAGGCATTACAAATGTAAGCAGTCACGAAGAGTTACAGGACGAAAATAATTATGAAAATTTTAAGAAAACGTTACAACTAAAATTCACTCCGGAGCAAGATTTCATGAAATCACAAAATGCCTCAATGAAAATCTCGCAGAAACCCGAACAGTCAGTTAAAGATTTTAAGGAGGAAATTGTCAGGGCCGCGTACAACTATTTAAAAGTTGCAAAACTATCAGAGGATCAGGGAGCGGTTGGTCTGACGGAAAAAATTAAATTATCAAAATTTTTAGACGGATTAAGACCCGATATTCAATTGGAAGTTAAAAAAACGGTTCCTACCACATTTAAAGAGGCAAGAAACATAGAAAACGCGCTAGAGGATTCGGAAAACAGCTTTATGAATATAAATAATGATAGCACTTCAATGAAAATAATTGAATCACTATTAAATCAAAATAAAGAACTGATGGAACGATTAAACGCCACGACAGAGAAAATAAATAACTTAAGTTTAAAAGATGCAAAGGAGGGCCAAGGTGATGACATAAAATGTGAATTATGTGGAAAAACCAACCACACTGCACTACAATGCTGGTTTAACCCTAGGAATGTGACCATGAGTCAAAATCAAACACAGCCAGTAATTCAGGCAGAAAGTAATTTTCCGAATTCTACGAATACATATTGGGGGACCCCCCAGAGGCGAAATTTTAGTGGAAATAATCAAATGCCACAAACGTACGTTAAATATAGGCAAAATTACAGTAATGTTGATAATAATCAAAGTAACCAAAGACAAGGAAATTATTAACCGCAACAGGGAGAAGCATATGCGGAGATAAATAGGAATAATGATTATAATTATGACAGGATGGTCAGGGGTGTGACATAATACGGGTATGAGAGGTAGGAGACAATATGCGAGGAGGTTAAACTAAAGAGGGAACCGCTGGTACGCTATGTAAACAGTAATAAAAGCCCACAGATACAGAGGTTCCCGAGGCAAAATGAGATTCAAGTGGGCAAGATAACCAAAAATATGAAGATTTGTGAACAGGGGGAGAAAAATAAAAACGGTATCGATGACACAAACGGATCAAATGGAAGATGAGGAAGAAAAAAATAATCAATTAATAATTGCAAGTTGTACTTTCAAAGAAGTCTCAAATCTACCAGTACTAAAAATAGAAATACAAAATTTAATGTGTACGGCGTTGTTAGATTCTGGGGCTGCGGTGAACCTCTTGAGCGATGCATTATTTGAAAAAATTAAACAGAATGACGTTAAAATAAAATATTTGTCCAGAAACATTAAAATCACAAGAATACAAAATACTGAGATACCATTTTCAAAAGTAATACAAATTGATTTCAAAATTGATAAAAGGTCATTCAAACAATCCTTTTTTGTCATGAATAACGTCAGTAAACATTAGAGATAATACTAGGGTATCCATTTCTAAAACAATACAATGCAGTGGTCGACTATGATAGCAATCATGTAACATTCAAAGATATATACACTGATGAAAATACAAAGTGTTTGAAAAATTTAGCTATGAATCATGAGGATTCAAATAGTTATTTTATTTGCTTCTTAATAAATAAAGTAACGTTGGAGCCCCATGAGACGAGATGCGTAATGCTTGAACCTAAGATGAAGTTACCAAACAATACAGATATTTTAATTACCTCAAATAAAAATAAATTAGGAGTACTGGTAGACAATGCGCTAGTTAGAGTTAACCACTCCAACCATATTTTAACTTATGTACATAATTCAACCGATAAGAAACTGACATTGAATAAGAAAATGAATTTAGCAATCGGTCATCAAGACTTTGTCATCAATAAGACGAACGGAGAAAACACGCAAAAAGAATATAGAATTAATAATTTAACGTTAAATGAAATACATGAATTAAGAAAAAAGGAATTAAGTGAGAAAGATTTTGATCTGTCACATTTACAGGATGAGGATAGAGAAAGAGTGATTAAAGTATTATTAGAACATTACCGCTGTTTTTCAAAATCATATAATACTCTGGGGAGCACAACGTTAGTATCTCTAGATTTTAAATTATCCCATGATTTAGCCATTCAATCCAAAGCTTATCCTTTACTCTACGCAATTAAACATTATGCGAAATCAGAAATCGAAAAGCTTCTAAAGGCTGGAATAATAAAACATTCTACATCTAACTACAGTTTTCGGTAATTTTTGTAAAAAAAAATTCATCAAAGAAAACATATAACCCGTGTAACATTAAATACAGAATGGCGTGTGACTATTGGCTTTTGAATGACATAACGGTAGGTTTTCCATACCATTTACCGGATATTAGAGAAATTTTAAATAATATAGGCGGGTACAAACTATACTGCACTTTAGATCTACATGCGGCATTTCAACAAATTGTTTTAAAACCTGAGGACAAACATAAATTGGCATTTATCACAGAATTTGGGAAATTTGAGCCAAACAGGCTTCCATTTGGTGCTAAAAATAGCTCAGCATATTTTGCTCAATTAGTGGACAAGTGCCTCAGTGATTTAAAAGAACATTATATACATTATTATTTAGATGATGTGGTTATTTGTGCAAATTCACAAGAAGAGATGGAAGAAAAATTATTGTTAATTTTAAAACGATTACAAGATGTAAATCTAACAATAGAACCATCAAAATTACAATTGTATAAAGACAAGATTGAATTCTTAGGCTTTGAAATTAATGAGAACGGTGTAGCACCAGCAGAGAAAAATATTAAAAAAATTTCTAATTTCCCTGTACCTAAGAATAGGCGACAATTAAAATCCTTCTTAGGGCTATGTAATTATTTCAGGGAATTAATTAATAAGTATTCATAGACTGTATATCCGTTAATACAAGCAACAAGTCCGAAAGTAAAGTTTGTATGGAACGCAGAGATGCAGCAGGCTTTTGAGAAAATTCAGAACTCTGTTTTGCAAAAACCAACGACTTTCAAGATAGACTTTAATAAGCCTTTTATTTTAAGTTGTGATGCTTCAAAGATTGCGTTATCAGCGATACTGATGCAGGAATATGAAGGTACACAAATGCCAATAGAATTTTACTCTAGAAAATTAAAGGATTCCGAAACCAGATATCCCTCAATAAAACTTGAGCAGTTGGCAATGCATGATGCGATGATACATTTTAAAAAATTCTTATTTGGCAAACGATTTAAAGTTCTAACTGATTCCAAATCATTAACGCATCATTTAAGTTTAACAAAACTATCAGATATTACAGCGCGATGGTTATTAGATATACAGGAATTTGATTTCAAAATTGAACATATTGCAGGAGAATCGAACCCTGAAGATTTTCTATCAAGGGCAGTTTTTACTATTCCTATTCTAGAAAAACTAACAGAGGATATTTTTAAAGTTGATAAAACTATATCCGTAGAAAGTATGTCGATACATCAACAAAAAGATCCAAAACTCAAAATTATCATTGAAGCAATACGAAATAAGAAAGAGAGGAGAAGGTACAAAATGTTTAGATGGGACAGTGACCGCAAAATACTATGGGTAATGCCGGATAGAGATTCAATGACAGAAGAGCAGCCAGCTTTAATAGTGGTTCCAGAGAAATTAAAGAACAATGTAATGGTGAATGCACACTCGGCTCATTTCGGCTTCCCTAAGACGTACGATTTATGTAAATCAGTTTACTTTTGGTATGGAATGTACAGAGATATAAAAAATTATTGCGACACGTGTCACACATGCAAACTATACAAATCTAGACCGACAATTGCAGTTCCACTACAAAAGATAGAAAAAAATTATGCACCAGGAGAATTTTTATCCATTGATATCATTGGCAAACTTCCACGTTCATTGAAAGGTAATCAATTCGTTCTAACAATCGTCGATCACTACTCACGGTTTTTGTCAGTGTTTCCCTTACGTAAAATTACTCAGCGTCGCTAATTAATGCGGTAACGAAATATTTTTCATCGTTTGGCTTGCCAAAAATTGTATTGACTGATAATGGACCACAATTTATATCGGATGAATTTCCATCATTTCTATCAAATTTGAATATTGAAAGTAGACAGACCAGTGTATATTTTCCGAGAGCAAATTCCATGTGTGAAAGAACACATCGTCAGTATAAAGAATCTATTAAGGCTTCCTCACAAAAATTATTCGATTGGGATGCTCAATCCCGATTCATTGTATATAAATAATTCGATTTCCAGAAGCACTGGTTACACGCCAAGCGTTTTATTTCTTAATCGCCCCCTTAGAGCACCTTTCTCCACCCACCAGCCTTGTGAGTCTCAGAAGCCATCACCAGAGTATCTGAAAAAAAAACATTCGAACAAATTGAACAGATTCGTAATGATACGTTAGCTAATCAGAGAAGAATGATGGACGAATATGACAAAAGACAAAGGAAAGCTACGGTTAGATTGAATATTGGGGATACTCTATACATCAAGAGTTTTAGGGCGATGAGTACGTTTCACCCAAAATTTATGGGCCCCTATATCATTATGAAAAGCTTTAGAAATAATAATTTTTTATGTAAAAATGCGGTGAATTCTTTTGAAGCAGATTGTAAGGTGCATATAACAAAATTAGTGAAAATGAATTTGCCAAAAGTGCAAACTAATATAATCGATGAGGAGAATATCAATGGCGATGACACACATGTGGAATTTGACAATGAGAGTAGTAAACAAATTATTTCACAGGAGACGTATTCGCGAAAAAATACATTGTCACATCAGGAACCCCGGAAGCAAATTGTTTCGCACAGTGTGGGCGAAACAAAAATTCAACAACATGGTTATAATCTTAGACCAAGAAGTAATCAAATCAAATAAATAAAAAAAAATAGAGCAAGTGAAGTAGGGCATGTATGAATGAGTCACAAGGAATAAGTACAGTAATTCAATACGGGTAAGGTAAATTGCAAATTAATCACATGGTAAAAAAAATTATAAAAAAAGGAATTATTAATGTAAAATAAATGTGAAGCTGTGAATGAATAAGATAGTACAATGAATTACAAGATAAAATCACAAAGCAAATGAAGCACGAGTAAAGAGTAAATAACGTAGTTAGGAGGCAATAACAATAAAATAATAGTAAGTGAGGTATGAAAAGAATAATAGAAGGTAATAAATTACTATAAGACACGATAAAATAGTGACAAATCAAAAGAACATAAGAGCGATATAAAGATGGATTGTATGATATGTACAACAAAGTGTGTTAGGTGTGTCATAAAAATGAATAGTAAAATAAATGACCAATAAAAGTTTAAATACATACCTGTGGAAGTGAGAATAGATTGAAGTGACGGATGAAAATTTTCCAGCAGGCAAGGAATTTAAAAGCAGTTAGGCAGAATTTATAACCATCAGATGTCAAGTTCATTTAGGTGACGAGGTACATGAAAATATTAAGATACGAATCAATTAAGCATCAATGGTCAACGGTAACAAAGCAATACGGATATTTAAAGAACCATGAGTGGCAAAATAATGAGATAAATGGCATTCACCTTAATTAATCAATAAAGATAATTAAATAAATAATAAAAAATAAACAGTAATTAGTGCGGGAGTTTTACTGCAGCAATTTTCGGAGATAAGCAGTGGAAAGAATTGAAACGAAAAACTGGTTTTGAACGAGTAGGACCGGGTGCGAATGTTACCCTTGAACCGAAAGGAATGGGTTTCCATAGTAACGTCAGAAGGGGCATTTGTCAAGTTGTATTAACTTGATAGTTTGTAAACAAACTGTGATGGATGAAGAATTGAGATGCAAAAGAAAAATCGCGGAATGTATGGGAAAAGTTAGCGTAAGGCAGCGAAATAAAGGTATCAGCGTAAAGACAACCACGATATAACTGTGTTTTACGTGAAATCATGCACAGAGAATATATCATATGTAAAATTCTGGACTTTGAATACGAACAATCTGTGAGAATGACATAAGTGTATGATGATTTGCAGTTACAATGATGTCGATGTATGTATATATAGTTAGTGTTGTTATGATAAGGTTTATTTTATGTCATGAAATTTTTGTGCGGTAATTATTATTTTACAATTATTATAAAAAAATGGGTATATAAATATTATAGTGTTTTTTTTATAGAGGAAATATTTAGTAGTAATTAAGTTGATAATATGATGATGTATAGTTGCAAATTGTATGATGGAATTTTCATTGATCAATGTAGTGGGTAATAAGAAGCTTATTGTGTAGTATTCTATGTTTGTTTTATATTATGATAGTGATGCTAAGAGTTAACGCACGTGAACATGTTAGATAAATAACTCAGATGTCATTTCAAGATATAATTAATTCAATGAAGATGATGAAATTATGTGGTTCTAAGTTTGTAATGGTATCTCTGATAAAGAGCAGGGAACAATGTTGAATAGAATGAGTAAGACAAATTTGTAATGTACTCATTCCTGTTGAAATTTCCAATGTATTATACTCAGTAAATATACAGAACCACAAATGTGCTAATTATATGAATTTTTATGTACAGTAAGACTTGTGTATGGTAAAGAAATTGCATATAATATGTATATAGAATTCGAAGTCTCATTAAAAATTCAAAATTAGTTTGGTTTGTCGTTTTGACTAAGATTTAATTTAATATTGTGATGCGTGGAGGCACACCTACACTGTCATGTATGCTCCAAAATGTTTATTTTCAGCTACTGTGAACAGGGACATGAGTCGACTATAAAAAAAAATAAATTTTTTTATCCATAGTGGTGGAGTGTGATGTAGAAGTGAAAATGGTATAATTTCCCACGTTGTGTGGCCAATAACGAATGTATTATACAGGATGCAGAGGCAGGGGTAAATACTGGATTGTAAACCAATAAAACATAGAAGAATAGCTGTTGGTGTGGCCAGAGATAGCGATGTGAAGTCTAAATTTTACAAGAAAGATGGTCGTTATTTTATGGCCCATAGTAAAAACGTCAAATGAGAAGGGTCAAATTTGTTTTGCAAAATAAAATTATGGTGGGGAGGTATTTCGTAGACTATGGACAGAGGCGACAGAAGCTGTTTAATAAAGAAGCAATTGGGGCAGGAACCACTGAAAGAAAAAACAGCCCACTGCCCAATGAAAGTGAGGGGCGGGCCAGAATGGCCCCCCTGTAAACGGACGACAGCTCCGCTAAGGACGGAAGGTTTTGAAAAAGAATGTGACGGCTCTTCGATTTGGGTTCCACAGAGTTAGATGTTAGAGACTCTCGTCTGCCCCAGGGCCTTGGAGAAGTGCAAATATCCCGCCAAGGTGTTCCTATAAATGAGATGATTCTGGGTCCCGGTCGCCGATGCTACCATCATTGTTGATTACATCAGCTATAGTAAGCGCCTCCCCAATAGACTCTAAAAATCATCTTTGACAATATAGTTTGCCTCTGCTTCTGGGTTCTCAATGTTAAAATTGTTAATATGAAACGGATTGTTATATTAATAGCTATGACAAGTTAATTGAAATTTGTGTTATCAAATAAATGTACGTTTAAGGTCAATGATTTGTCTTCCTTGCTTGTTCCAAACCATGAATGCATCCATTGTTTCAAGGTAAATAATACCCTACAGAACCGGCAAGATTCGAACTCGCGATCTCCTGTTTACTAGACAGCCGCTTTAACCAACTAAGCCACGGCGCCACTTCCTGCACTGCATTATCTTTTAACTATCTGTAAGCACAACAACAATCCACTTTAACTGTCAGTCGAGAGAGCAAGGTTGAAAGTATACATTTCAGTAACATGCATAAAAAAATAATGCCCCATGGGTCACATGACGAGTTCCCTTACATACTCTGTCTTAAATTAAGTTAAATAAAGTGGTGTAGTATGTCGTCTACAGTCTGCTTAGTCTAATTTTTTTCGTCTTACCTTCACTTTAACCCCAAATAGAAATACTAATAATTCTCCAGCTAATATTTTGAATAAGAATTAAATTTTAGTAACAGAATGTGTGAATGGCAATTTCAAGATTATATGAATGCTGGTTATACAGGTAAATAATTAAAATACAACATCACTGGAGCAATGCGTTTAAAGATTCTTCGTTTTAGATCACAACTACAAAAAACTACGGAGGAAGATTTCTTTATATACTTAAAATACAACGGCTGTATGACAAAAAACTCATTATATCCAGACTGAAACAAACACAGGTAGATGTACTGAAAATTCGAGATTAATCTATAAAAGAAAGCGGGAATTTTCTCGAATACAAATAAATGGACAAAGAAGTAGAGAAAGCCGATGTATGAAATGAACGGATTCCATAACTTTCCAAAACTTGCAGTAATAGCGGATTTTGTCAATGACATCGTGAATAAAATAAAGGTGTCTGCATGTATCACAGTAGTTTCCCGTAGAAAACCCGATATAAGTCACTGCCTGCAGTCTGGTGCACATCGGAATCCTAATCATGCTTTCTAATCAGAAGTGCACACTAATTCTCTGAAAGATTTATCTAAAAAATAGTTTTTAAAGCGTTTCTGTAGTAGTATTTGATTAAAATAATATGAAACTCAAGATCAGTTGTTTTTAGGAATGCTCCTCCTTTGTTTCCAGAGATTTCAGAGTCCCGAATTTTTCTGAAAACAGAGCGTCCGGCAGAAGATTATCTGTCCTGGAAATATGATACAAAATGGATTTCTAATGAGCACTTTTATTGAGAAAAGAATAATTTCAAAGGCACCGGCGAGATTCGAACTCGCGATCTCCTGTTTACAAGACAGGCGCTTTAACCAACTAAGCCACGGCGCCATCAGTGTTTTACAAAGTCTACCAAAAATGTCCCGGGAAAATATTTTACACTGTGAAAATAGCATGCAAAAAGGAAAATATGCTATGAACACTATTTCAGCAAAATATTCCAAAGGCACCGGCGAGATTCCAACTCGAGATCTCATGTTTAAAAGATAGGCGCTTTAACAAACTAAGCAATGGCGCCTGCTTTGGATTCACAATTTGTATCAAACACGTTTCGGGAATATCTTTTACATTGTGAAAATTGCATGAACAAAGGGAGTTCTGCCAAGAACATTTCTTCAGAAAGTAAAAATTCCAAAGGCACCGGCGAGATTCGAACTCGCGATCTCCTGTTTACTAGACAGGCGCTTTAACCAACTAAGCCACGGCGCCACTTCCTGCACTGCATTATCTTTTAACTATCTGTAAGTACAACAACAATCCACTTTATTTGTCAGTCGAGAGAGCAAGTTTGAATGTATACATTTCAGTGACATGCATAAAAAAATGCCCGATGGGTCACATGACGAGTTACCCTTAAATACTCTGTGTTAAAGTAAGTTAAATAAAGTGGTGTAGTATTTCGTCTACAGTCTGCTTAGTCTAATTTTTTTCGTCTTACCTTCACTTTAACCCCAAATAGAAATACTAATAATTCTCCAGCTAATATTTTGAATAAGAATTAAATTTTAGTAACAGAATGTGTGAATGGCAATTTCAAGATTATATGAATGCTGGTTATACAGGTAAATAATTAAAATACAACATCACTGGAGCAATGCGTTTAAAGATTCTTCGTTTTAGATCACAACTACAAAAAACTACGGAGGAAGATTTCTTTATATACTTAAAATACAACGGCTGTATGACAAAAAACTCATTATATCCAGACTGAAACAAACACAGGTAGATGTACTGAAAATTCGAGATTAATCTATAAAAGAAAGCGGGAATTTTCTCGAATACAAATAAATGGACAAAGAAGTAGAGAAAGCCGATGTATGAGATGAACGGATTCCATAACTTTCCAAAACTTGCAGTAATAGCGGATTTTGTCAATGACATCGTGCATAAAATAAAGGTGTCTGCATGTATCACAGTAGTTTCCCGTAGAAAACCTGATTTAAGTCACTGCCTGCAGTCTGGTGCACATCGGAATCCTAATCATGCTTTCTAATCAGAAGTGCACACTAATTCTCTGAAAGATTTATCTAAAAAATAGTTTTTAAAGCGTTTCTGTAGTAGTATTTGATTAAAATAATATGAAACTCAAGATCAGTTGTTTTTAGGAATGCTCCTCCTTTGTTTCCAGAGATTTCAGAGTCCCGAATTTTTCTGAAAACAGAGCGTCCGGCAGAAGATTATCTGTCCTGGAAATATGATACAAAATGGATTTCTAATGAGCACTTTTATTGAGAAAAGAATAATTTCAAAGGCACCGGCGAGATTCGAACTCGCGATCTCCTGTTTACAAGACAGGCGCTTTAACCAACTAAGCCACGGCGCCATCAGTGTTTTACAAAGTCTACCAAAAATGTCCCGGGAAAATATTTTACACTGTGAAAATAGCATGCAAAAAGGAAAATATATGAACTATTTCAGCAAAATATTCCAAAGGCACCGGCGAGATTCCAACTCGAGATCTCATGTTTAAAAGATAGGCGCTTTAACAAACTAAGCAATGGCGCCTGCTTTGGATTCACAATTTGTATCAAACACGTTTCGGGAATATCTTTTACATTGTGAAAATTGCATGAACAAAGGGAGTTCTGCCAAGAACATTTCTTCAGAAAGTAAAAATTCCAAAGGCACCGGCGAGATTCGAACTCGCGATCTCCTGTTTACTAGACAGGCGCTTTAACCAACTAAGCCACGGCGCCACTTCCTGCACTGCATTATCTTTTAACTATCTGTAAGTACAACAACAATCCACTTTATTTGTCAGTCGAGAGAGCAAGTTTGAATGTATACATTTCAGTGACATGCATAAAAAAATGCCCGATGGATCACATGACGAGTTACCCTTAAATACTCTGTGTTAAAGTAAGTTAAATAAAGTGGTGTAGTATTTCGTCTACAGTCTGCTTAGTCTAATTTTTTTCGTCTTACCTTCACTTTAACCCCAAATAGAAATACTAATAATTCTCCAGCTAATATTTTGAATAAGAATTAAATTTTAGTAACAGAATGTGTGAATGGCAATTTCAAGATTATATGAATGCTGGTTATACAGGTAAATAATTAAAATACAACATCACTGGAGCAATGCGTTTAAAGATTCTTCGTTTTAGATCACAACTACAAAAAACTACGGAGGAAGATTTCTTTATATACTTAAAATACAACGGCTGTATGACAAAAAACTCATTATATCCAGACTGAAACAAACACAGGTAGATGTACTGAAAATTCGAGATTAATCTATAAAAGAAAGCGGGAATTTTCTCGAATACAAATAAATGGACAAAGAAGTAGAGAAAGCCGATGTATGAGATGAACGGATTCCATAACTTTCCAAAACTTGCAGTAATAGCGGATTTTGTCAATGACATCGTGAATAAAATAAAGGTGTCTGCATGTATCACAGTAGTTTCCCGTAGAAAACCTGATATAAGTCACTGCCTGCAGTCTGGTGCACATCGGAATCCTAATCATGCTTTCTAATCAGAAGTGCACACTAATTCTCTGAAAGATTTATCTAAAAAATAGTTTTTAAAGCGTTTCTGTAGTAGTATTTGATTAAAATAATATGAAACTCAAGATCAGTTGTTTTTAGGAATGCTCCTCCTTTGTTTCCAGAGATTTCAGAGTCCCGAATTTTTCTGAAAACAGAGCGTCCGGCAGAAGATTATCTGTCCTGGAAATATGATACAAAATGGATTTCTAATGAGCACTTTTATTGAGAAAAGAATAATTTCAAAGGCACCGGCGAGATTCGAACTCGCGATCTCCTGTTTACAAGACAGGCGCTTTAACCAACTAAGCCACGGCGCCATCAGTGTTTTACAAAGTCTACCAAAAATGTCCCGGGAAAATATTTTACACTGTGAAAATAGCATGCAAAAAGGAAAATATGCTATTTCAGCAAAATATTCCAAAGGCACCGGCGAGATTCCAACTCGAGATCTCATGTTTAAAAGATAGGCGCTTTAACAAACTAAGCAATGGCGCCTGCTTTGGATTCACAATTTGTATCAAACACGTTTCGGGAATATCTTTTACATTGTGAAAATTGCATGAACAAAGGGAGTTCTGCCAAGAACATTTCTTCAGAAAGTAAAAATTCCAAAGGCACCGGCGAGATTCGAACTCGCGATCTCCTGTTTACTAGACAGGCGCTTTAACCAACTAAGCCACGGCGCCACTTCCTGCACTTCATTATCTTTTAACTATCTGTAAGTACAACAACAATCCACTTTATTTGTCAGTCGAGAGAGCAAGTTTGAATGTATACATTTCAGTGACATGCATAAAAAAATGCCCGATGGATCACATGACGAGTTACCCTTAAATACTCTGTGTTAAAGTAAGTTAAATAAAGTGGTGTAGTATTTCGTCTACAGTCTGCTTAGTCTAATTTTTTTCGTCTTACCTTCACTTTAACCCCAAATAGAAATACTAATAATTCTCCAGCTAATATTTTGAATAAGAATTAAATTTTAGTAACAGAATGTGTGAATGGCAATTTCAAGATTATATGAATGCTGGTTATACAGGTAAATAATTAAAATACAACATCACTGGAGCAATGCGTTTATTGATTCTTCGTTTTAGATCACAACTACAAAAAACTACGTAGGAAGATTTCTTTATATACTTAAAATACAACGGTTGTATGACAAAAAACTCATTATATCCAGACTGAAACAAACACAGGTAGATGTACTGAAAATTCGAGATTAATCTATAAAAGAAAGCGGGAATTTTCTCGAATACAAATAAATGGACAAACAAGTAGAGAAAGCCGATGTATGAGATGAACGGATTCCATAACTTTCCAAAACTTGCAGTAATAGCGGATTTTGTCAATGACATCGTGAATAAAATAAAGGTGTCTGCATGTATCACAGTAGTTACCCGTAGAAAACCCGATATATGTCACTGCCTGCAGTCTGGTGTACATCGGAATCCTAATCATGCTTTCTAATCAGAAGTGCACACTAATTCTCTGAAAGATTTATCTAAAAAATAGTTTTTAAAGCGTTTCTGTAGTAGTATTTGATTAAAATAATATGAAACTCAAGATCAGTTGTTTTTAGGAATACTCCTCCTTTGTTTCCAGAGATTTCAGAGTCAAGAATTTTTCTGAAAACAGAGCGTCCGGCAGAAGATTATCTATCCTGGAAATATGATACAAAATGGATTTCTAATGAGCACTTTTATTGAGAAAAGAATAATTTCAAAGGCACCGGCGAGATTCGAACTCGCGATCTCCTGTTTACAAGACAGGCGCTTTAACCAACTAAGCCACGGCGCCATCAGTGTTTTACAAAGTCTACCAAAAATGTCCCGGGAAAATATTTTACACTGTGAAAATAGCATGCAAAAAGGAAAATATGCTATGAACACTATTCAGCAAAATATTCCAAAGGCACCGGCGAGATTCCAACTCGAGATCTCATGTTTAAAAGATAGGCGCTTTAACAAACTAAGCAATGGCGCCTGCTTTGGATTCACAATTTGTATCAAACACGTTTCGAGAATATCTTTTACATTGTGAAAATTGCATGAACAAAGGGAGTTCTGCCAAGAACATTTCTTCAGAAAGTAAAAACTCCAAAGGCACCGGCGAGATTCGAACTCGCGATCTCCTGTTTACTAGACAGGCGCTTTAACCAACTAAGCCACGGCGCCACTTCCTGCACTGCATTATCTTTTAACTATCTGTAAGTACAACAACAATCCACTTTATTTGTCAGTCGAGAGAGCAAGTTTGAATGTATACATTTCAGTGACATGCATAAAAAAAATGCCCGATGGATCACATGACGAGTTACCCTTAAATACTCTGTGTTAAAGTAAGTTCAATAAAGTGGTGTAGTATTTCGTCTACAGTCTGCTTAGTCTAATTTTTTTCGTCTTACCTTCACTTTAACCCCAAATAGAAATACTAATAATTCTCCAGCTAATATTTTGAATAAGAATTAAATTTTAGTAACAGAATGTGTGAATGGCAATTTCAAGATTATATGAATGCTGGTTATACAGGTAAATAATTAAAATACAACATCACTGGAGCAATGCGTTTAAAGATTCTTCGTTTTAGATCACAACTACAAAAAACTACGGAGGAAGATTTCTTTATATACTTAAAATACAACGGCTGTATGACAAAAAACTCATTATATCCAGACTGAAACAAACACAGGTAGATGTACTGAAAATTCGAGATTAATCTATAAAAGAAAGCGGAAATTTTCTCGAATACAAATAAATGGACAAAGAAGTAGAGAAAGCCGATGTATGAGATGAACGGATTCCATAACTTTCCAAAACTTGCAGTAATAGCGGATTTTGTCAATGACATCGTGCATAAAATAAAGGTGTCTGCATGTATCACAGTAGTTACCCGTAGAAAACCCGATATATGTCACTGCCTGCAGTCTGGTGTACATCGGAATCCTAATCATGCTTTCTAATCAGAAGTGCACACTAATTCTCTGAAAGATTTATCTAAAAAATAGTTTTTAAAGCGTTTCTGTAGTAGTATTTGATTAAAATAATATGAAACTCAAGATCAGTTGTTTTTAGGAATGCTCCTCCTTTGTTTCCAGAGATTTCAGAGTCCCGAATTTTTCTGAAAACAGAGCGTCCGGCAGAAGATTATCTGTCCTGGAAATATGATACAAAATGGATTTCTAATGAGCACTTTTATTGAGAAAAGAATAATTTCAAAGGCACCGGCGAGATTCGAACTCGCGATCTCCTGTTTACAAGACAGGCGCTTTAACCAACTAAGCCACGGCGCCATCAGTGTTTTACAAAGTCTACCAAAAATGTCCCGGGAAAATATTTTACACTGTGAAAATAGCATGCAAAAAGGAAAATATGCTATGAACACTATTTCAGCAAAATATTCCAAAGGCACCGGCGAGATTCCAACTCGAGATCTCATGTTTAAAAGATAGGCGCTTTAACAAACTAAGCAATGGCGCCTGCTTTGGATTCACAATTTGTATCAAACACGTTTCGGGAATATCTTTTACATTGTGAAAATTGCATGAACAAAGGGAGTTCTGCCAAGAACATTTCTTCAGAAAGTAAAAATTCCAAAGGCACCGGCGAGATTCGAACTCGCGATCTCCTGTTTACTAGACAGGCGCTTTAACCAACTAAGCCACGGCGCCACTTCCTGCACTGCATTATCTTTTAACTATCTGTAAGTACAACAACAATCCACTTTATTTGTCAGTCGAGAGAGCAAGTTTGAATGTATACATTTCAGTGACATGCATAAAAAAATGCCCGATGGATCACATGACGAGTTACCCTTAAATACTCTGTGTTAAAGTAAGTTAAATAAAGTGGTGTAGTATTTCGTCTACAGTCTGCTTAGTCTAATTTTTTTCGTCTTACCTTCACTTTAACCCCAAATAGAAATACTAATAATTCTCCAGCTAATATTTTGAATAAGAATTAAATTTTAGTAACAGAATGTGTGAATGGCAATTTCAAGATTATATGAATGCTGGTTATACAGGTAAATAATTAAAATACAACATCACTGGAGCAATGCGTTTAAAGATTCTTCGTTTTAGATCACAACTACAAAAAACTACGGAGGAAGATTTCTTTATATACTTAAAATACAACGGCTGTATGACAAAAAACTCATTATATCCAGACTGAAACAAACACAGGTAGATGTACTGAAAATTCGAGATTAATCTATAAAAGAAAGCGGGAATTTTCTCGAATACAAATAAATGGACAAAGAAGTAGAGAAAGCCGATGTATGAGATGAACGGATTCCATAACTTTCCAAAACTTGCAGTAATAGCCGATTTTGTCAATGACATCGTGAATAAAATAAAGGTGTCTGCATGTATCACAGTAGTTACCCGTAGAAAACCCGATATATGTCACTGCCTGCAGTCTGGTGTACATCGGAATCCTAATCATGCTTTCTAATCAGAAGTGCACACTAATTCTCTGAAAGATTTATCTAAAAAATAGTTTTTAAAGCGTTTCTGTAGTAGTATTTGATTAAAATAATATGAAACTCAAGATCAGTTGTTTTTAGGAATGCTCCTCCTTTGTTTCCAGAGATTTCAGAGTCCCGAATTTTTCTGAAAACAGAGCGTCCGGCAGAAGATTATCTGTCCTGGAAATATGATACAAAATGGATTTCTAATGAGCACTTTTATTGAGAAAAGAATAATTTCAAAGGCACCGGCGAGATTCGAACTCGCGATCTCCTGTTTACAAGACAGGCGCTTTAACCAACTAAGCCACGGCGCCATCAGTGTTTTACAAAGTCTACCAAAAATGTCCCGGGAAAATATTTTACACTGTGAAAATAGCATGCAAAAAGGAAAATATGCTATTTCAGCAAAATATTCCAAAGGCACCGGCGAGATTCCAACTCGAGATCTCATGTTTAAAAGATAGGCGCTTTAACAAACTAAGCAATGGCGCCTGCTTTGGATTCACAATTTGTATCAAACACGTTTCGAGAATATCTTTTACATTGTGAAAATTGCATGAACAAAGGGAGTTCTGCCAAGAACATTTCTTCAGAAAGTAAAAATTCCAAAGGCACCGGCGAGATTCGAACTCGCGATCTCCTGTTTACTAGACAGGCGCTTTAACCAACTAAGCCACGGCGCCACTTCCTGCACTGCATTATCTTTTAACTATCTGTAAGTACAACAACAATCCACTTTATTTGTCAGTCGAGAGAGCAAGTTTGAATGTATACATTTCAGTGACATGCATAAAAAAATGCCCGATGGATCACATGACGAGTTACCCTTAAATACTCTGTGTTAAAGTAAGTTCAATAAAGTGGTGTAGTATTTCGTCTACAGTCTGCTTAGTCTAATTTTTTTCGTCTTACCTTCACTTTAACCCCAAATAGAAATACTAATAATTCTCCAGCTAATATTTTGAATAAGAATTAAATTTTAGTAACAGAATGTGTGAATGGCAATTTCAAGATTATATGAATGCTGGTTATACAGGTAAATAATTAAAATACAACATCACTGGAGCAATGCGTTTATTGATTCTTCGTTTTAGATCACAACTACAAAAAACTACGGAGGAAGATTTCTTTATATACTTAAAATACAACGGCTGTATGACAAAAAACTCATTATATCCAGACTGAAACAAACACAGGTAGATGTACTGAAAATTCGAGATTAATCTATAAAAGAAAGCGGGAATTTTCTCGAATACAAATAAATGGACAAAGAAGTAGAGAAAGCCGATGTATGAAATGAACGGATTCCATAACTTTCCAAAACTTGCAGTAATAGCGGATTTTGTCAATGACATCGTGAATAAAATAAAGGTGTCTGCATGTATCACAGTAGTTACCCGTAGAAAACCCGATGTATGTCACTGCCTGCAGTCTGGTGTACATCGGAATC
This sequence comes from Dolomedes plantarius, assembly GCA_907164885.2. Taxonomy (NCBI): domain Eukaryota; kingdom Metazoa; phylum Arthropoda; class Arachnida; order Araneae; family Dolomedidae; genus Dolomedes; species Dolomedes plantarius. Next base: position 3,552,688 of record OU015499.1, on the reverse strand, counting down.
CTAATCATGCTTTCTAATCAGAAGTGCACACTAATTCTCTGAAAGATTTATCTAAAAAATAGTTTTTAAAGCGTGTCTGTAGTAGTATTTGATTAAAATAATATGAAACTCAAGTTCAGTTGTTTTTAGGAATACTCCTCCTTTGTTTCCAGAGATTTCAGAGTCCCGAATTTTTCTGAAAACAGAGCGTCCGGCAGAAGATTATCTATCCTGGAAATATGATACAAAATGGATTTCTAATGAGCACTTTTATTGAGAAAAGAATAATTTCAAAGGCACCGGCGAGATTCGAACTCGCGATCTCCTGTTTACAAGACAGGCGCTTTAACCAACTAAGCCACGGCGCCATCAGTGTTTTACAAAGTCTACCAAAAATGTCCCGGGAAAATATTTTACACTGTGAAAATAGCATGCAAAAAGGAAAATATGCTATTTCAGCAAAATATTCCAAAGGCACCGGCGAGATTCCAACTCGAGATCTCATGTTTAAAAGATAGGCGCTTTAACAAACTAAGCAATGGCGCCTGCTTTGGATTCACAATTTGTATCAAACACGTTTCGAGAATATCTTTTACATTGTGAAAATTGCATGAACAAAGGGAGTTCTGCCAAGAACATTTCTTCAGAAAGTAAAAATTCCAAAGGCACCGGCGAGATTCGAACTCGCGATCTCCTGTTTACTAGACAGGCGCTTTAACCAACTAAGCCACGGCGCCACTTCCTGCACTGCATTATCTTTTAACTATCTGTAAGTACAACAACAATCCACTTTATTTGTCAGTCGAGAGAGCAAGTTTGAATGTATACATTTCAGTGACATGCATAAAAAAATGCCCGATGGGTCACATGACGAGTTACCCTTAAATAATCTGTGTTAAAGTAAGTTCAATAAAGTGGTGTAGTATTTCGTCTACAGTCTGCTTAGTCTAATTTTTTTCGTCTTACCTTCACTTTAACCCCAAATAGAAATACTAATAATTCTCCAGCTAATATTTTGAATAAGAATTAAATTTTAGTAACAGAATGTGTGAATGGCAATTTCAAGATTATATGAATGCTGGTTATACAGGTAAATAATTAAAATACAACATCACTGGAGCAATGCGTTTAAAGATTCTTCGTTTTAGATCACAACTACAAAAAACTACGGAGGAAGATTTCTTTATATACTTAAAATACAACGGCTGTATGACAAAAAACTCATTATATCCAGACTGAAACAAACACAGGTAGATGTACTGAAAATTCGAGATTAATCTATAAAAGAAAGCGGAAATTTTCTCGAATACAAATAAATGGACAAAGAAGTAGAGAAAGCCGATGTATGAGATGAACGGATTCCATAACTTTCCAAAACTTGCAGTAATAGCGGATTTTGTCAATGACATCGTGCATAAAATAAAGGTGTCTGCATGTATCACAGTAGTTACCCGTAGAAAACCCGATATATGTCACTGCCTGCAGTCTGGTGTACATCGGAATCCTAATCATGCTTTCTAATCAGAAGTGCACACTAATTCTCTGAAAGATTTATCTAAAAAATAGTTTTTAAAGCGTTTCTGTAGTAGTATTTGATTAAAATAATATGAAACTCAAGATCAGTTGTTTTTAGGAATGCTCCTCCTTTGTTTCCAGAGATTTCAGAGTCCCGAATTTTTCTGAAAACAGAGCGTCCGGCAGAAGATTATCTGTCCTGGAAATATGATACAAAATGGATTTCTAATGAGCACTTTTATTGAGAAAAGAATAATTTCAAAGGCACCGGCGAGATTCGAACTCGCGATCTCCTGTTTACAAGACAGGCGCTTTAACCAACTAAGCCACGGCGCCATCAGTGTTTTACAAAGTCTACCAAAAATGTCCCGGGAAAATATTTTACACTGTGAAAATAGCATGCAAAAAGGAAAATATGCTATTTCAGCAAAATATTCCAAAGGCACCGGCGAGATTCCAACTCGAGATCTCATGTTTAAAAGATAGGCGCTTTAACAAACTAAGCAATGGCGCCTGCTTTGGATTCACAATTTGTATCAAACACGTTTCGAGAATATCTTTTACATTGTGAAAATTGCATGAACAAAGGGAGTTCTGCCAAGAACATTTCTTCAGAAAGTAAAAATTCCAAAGGCACCGGCGAGATTCGAACTCGCGATCTCCTGTTTACTAGACAGGCGCTTTAACCAACTAAGCCACGGCGCCACTTCCTGCACTGCATTATCTTTTAACTATCTGTAAGTACAACAACAATCCACTTTATTTGTCAGTCGAGAGAGCAAGTTTGAATGTATACATTTCAGTGACATGCATAAAAAAATGCCCGATGGATCACATGACGAGTTACCCTTAAATACTCTGTGTTAAAGTAAGTTAAATAAAGTGGTGTAGTATTTCGTCTACAGTCTGCTTAGTCTAATTTTTTTCGTCTTACCTTCACTTTAACCCCAAATAGAAATACTAATAATTCTCCAGCTAATATTTTGAATAAGAATTAAATTTTAGTAACAGAATGTGTGAATGGCAATTCTGAAGGTTATATGAATGCTAGTTATACAGGTAAATAATTAAAATACAACATCACTGGAGCAATGCGTTTAAAGATTCTTCGTTTTAGATCACAAATTCAAAGTACTACGGAGCAAAATTTCTTTATATACTTAAAATAAAAAGGCTGTATGAAAAAAAACTAATTATATCCAGACTGAAACAAGCACAGGTAGATTTACGGAAAATTCGAGATTAATCTAAAAAAGAAAGCGGGAATTTTCTCCAATACTATTAAATGGGCAAAGAAGTTGAGAAAGCCGATGTATGAGATGAACTGATTCCATAACTTTCCAAAAGTTGCAGTAATAGCCGATTTTGTCAATGACATCATTAATAAAATAAAGGTGTCTGCATGTATCACAGTAGTTACCAGTAGAAAACCCGATATAAGTCACTGCCTGCAGTCTGGTGGATATCGGAATCCTAATCGTACTTTCTAATCAGAACTGGACACTAATTCTCTGAAAGAATTATCTAAAAAATAGATTTTAAACGTTTCTGTAGTAGTATTTGATTAAAATAATATGAAACTCAAGTTCAGTTGTTTTTAGGAATACTCCTCCTTTGTTTCCAGAGATTTCAGAGTCCCGAATTTTTCTGAAAACAGAGCGTCCGGCAGAAGATTATCTGTCCTGGAAATATGATACAAAATGGATTTCTAATGAGCACTTTTATTGAGAAAAGAATAATTTCAAAGGCACCGGCGAGATTCGAACTCGCGATCTCCTGTTTACAAGACAGGCGCTTTAACCAACTAAGCCACGGCGCCATCAGTGTTTTACAAAGTCTACCAAAAATGTCCCGGGAAAATATTTTACACTGTGAAAATAGCATGCAAAAAGGAAAATATGCTATGACACTATTTCAGCAAAATATTCCAAAGGCACCGGCGAGATTCCAACTCGAGATCTCATGTTTAAAAGATAGGCGCTTTAACAAACTAAGCAATGGCGCCTGCTTTGGATTCACAATTTGTATCAAACACGTTTCGAGAATATCTTTTACATTGTGAAAATTGCATGAACAAAGGGAGTTCTGCCAAGAACATTTCTTCAGAAAGTAAAAATTCCAAAGGCACCGGCGAGATTCGAACTCGCGATCTCCTGTTTACTAGACAGGCGCTTTAACCAACTAAGCCACGGCGCCACTTCCTGCACTGCATTATCTTTTAACTATCTGTAAGTACAACAACAATCCACTTTAATTGTCAGTCGAGAGAGCAAGTTTGAATGTATACATTTCAGTGACATGCATAAAAAAATGCCCGATGGATCACATGACGAGTTACCCTTAAATACTCTGTGTTAAAGTAAGTTAAATAAAGTGGTGTAGTATTTCGTCTACAGTCTGCTTAGTCTAATTTTTTTCGTCTTACCTTCACTTTAACCCCAAATAGAAATACTAATAATTCTCCAGCTAATATTTTGAATAAGAATTAAATTTTAGTAACAGAATGTGTGAATGGCAATTTCAAGATTATATGAATGCTGGTTATACAGGTAAATAATTAAAATACAACATCACTGGAGCAATGCGTTTAAAGATTCTTCGTTTTAGATCACAACTACAAAAAACTACGGAGGAAGATTTCTTTATATACTTAAAATACAACGGCTGTATGACAAAAAACTCATTATATCCAGACTGAAACAAACACAGGTAGATGTACTGAAAATTCGAGATTAATCTATAAAAGAAAGCGGAAATTTTCTCGAATACAAATAAATGGACAAAGAAGTAGAGAAAGCCGATGTATGAGATGAACGGATTCCATAACTTTCCAAAACTTGCAGTAATAGCGGATTTTGTCAATGACATCGTGCATAAAATAAAGGTGTCTGCATGTATCACAGTAGTTACCCGTAGTAAACCCGATATATGTCACTGCCTGCAGTCTGGTGCACATCGGAATCCTAATCATGCTTTCTAATCAGAAGTGCACACTAATTCTCTGAAAGATTTATCTAAAAAATAGTTTTTAAAGCGTTTCTGTAGTAGTATTTGATTAAAATAATATGAAACTCAAGATCAGTTGTTTTTAGGAATGCTCCTCCTTTGTTTCCAGAGATTTCAGAGTCCCGAATTTTTCTGAAAACAGAGCGTCCGGCAGAAGATTATCTGTCCTGGAAATATGATACAAAATGGATTTCTAATGAGCACTTTTATTGAGAAAAGAATAATTTCAAAGGCACCGGCGAGATTCGAACTCGCGATCTCCTGTTTACAAGACAGGCGCTTTAACCAACTAAGCCACGGCGCCATCAGTGTTTTACAAAGTCTACCAAAAATGTCCCGGGAAAATATTTTACACTGTGAAAATAGCATGCAAAAAGGAAAATATGCTATTTCAGCAAAATATTCCAAAGGCACCGGCGAGATTCCAACTCGAGATCTCATGTTTAAAAGATAGGCGCTTTAACAAACTAAGCAATGGCGCCTGCTTTGGATTCACAATTTGTATCAAACACGTTTCGGGAATATCTTTTACATTGTGAAAATTGCATGAACAAAGGGAGTTCTGCCAAGAACATTTCTTCAGAAAGTAAAAATTCCAAAGGCACCGGCGAGATTCGAACTCGCGATCTCCTGTTTACTAGACAGGCGCTTTAACCAACTAAGCCACGGCGCCACTTCCTGCACTGCATTATCTTTTAACTATCTGTAAGTACAACAACAATCCACTTTATTTGTCAGTCGAGAGAGCAAGTTTGAATGTATACATTTCAGTGACATGCATAAAAAAATGCCCGATGGATCACATGACGAGTTACCCTTAAATACTCTGTGTTAAAGTAAGTTAAATAAAGTGGTGTAGTATTTCGTCTACAGTCTGCTTAGTCTAATTTTTTTCGTCTTACCTTCACTTTAACCCCAAATAGAAATACTAATAATTCTCCAGCTAATATTTTGAATAAGAATTAAATTTTAGTAACAGAATGTGTGAATGGCAATTTCAAGATTATATGAATGCTGGTTATACAGGTAAATAATTAAAATACAACATCACTGGAGCAATGCGTTTAAAGATTCTTCGTTTTAGATCACAACTACAAAAAACTACGGAGGAAGATTTCTTTATATACTTAAAATACAACGGCTGTATGACAAAAAACTCATTATATCCAGACTGAAACAAACACAGGTAGATGTACTGAAAATTCGAGATTAATCTATAAAAGAAAGCGGAAATTTTCTCGAATACAAATAAATGGACAAAGAAGTAGAGAAAGCCGATGTATGAGATGAACGGATTCCATAACTTTCCAAAACTTGCAGTAATAGCCGATTTTGTCAATGACATCGTGAATAAAATAAAGGTGTCTGCATGTATCACAGTAGTTACCCGTAGAAAACCCGATATATGTCACTGCCTGCAGTCTGGTGTACATCGGAATCCTAATCATGCTTTCTAATCAGAAGTGCACACTAATTCTCTGAAAGATTTATCTAAAAAATAGTTTTTAAAGAGTTTCTGTAGTAGTATTTGATTAAAATAATATGAAACTCAAGATCAGTTGTTTTTAGGAATACTCCTCCTTTGTTTCCAGAGATTTCAGAGTCCCGAATTTTTCTGAAAACAGAGCGTCCGGCAGAAGATTATCTATCCTGTAAATATGATACAAAATGGATTTCTAATGAGCACTTTTATTGAGAAAAGAATAATTTCAAAGGCACCGGCGAGATTCGAACTCGCGATCTCCTGTTTACAAGACAGGCGCTTTAACCAACTAAGCCACGGCGCCATCAGTGTTTTACAAAGTCTACCAAAAATGTCCCGGGAAAATATTTTACACTGTGAAAATAGCATGCAAAAAGGAAAATATGCTATTTCAGCAAAATATTCCAAAGGCACCGGCGAGATTCCAACTCGAGATCTCATGTTTAAAAGATAGGCGCTTTAACAAACTAAGCAATGGCGCCTGCTTTGGATTCACAATTTGTATCAAACACGTTTCGAGAATATCTTTTACATTGTGAAAATTGCATGAACAAAGGGAGTTCTGCCAAGAACATTTCTTCAGAAAGTAAAAATTCCAAAGGCACCGGCGAGATTCGAACTCGCGATCTCCTGTTTACTAGACAGGCGCTTTAACCAACTAAGCCACGGCGCCACTTCCTGCACTTCATTATCTTTTAACTATCTGTAAGTACAACAACAATCCACTTTATTTGTCAGTCGAGAGAGCAAGTTTGAATGTATACATTTCAGTGACATGCATAAAAAAATGCCCGATGGATCACATGACGAGTTACCCTTAAATACTCTGTGTTAAAGTAAGTTAAATAAAGTGGTGTAGTATTTCGTCTACAGTCTGCTTAGTCTAATTTTTTTCGTCTTACCTTCACTTTAACCCCAAATAGAAATACTAATAATTCTCCAGCTAATATTTTGAATAAGAATTAAATTTTAGTAACAGAATGTGTGAATGGCAATTTCAAGATTATATGAATGCTGGTTATACAGGTAAATAATTAAAATACAACATCACTGGAGCAATGCGTTTATTGATTCTTCGTTTTAGATCACAACTACAAAAAAACTACGGAGGAAGATTTCTTTATATACTTAAAATACAACGGCTGTATGACAAAAAACTCATTATATCCAGACTGAAACAAACACAGGTAGATGTACTGAAAATTCGAGATTAATCTATAAAAGAAAGCGGGAATTTTCTCGAATACAAATAAATGGACAAAGAATTAGAGAAAGCCGATGTATGAGATGAACGGATTCCATAACTTTCCAAAACTTGCAGTAATAGCCGATTTTGTCAATGACATCGTGAATAAAATAAAGGTGTCTGCATGTATCACAGTAGTTACCCGTAGAAAACCCGATATATGTCACTGCCTGCAGTCTGGTGTACATCGGAATCCTAATCATGCTTTCTAATCAGAAGTGCACACTAATTCTCTGAAAGATTTATCTAAAAAATAGTTTTTAAAGCGTTTCTGTAGTAGTATTTGATTAAAATAATATGAAACTCAAGTTCAGTTGTTTTTAGGAATACTCCTCCTTTGTTTCCAGAGATTTCAGAGTCCCGAATTTTTCTGAAAACAGAGCGTCCGGCAGAAGATTATCTGTCCTGGAAATATGATACAAAATGGATTTCTAATGAGCACTTTTATTGAGAAAAGAATAATTTCAAAGGCAGCGGCGAGATTCGAACTCGCGATCTCCTGTTTACTAGACAGGCGCTTTAACCAACTAAGCCACGGCGCCATCAGTGTTTTACAAAGTCTACCAAAAATGTCCCGGGAAAATATTTTACACTGTGAAAATAGCATGCAAAAAGGAAAATATGCTATTTCAGCAAAATATTCCAAAGGCACCGGCGAGATTCCAACTCGAGATCTCATGTTTAAAAGATAGGCGCTTTAACAAACTAAGCAATGGCGCCTGCTTTGGATTCACAATTTGTATCAAACACGTTTCGGGAATATCTTTTACATTGTGAAAATTGCATGAACAAAGGGAGTTCTGCCAAGAACATTTCTTCAGAAAGTAAAAATTCCAAAGGCACCGGCGAGATTCGAACTCGCGATCTCCTGTTTACTAGACAGGCGCTTTAACCAACTAAGCCACGGCGCCACTTCCTGCACTTCATTATCTTTTAACTATCTGTAAGTACAACAACAATCCACTTTATTTGTCAGTCGAGAGAGCAAGTTTGAATGTATACATTTCAGTGACATGCATAAAAAAATGCCCGATGGGTCACATGACGAGTTACCCTTAAATAATCTGTGTTAAAGTAAGTTCAATAAAGTGGTGTAGTATTTCGTCTACAGTCTGCTTAGTCTAATTTTTTTCGTCTTACCTTCACTTTAACCCCAAATAGAAATACTAATAATTCTCCAGCTAATATTTTGAATAAGAATTAAATTTTAGTAACAGAATGTGTGAATGGCAATTTCAAGATTATATGAATGCTGGTTATACAGGTAAATAATTAAAATACAACATCACTGGAGCAATGCGTTTATTGATTCTTCGTTTTAGATCACAACTACAAAAAACTACGGAGGAAGATTTCTTTATATACTTAAAATACAACGGCTGTATGACAAAAAACTCATTATATCCAGACTGAAACAAACACAGGTAGATGTACTGAAAATTCGAGATTAATCTATAAAAGAAAGCGGGAATTTTCTCGAATACAAATAAATGGACAAAGAAGTAGAGAAAGCCGATGTATGAGATGAACGGATTCCATAACTTTCCAAAACTTGCAGTAATAGCCGATTTTGTCAATGACATCGTGCATAAAATAAAGGTGTCTGCATGTATCACAGTAGTTACCCGTAGAAAACCCGATATATGTCACTGCCTGCAGTCTGGTGTACATCGGAATCCTAATCATGCTTTCTAATCAGAAGTGCACACTAATTCTCTGAAAGATTTATCTAAAAAATAGTTTTTAAAGCGTTTCTGTAGTAGTATTTGATTAAAATAATATGAAACTCAAGATCAGTTGTTTTTAGGAATGCTCCTCCTTTGTTTCCAGAGATTTCAGAGTCCCGAATTTTTCTGATAACAGAGCGTCCGGCAGAAGATTATCTGTCCTGGAAATATGATACAAAATGGATTTCTAATGAGCACTTTTATTGAGAAAAGAATAATTTCAAAGGCACCGGCGAGATTCGAACTCGCGATCTCCTGTTTACAAGACAGGCGCTTTAACCAACTAAGCCACGGCGCCATCAGTGTTTTACAAAGTCTACCAAAAATGTCCCGGGAAAATATTTTACACTGTGAAAATAGCATGCAAAAAGGAAAATATGCTATTTCAGCAAAATATTCCAAAGGCACCGGCGAGATTCCAACTCGAGATCTCATGTTTAAAAGATAGGCGCTTTAACAAACTAAGCAATGGCGCCTGCTTTGGATTCACAATTTGTATCAAACACGTTTCGGGAATATCTTTTACATTGTGAAAATTGCATGAACAAAGGGAGTTCTGCCAAGAACATTTCTTCAGAAAAGTAAAAATTCCTAAAGGCACCCGGCGAGATTCGAACTCGCGATCTCCTGTTTACTAGACAGGCGCTTAACCAACTAAGCCACGGCGCCACTTTCCTGCACTTCATTATCTTTTAACTATCTGTAAGTACACACAACAATCCACTTTAACTGTCAGTCGAGACAGCAAGTTTGAATGTATACATTTCAGTGACATGCATAAAAAAAATGC